>CAWUFW010015007.1:0-383419 GCA_963921515.1 Calotriton arnoldi
TGCTGTTTCTACTGAGGAGAGATCTAAAGGACTGTGCTGTGTGCTTTGTCCCCTGCTTGAAGAAGGACTTTTGCTGTGTGCTGTTGTCCTGAAAAGAAAGTCTCCAAGGGCCTGAGTAGAGCTGGCCTCCTGTTGCGGAAACACAGGGATATAAAAGTTTCCAAATGAAAACATGTCCTGTGCACACACATAAAGTTAAACAACACAAAGTAGACGTTGTTTGCGAATGATGACAGGAGAAACGTTCTTCCGATATTCATTTAATGAAGTGTAGAATCATATGCCAGCCAACACGTGTTTCGTCAATGGGTGTGTAACCCTTGACTTCCTCAGGGCTCAAACGCAATATGGTAGGACTTTGGACCTTAATACTGGTGATAATTCCGACCCAGCACGTCCTATCTGTTAGTCCAAACCGGAGTGCCGGAGTATTAGCCACGGGTGCACTCGCCTTAAGTTGGCTTGCGGTAATTGACACCGCGTATTCACAAGAAGGGATTCGAACTGGTAGAATCAGAAGATAGAATAAGGACCACCGAGCATAAGAAGAACTCCTATTAATATTAAATACACTGAGGGATAACACATATACGCCGACAAACACCTGAATTTTTAAGATTTTCTACTAATTAAGAAGTGATCTCGCCGGTTTGGACTAACAGATAGGACCCGCTGGGTCGGAATTATCACCAGTAATAAGGTCCAAAGTCCTACCATATTGCGTTTGAGCCCTGAGGAAGTTATGGGTTACACACCCATTGACGAAACACGTGTTGGCTGGCATATGATTCTACACTTCATTAAATGAATATCGGAAGAACGTTTCTCCTGTCATCATTCGCAAACAACGTCTACTTTGTGTTGTTTAACTTTATGTGTGTGCACAGGGCATGTTTTCATTTGTGTAAAACGGACTCGCGTCCTCTATTGAGGGTTTAGGTGTTTTCCCTTACCTGTTGCACCACACTGATACATTCCTTTCATATACAGTCACGAGAACAGGTTAGCGCCACATATACCTTGTGTTTAAACCCCCCCCCCCTTTTCAGTATAAAAGTTTCCAAGATTAGGAGAAACTTCGTGATCAAGAAGGAATGCCTGCCAAAGAAAAACAGCCAGGAAGACTGAGGAAAAGTGCTGCCATTGCTGAGTGTCTGGGAGCTGACCTGCAGTTGCTATGATTGCTGAGGAAGAGGATCAAGGGACTGTCTGCTGTGTGCTGTGTCCCCCTTGCTTGAAGAGGAGCTGTGCTGTGTGCTTTGCCCCCCTCTGAAGTCTACCTGTCTCCATGGGCCTGAGAAGAGCTGGCCTCCTGTTGCAAACTCAGGGACACATAGTTACAGAGGAACATCTGCTCCTCGCTGTGGGCGTGTGCCGTAACTCCAGCGTGGGCTCTGCCAGAAACGTGTGGTGAGTGGGAGCCTTCTGCTTGATCTCCCCTGCTCGTGGCCGTGAAGAGGCTGGGGAGTATTGTGCCAATTTCACCGCCACCGGCCCGTGAGCCCGCAAGCGCCTTGTGACCATTTCACCGCCGCTGGCCCGTGAGCCAGCCCATCCTGCACGTCAATTTCACCACCGCCAGCCCGGGAGAGTGAGCGCGCTTTGCGTGCTGCCTGGAGGCTCTGTGTCAGTTTCACCGCGCGGCCCGAGTCGGGAGGAAGAGCCGCGCTGAAAGGAGAGAACCTCCGTAGCGTCGCCTAGCAACGTGGACGCTCGTCTGCAAGGAGCCCGCTGGAATCCCCGAGCGTGACGAAGTCTCGCAGCTGACGGAGGAATCGCCAGCAGGCCACCGACAACGCAGGAAAGGAAACAACCCCCCAGGTAACGCTCGGGCTGCTGGTCTGAGTGCAGCGTGCGTTTCAGCCTGGGGTGGGTTGTAGGCCTGCAAGGAGCTGTCGGCTCGGGGTTACGAGGGCAGCGTGAGCAATCCTTCACGAAGGAGTCCGTTTCCAAAACAGCAAGGTGTTTCTCCCCGCCCCGAGTCAGAAGGGCATAGCGCCCCGTGATTAAACGCGCTGGGGAAGGAGAGAGCGCGACATTCACAACCGGAAGTACGGTCTGGGCAATTTTGAACCGCTCTGACTGATCTCTCCTATTTCCCTAAAGAAATACTGAAATTACCAGGGACAGTGCTAGCGCGATCTGATTCACTTATCTGAACTGAACTATTGAATCCACGTTATTGAACTAAGAGAAGTAGCAATATCATAAGCTCATTTATTTTCTTTGCTAAAGCATTCCAAAGAACATTTCTAAAGGAAAGATTAATTGTGTATGTGATTTTTATGTCGTTTTGATCTTGCCTAATCTATATAAAGATAACTTTATTTTTATAAGCAACCTGAGTGGTGTCCATTTGTGGTGTTTCACTAGGTTATTGTGGGTGTCGGTGCAAATACTTTACACATTGCCTTGGGGATAAGCCTGTCTGCTCGTGCCAAGCTACCAAGGGGGTGAGCAGGGGTTATCAACAGTGTGTATCCCCCTTACCCTGACTAGAAGCAAGGGTCCCTATTTGGACAAAGGTACTTACCTCTGCCAACTAGAGACCCCCAGATCTAACACTATTATACTGTTCAAAACTGTATTCTATTACACTTTAGTGTATGCCAGTATACTGGTCGGCCCTACACCCTACCCTACAGTACTGCTCACAACTGTACGTTATTTCACTGTATGAAACTCCCCTTTACACTATTCCACTATGCCCCACTTTATGGTACACTACTGGAGTGTATGCTATTCCAGTGTATGCTACTCCACTCTATGGCACTCAATTCTACTAAAATCCAGTATACGCCACTGCAGTGCACCACAATGAACTGTATGCTACTTCACTTTACAAAACCACATTCTGCCCCACTCCACTAAACAACACTTCAGTGTACGTCACTAGACTCTACTTTTACATAATTAACCCTGTTGAATTGTACTATACTATACTCTACTGTACGGTACTCCACTATATGCTACTCCAATGTACATCTCAAGACTTAACGCCAGTAAACTCTACGTTATTACCGTAAACACTCTCTTAATTGTACGCTACTCCACTGTATGGCAGTACACTTTAGGCTACTTCAGTATACGCTATTGCACTGTACCCTATTACACTCTACACCACTGTAGTGTACGCTATTCTGCTCTGCAACACTGCACTCCAATATATGCTACTCCACTTTACGCAATTGTACTTTACAACACTACACTATACGACACTTGAATTTACATAAGCCCATTGAACACCACTCAAATGTACACTACTGCACTGTATGGCACTCTACTGTGCCCCAACTCCAGTGTACGCTATTGCCATTTACGCCACTCCAGTGTACCACAGTTCACTGTACGCAACTCAACTCAATGCTATTTAAGTAAACGATAGTCCAGTATATGTCCCTACACTATACAACACTCCACCATACGCCACTGCAGTCTACGCGAATACACTCTACAATATTTACAGGATGTTACTCCAGCTTAGCACACTCCACTCTATGCTAACCCACTGTATACCACTGAACTGTATGACACTACACTCTATGCCACTGCAATATACGCCACTCTACTGTATCCGTCTTCAGTGTATACACCCCACTGTATGTGACTCCACTCTACGCCACTCCGCTGTATGCCATTTCAGTATACACCACTTCAGTATACTTAATTCCACTTTATTCCACTCCAGTATACCAAATATACTGTACCACAGTACACTTTACAACACTATCCTCCACTATAATCTACCACTCAACACTCCACTCCACACCACTAAACTGTACCAATATTACACGTGTTGCTGACATTACAAAAACAATTGAAATGGACACAAAGAAACTAAAGGTTAAAGATAAGTTATAGTTAAGAAAACTTTCTTTATGTTTGGTATATAAACCCAACTTAAACTACACAAACATCAGAAATTCTACATTTATAGTCATATCTTTAATCTATCATTTAAGCACCACTTACAAAGTAATATGTCATACTTCTAACTCACATTTATACTTACACACCACCTTAAAATTCAGAAAAACTCACGCACCTCCGTACAGTCTTCTCACCTCACTTACCACACTACATTAGCTAGAACTCCCCCCTTTTCCATGCACTACCTACAGCATTGCATATTACAGAAGTTAGAGCATGTGAAATAACTGCATTAATAACAGCACTCATTACATCTCACATTCCATTATTTGCCTGAACACACTGTATTTACCAAAATTGGGTCTTTATTTAAAAACAGCCTCACAGACATCAAAAGAGCACATTCTACTAAGATGACGACATCACAAACGGACACAATTTCAAAACTTTCTAAAACCTGAGTAAATTAGGTTCAGCTTAGTGGTGGAAGGGCAAGGTGTTCCAATAAGAGCCAAGTGTAATAATCAAAACCCTGCCTCTAACCGTTTTGAAATGAAATGTGTGGACCACTGACAGATTATGCCATGATGCTCTTAGCTGGCAGCTTGGAGAGTACCAGCTAAGCCTGGATTGGAACAGTGGGCGAAGGGAGTATAAACAGTTTCATTCACCAGGCAAACAGATATGATAAGAATCCACTATTTCACCGGGTGCCCCTGCAGAGAAACAAGGGCAAACGAAATATGGTATCTGAAACGAAAATCAAGGGCAATCTTGGGCGCACAGTGCAACTGTAGCCTGCGAATCTGATAGGCAGATAAATCAAGGTATATTGCATTGCAGTCGTCCAGCCAAAAGGACAGAAAGGCATTCAGTATCTGAAGCTTCTAACAAAGGGTAAACGAATAAAGAATGCGCTTCAGAAAATTAAACTGAAAGGACTTCACAACCGTATAGATTTGTTCTGAGAGAACAGTTACTTTTGATGCCCACGTTCTTTACAGTGAAAACAGGTGGGGGAATAGGCAGAGACATAGGGCCTAGCTCATCAGGCCAGAAAGACAGGTTCAAAGAGCAAGTTAAACAACTCTCTTTCTTTCACAAGTTGCACCACAAATTGGCAATGTTTGTATGCTCTTTTCATCTTTGACCATTAGGAAAATATCATCAATGTGCATTGTAACATAAGGATTTAAAATTCTGTCTTCTATTTTTACCAAGTATACTACCATTTCAATTTTTCAGTTTTAGAGGCATAAGCAGTAGCGGCCGGTGGTGGGAGTGAAGCCGGGCGCTGACGTGGAGCGGGGGAGGGGCAGGGTGGGGGTAGTAAACTACGGATTACGGCCGATTAGAGGTAAGTAAACATATAAATAAATAAAACGAATTTCGTTGCTCGCGTGCATCGCATTTGGCGATGCAGCGCGCATAGCGAAATTCGTTTATTTATTTATATGTTTACTTACCTCTAATCGGCCGTAATCTGTAGTTTACTACCCCCCACCCTGCCCCTCCCCCGCTCCACGTCAGCGCACGGCAGCACTCCCACCACCGGCCGCTACTGGGCATAAGGTATGCATACATGTGCCAAACATGAGTGTGTCACATGTTAATAGATACACAATGCCAGGTCACTTGGTTTCCCCATTAACATCCACCTCAACCTCAATGAACACACTGCAAAAACACAAAGACAGCCTGATATTAGCTCTCTTTTCTAAATAAAGTGAAACTGTTTCCTGTGGAAAGCAAAGCGAGAACTGCTATTCAAACTCTCGTATTCTTGCACCTGGTTGGTAGTAACGCCCTGCTCCTTGGCCTTTCAGACTCTACAATGGGCATCCTACATGCCCAAGCATGTCTCATCTAGGATATGAAGAAATATGATCACATAACCCCCATTCTGGTGGAACTCCATTGGCTTTCCTCACCAGCATGCGCCATCTTCAAACCCACCTGCACTATTTACAAAATAATCGCAACCAACACCCCATATTATCTTGCCAACAAGCTCACCATCACCGGTGGTTCTCTGCACACCTGCACCTAGGACACGTTCAGACTGAAAACTATGAAGTGTAAAAAAGAAAAAAACAAGGCAGCAGGCATTTTCCATCTATACATCCAGGATCTGAAGCAACATTCCTGCATCCATCAGGACCAACCCAAGGCTACTCCAGTTTAGCCAAAGAGTTAAAGTCTCGCCTCTTTAATGAACACTACAATGCAACGATGCAATGCAATAATCTTGCATAACCCAGCTGCCTCTCCTACCACTCGTCCAGTATATGCTTGTCTTTCACCCTGTACAGTGCTCAGCTGCCTTTTGGCTAGGTTTGCATTATAGAAATACCATATACATTCACACATACATACATACATACACAATGGTAACCTTGCAACACAAAAAAATGTATAGTTATTGGGAACGCAGATACCAATAACATCTCATTTATTTTTAGAGGGCTTATTTTACCTTTTGTGGAAACAATATCAAGGCAGGTTTGAGCCATTTCTAGTACTTTGGAAACAATTTCAATGAATCATAGACACTCCCCCCGCTTTACTTTTCTTGTTTGCCTACTGTCATGTCATTCTGTTACTGGCAATGACTTGATTAGCGCTGCTTCTTACATTCAATTTTTAACTCTCTTTGTGTCCTATCCCATAGATCATCAGGGTTCCTCTGCTCCTTTCCACGCACGCACTCCCATGAACAACCTGTTCATGGGAGTTTCACAGGTTGGTTACATTAGTAGACCCTATCCTGTCTGAACATCAGCCCAACCAGGACAGAGGTTTTGCCATCTTGGGGCATTTGATTCTCGCGTTGTTGTGTTACTGGGCATGTACAGGCCCACATCACAACAAGGAACCACACTTGCCTTGTGGGGATTTGATAATCTAACTGCTGTAATGCTACTGGGCATGTGCAGGCCCACAGCACACCACTTATCCATACAAACTGCGTGGCCATGTAAGTGGTGTGCCAGAAGCGCATCAAAGGTAAGCCCGTCTGTGCCCATCTGCGCTGAGTCTGCGCAGCATACTGCCCAACCCACTCCAGCTCCCTTGCTGTGTAAGGTAAGCTTGTTTATAATCGAGAAACACTCCTTATGTTGAGTGTAGCAGCCTCGTCATAAGACCAGGAAACTGCACTCAGGATTTCAGCAGCTTGGTTTGGTGTGATTCCACCATCCTGCCCTATATTATTCAGCATTCCTTCACCGCACTCGCAGATGCGCTACCTGTCACAAAATCGATCACTATAAACCAGCACCGATCCAGTGCAACACTTCTAGTTGATTGTCCACTTCCCGCCCATTGTACTCAAATATCCAATCTCCTGCATTCTTAAGCCCAGGGTCTCTTTTTAAACATGAGACTTGGCTGATTGAAAGTTCTGCCCATGACTTTGAGATTGCCATCCCTGATGGCTACGAAATCCTGTACATTGATCAAACCACATGCAATGGTAGTCCACCAAGAGCTTATAAACTGCACAATCACTGATTCACACTTTGAAGAAAATGCCAAAGTGCTATTGAGTAGCTGCTCAATTTCATCAGATAATTTGTCACATATCCTTTTACACTATCATTCTCCTTTACATTAAACCTAAACATTGCCTGACCTTTATGATTTTATAGCTGAAACACTTCTGTGTTTCTCTAGATAAACTATCCTGGGTCACTTTAGTTTGCATACTGATAATTTTCATGATAATCTTGCAAAATAGTTTTCTAACGCAATTAATTTGTTTGAAATTACACAAATTATAGCCACCCACACATAATAAAGGTCAGTACGGTACATCAAGTGGCATTTTACAGTTTTTTTTAGACCTAACTCTCCTACCTTAGTCAGACCCCAATCTGACCCGCTTTTAAACCAAATCAAATAGGAAAGGATGTCCCCATGCCCCATCAACCTAACTACTTCTCATGTCTGTAGCCTTACTACATTTTAATAACATTCTATCAATCATTCTTGACCAGGAAATTCCTCTGATACATCCTAAGTCTCTATCTCCCAGACCCTCTGGTATACAGAGACTCTAAAAGAATGTCTTCTTACTCTTGGACAACTGGAACCTAAGTGGCTTGGATCTAATGCTAAAAACGATATCTTACAATACAAATCTCAATTGATAACCTCACCTTTTTCTAGCGAAATCTACCAATCTTTGCAAGAAAATTCTGGACTCAGCTCACACAAGAACTTTGCACAGTTCTTCTCTTCCAAAATCCACAAATCTAATTGGGAATTGAAAATGTGCATTCCATTGTAACTAATGCTTCCTTCTCTTTACAGCTTACTTTCTCTTCTCTTTGACTAACTGGTCCTACTGCACTCCCCTCTGGAGAGCCAGGTCTGATCAGTCTCTCATGACGAACCCTGCTCTGTGTCTTTTCTACAGATCTGCTTCCAATCTCTAGGCCCCATTCTGACTTAACATCATCAATCTGTCTTTTTCCACCAGAACTATACCACGGGACTGGAAAAAGGGAGTAGTCAAGCATTGACTTCAAAAGACTACCTACACAGATCTGTGTATAAAACTTCAAGATAATCACACTCCTTCCAGCCTTGGAAAAAATTATAGAGTGGAATGTAGCCAAGCAATTGACCTATCATCTGGAAGAGTTTAACTGACTTGACCTCTGGCAGTTGGGAATCCATCTCAGTAGTGGCCAGAGATGGCCCTTACTCTCACCCTTGATGACTGAGATCCATCATCAGCCAAGGACACTCTGCTGCTCTGCTTCTATTTAACCTGATGCTTGCATTTGATACTGTGAACCATCTCTTGCACTGCTTTACCAGGGTAGGTCTTAGCGGTTCCAGCCTAGCACAGTTTTACTCCTTTTTGAAAGAACAAACCCAGACAGTAGTGCTGCCTCCTTCCTGCTCGTCTCTTCAACCAGTCAATTGTAGGTTAACCCCGGGTTACACCCCCCTCCCCAATTCTGTTTAATATTTAAGTTCATCCTTTGGCCTGGCTTATTAGATCTTTCTCTTGCATCACCATTTCTGACCCTGACAACACCCAGCTGTTTGTACACCTTGACCATCAAGCTACTTAGTCCATGATCAAGTGACTACATTACTGTTTGAAGTATAAAAGCTGAATGTCCTCCAGTTTTCTCTAGCTTAATGACAACAAATCATACATTTTGCTAATTGGAAATAATACTGAAAGATGCTATTACATTCTTTGGCCTATAACAGGGGTCTCCAACATTTTCTGCAGTGAGTGCGACCTCTGATCAGTGAAAATCATTGTGAGCTACTGAAGGCTAAGCAACCCGTGTGTTGTTACCAGACAACCCCACACCCAGCTTAATTGACTTTAAGCCTAATGTCCATAGAGCCCGATGCTACGGTTTGAAAAAAATACTTTGACAAGGGGCACTATGACAGGGCTGCCATGTGTGTTAGTGAGAGAGTGGTCTTTGGGGATGTATGAACATGTGTGCCTATGAGTGGGATATATGTGTATAGGTGACTGAGAGACTGTGTCATGTGTACTTGTTACATGTATAATACAAATGAGAGAAATTTAAAGTGAAGACAAATGTTCAGAATATGGAAAATGGTTCTGGGGGTAAGTTCCCTAGTGGCTGCTGCTCTATACTGGGGTTGTTGTACCCAGTGTGTCAGCTGGTCATAGTGGTATTGTTCAGAATCAGACAAATTGAAGTCCCTTTTGAAATTCTTCAACATTAGGATGTCCCAATTATGAAAAAGATCTGCTATTGTCAGGCATCCTCCTTCTCTCCATGCATCAAAGGGACCTAGTTCTAATGCAGGGGGGAAAGCAGGATTAAAATGTATGGGTGTGGACGGAGAGGGGAACACTGTCCACCCACTCTGCTATTCACCTCATCCCATTCTTTCAGAGTGGTTTGTGTAGGTTTACTGAGGTAGGCATTTGGAGGCCACCTTGTTTTAGGCTTCCATAGAACGTCCCATAAGACCCTTCCCACTACGGCCCTATCCATATGTAACCAGTGCTTGTCTGAGTCTTAAGAGACCATTTAGCAATCACTCTTAGTTGAGCCGCGTTATAGTAAAGGTGAAAATCTGGGAGGGCCAGTCCTACCTGCTCCTTCAGCAGCTTGAGAAGTGTACATGGTAGTCGGGGTCGACAGTTATGCCAGAGTAAGCCAGTAATAAGTGAGCGGAGATTTGGGAGAAAATCAAGTTCCAGGGTTATGGGTAAACTTTGAAAGAGGTAGAGCACACTTGGCAGGACATTCATTTTAACTGCATTAATGCAGCCGAGCCAGAATGTATACAGGGGGGACCAGCTTCGAAGGTCTGCTTTAAAGTGCTGGAGAAGTGGAGGGAAATTGGCCTTATATAAGCTCGTAAATTTGGGAGTGATCCAGACCCCTAATGTGTTATATCTTTCTTTGTCCACTGAAATCGCAAAGTCGTCACCAATGATTCCATGTCCCCATGGGGCATGGTTAAGTTTAGGAGGCAAGATTTAGTTGTGTTGACCCGAAAGCCTGCCACAGTTTCAAAGCTGCCTAGGTCTACCATGAGGTTCGCTAAAGTAGATGTCAGATTAGTAAGCGTTAAAAGGATGGCATCTGCAATAGTGATATTTTATGCTCTGTTCCCCCAAGGCGATACCCCTGATTGCTGAGTAAACTCAAATCTGAGTGGCCAAGGAGTCAATGCTTAAGGCAAATAACAACAGAGACAGGGGGCATCCCTGTCTCGTCCCTCTTCCAAGTGAAAAGGGTACGGAGCTGTATCCATTAACTAACACCCTTGACATAGGAGCTGCGTAGATAGCTCGGATCATTGCGATTAATTCGTCACAGAAGCCAAAGTGTGCTAAAGTGAGAAAAAGAAAGGACCAACCAACGCGATAAAATACTTTTTCCGCGTCGAGTCCCAAAAGCACAGCCGGGATCTGTTTATTCTGGGAAAAAATTCTGCACTTTGAATTTCTCCAACTTAAAATAATTTATGTATTTTTTACTGTATCCAGAAAATGAAACTGAAGAGTTAACTTTCTTTATATGGATTCTATACAACACATCATTTAAATTGTCTCCCATTTCCAAGTGTCCTATTTACAAACACCAAGCATCTTGCTCTCAGTGCCCTGTAGAAGTTGTGCCATATTTATAATAGAAAAATACATTTTTTGAATGGGAGGAATTTTAAGTGAATAAACATGCTTCATAAAACATCAAGACATCTTTGCCTCAATTGAAAGTGGAGAAAGACATTAATACTTAATGTTTCATAGAAAAGGTTTTCTTCAATTTACATTTCTCCCATGTGAAAAACATGACTATTTTTTAGTTATAAATATGGCACAGTGTATACTTGCCACTGGGAGCAAACGGCCTGCTGCTTGTAAATGCAACACTTTGAAATGGGAGAAAATTAAAATAAAAAGTTAATCTTTAAGGTAACTTTTCATTTTCTCTTTCTCCCATTCAAAAGCATTCAGAAACATAATTATTGTTCTCATGCTTCAATATTGATTCAACAAGGACTTTTATTTAAAAGTTAAATACTTCAGAGCTTCAGTTCTTCACCTCTGTGACCCGGCCTGGCCCATAAATATGACTGACCACTGTTCATTATCAGGCTCTGCTATCTGCAGCCTGATGATAATAATGTAAAGTAAACACAGTATTCCCTTAATGTTAAAAGAAAAATGTGACACTTTGCTTATTTAAAAATGAACCACAGGCTGCCAGCTACTTTGAGGGTGTCTGGGAGCTACTGGTAGCTCAGGGTCGGATTGCCTGGTTGGAGACAACTGGCCTATAGCAATGGTAACTGGCCCTTCCCCTGTAGCTAAGGTCAAACCCTTTGGTGCTCCAGGAATGACAATTGCAATCTCATTTATCTTGGAAAACCCAACTGTTGACTCAAATACAAAGAAATCCAAATGTATTGTCCGGCTAGTTTGCAGGCTAAAGAAATAGGACCATGTCACCCAGGCACGAATCTACTTACATTGGCATCCAGTAAACCAAAGCAGGAGTCTTTGTCTTATGCATTGAGTCTTTCATGGAATTGAAAAATCACCTTTTTATCACATTTCTCCCTCAAAAACTTAGTGAAACCTTTTGTTTACACTCAAACTCACAAATGCTGTTCTTAATCTCCTGAGCCAAATGCTCCCAGTCAGGTGGCCGTGCACTTTCCCTACTTGGTCTTCAACTCTGGAATGGCCTTCCTCTGGGCATTAAGTCCATTCTGTGTCTCCCTACCTTCAGAAATACTTTTTTGCTAACTTTACACTGTTTTCTTTCCTATGGTTTGTCTCTTCACTGACGTTCCAAGTGCCAAGATGCTTATACTGGTGAACAAGAGGTTGATAAATACATTCCCTACACTGCACTTACACGGTAAGTGAGAGTAATTTTGTAAATCTCTTTCTGCCATTGGTTATTTTGTTCCACAAATATTATTATTTATTTATAAAGTTTTGTATAGCGCGAACAAGACCCAAGAGGGTATCAGAGCGCTTCACATCATAGGGTATGAGGGATACAAAAGTAGGGAAAAAAATCTTCCAAAATGTGGTAGTAGCATGCAAGGGCTGGAGTCCATAGTTGCACACAGGAGTAGTGGATAGTCAGAGCATCGGAGTAACAGGCAGATAGATAAACAATAAAACATACTGTGTCTTAGGGCAAAAACGTATTCATTAGTATAGTTTTCACTTCATATTTAAATGAGGCGGTCGATGAGATTCGACGGATTTCTGGTGACAGAGAGTTCCAAATCTTCGGGGCAATGCCCGTGAAGGCTCTGTAGTTCGTTTTCTTTTTTTTGGAAGATCTGTGGTTTTAGTAATAAAGAGTTAGCGGTTCGTGAATGCCTGCATCCCCCTGATAACTCAAGCTTATGCGCCAGATATATGGGGGTCTTGAAATATAGGACTTTATGAGTCATGCACGCAATCTTTAGTAGAATTCTAGCTTCGTACGGGAGCCATTTTAGAGATTTTAGGGCTGGGGATATGTGATCCTTTCTTTTCGTACCAGTTATCAGTCTGGCTGCCGCATTAAGGGAGGCCCTTAGGGGGGCCATGTTGTGTTTAGGAAGACCGCAAAGGGTGGAGCTTCCGTAGTCAAGTCTAGGCAATACAAGAGCTTGGACTGCCAGTTTAAAGTCATCGTGTGGTAGAAAGGGTTTGAGTTTCCTTAAAATACTCATTTGGTGATTAGCTCCCTTAGTTGCATTGCTGATATGATTCTGCATATTTAGGTGTTTGTCTAGAGTGACTCCAAGGGATTTAGCGGACTCAATAATGTGAGGTGTACAGTTGAAGGCTGTTAGATGCTTCATCCAGAGGTCGATCATGGGAGTGTGTTGGTGGGGGCTATGAGGAGTAATTCCGTTTTGGCAGTGTTGAGCATAAATTATTCACTTAAACTAAAAATGCAATTATTTAGTTTCAAACGTAGTTTAGATCCAATATCAAATCTAACTTACTCATGAAGTTAACAACAATTTCCGTGTATTAGTTGCAAACTTGAACACAGTCCTCGTAGCAAAATATTAAAATCCCTCACTGAGCACTACGTGGTCGGTGTGTGCTTCTCTTATGGGAAAACTCTATCTGTTAATGATTACGCCATCACAGCCATCTTATCGTTCTATTAGAATTTAGGGGGAGAACGTCAGTTAAATAAAAACCTTTTGTCACATACTGTTCTTGAAATAGTTGTAAATGTGAGTGGAAAAATAAAGAACCCATCATTTGCCGGGAAATTATCTCGCGAGAATGCAAGCCCCTTGCGCTCTAGCGTACAATTTTACACAACCGTTTTTCCTATATGGCAATCATGTGAATGAATGGCTATGGCACAGAAATAATGTGAACCCTTACAGTACATCAGATGTGGTGTCTGAAAATGAGAGAGCAGTGAGACGAGAAGACATACTGGCTTTCAGTACGAGCTCTGTGGCTTGTTGCTGCAGTCGGTCTTTAGCAGCTGCTAGATCAGTTTCCACCTCCTTGTGCTTGCTGAGCAAAGATGATTCCTCCTGCTTGACATCATCCAGCTGCTTCTGAAGGACCTGGAAGTACATACAGAATTCATGAGCAAACCTGGCTGATGCTAAAATAAGCACACCATGGGAACAAAAGCAATACACCTAGGGACTGATGGCACACTTTCCCATGAATGCTGTAGGGTTCGTTCAATGACAATTAGAAAACTTACCAGAAATTGGAATGCCAGATTCAATCAATTCAGTCAGTCATTCTATTACAAAAGTAGTTACTTTCTAATAACATTGAGCCATAAAGAATGCCTATGCAGAAGCCTGGCAATACTTGTAAAATGGACTGTCATTACCGCACACTGAGCTTTGCAAACATTGCATGCCCTGCAATCTTTCCACAGTATATTTCAGCAAGGCCAAACCTGTCAAAAATTACTCGGCAACACTTCTATGCACACGGAATGTAGTGAAGAACTCAAACAGTTGCATGCTAGTCTCCGTTTTGCTAGAGAATACTCGACATAGGAAGTATTTCCTGCGCCCAATAAATAGCTCTCAGTGATAATAGTACTTTCTAGGGTCAGTAATTACTTCACCCCATTCTGGGGCACTCATTATCAGGGCCCTGCTAAAGTGCACAAAAATTAGTAGAAAAACTAAATAATAACTTTTCAGCAGTTAATGAAAGAAATCCAATGTGTCCAGATGTCTACACTGATGTTTTGTGTCTTCCTCCTTCCCCTTCTAGATTCCTACTGTTTTAGTTTTGCGTGTTTCTTGAAATAATCTAATGTTGTTAAGTGTGCTGTCATAGTGGGATCCACAAATAGAGCACTCCAAAATTGTTGCTCTATGTATCAGATGTTATCCGTAAATACTTGCTTGAAACCGGTTCAGGGATGGCCTGGCAGTTCAGACTGGACTGTTCACGTTGGAGCAGGCTCAAGACGGGTTTACATATGGCTGGGTCCAAACTGAGGTGGCATGGTTTGTAAAATAACGATGGACTAGGATGCCGCCTTGAGTAATTACCAGTGGCTGAGATTAATTCAAGCATTCTTTCTATCAATTTTTTGCACACTTTAATATGACGCCCTAAGTGGGACGGAAATGCCCAGACGTGGGTCCCGTGCACTAGGTTACTGGAATCAAGCTATACCTGGCTGATGAGCCCTAACTAGGGTGAAACCGGTCCTGGGTTGCTTGTGTTCAGGTTCGGGGAGAACCTGGCCTGGCAGCTTGGGCTGGACTGTTCCATTTGGAGCAGAGTCAAGACTGATTTGCATATGGCTGGGTCAAACTGAGGTGGCATGGTGTGCAAAATAATGATGGACTGGGCTGCAGCCCGAGTAAGTACCAGTGGGTGAAATTAATTCAAGTCTTCCATCCATCAATGTTTGGTATACTTTAATTAGACACTTGGCGACATGGCCTGGAATGGAGAATTGGTGTTGGTGCATTACTGACCCATTAATTCAGCAGTGCAGGCAGATTAAAGCTGGCAAGACAGGATCCGTTGTTCATTGTTCCAACCTTTCCTGGCATCTGTGGAGGACTGTCACCCCAAAATTAGCTCGACTGAGGTAGCTAGTAAATTCATTCATCCATGTAAATTTTAAACTAAGCAGATCACTTCTCAAACTCTTGACTTATAAAAACCTATGAAAATGCTTTTGGGGGTTCAATGCAAGTTTATTGGATTTGCTTTTGCAACCTTAAGCATAGGGAGAGATCCTCGAACAGTCAGAAAAACAGCAACGTTTTCCTCTTCTTTTCTGCTTAATCTTACCTTATGCTGGATGAAAGACTGTACGTGGGAATTAATTCAGAACAATGTGAGGACAATAAGGGCAGTGATCACTGGCTAAACAAAGAGGTGATGATTTGGTGTTGATCAAGGCCATGACAGTGACATCAAAAAAGGGAATGATGAAAGAAGGAAACACATGATTTAGTGAATGAAAGAGATAAGGCAATTAAAGGTTTTGTGATAGAACGACAGTGAAATTACAATGTGTTCCCTAATTTTTATGTACCATAACTGTAACAAGCAGCAGCTTTAATTTCTTACCTATGCTAACTTTGCCTACTGCATGTGCTCACCCCAGTGATTAGTTGTGTTGCACCTTGGCACCCGAGATGGGAAACTGGCAAACCAGCTTGCTCAGCCAAAACTATTTACATTTCTGTTATTCGTCAGGGCCATCTACTAATTCTAATGAGATCATTATATTCTTGGTGATAATTAAACCATTGTTATTGAGAATTTTAGTCATGTGATGGACTAGTAACTATGTATGAAACAGAGCATATATTTGTGCTCTATCTTTTTGGAAAGCTCCAGTGCATTGTGAGGATACCCCTTTGTTTGTAATTTCTGCGACTCACAACTACTAATTTTTTAATAAGCAATTCACATAGTCAACCTAATCTTGAGATGGAGTTTTCATCTACAGAACCGGCTGCATTGGTAGAGAATAATAACGACTTCCCTGGGAATTGAGAATGGAGCTGGATGGGATCTCCACTCGACAACTCCAGGTAATAAGATAAGACAGCGTTTTCTCCGTAGGAGAAATTTGGTGAAGGACAGCTGGGTATTCGGGTTGCCATTTAGTTTAAACAGATTTATGCGATTCCATTTTTGAAATATGATTCTATTTTGCATTTATTGATTACACAATCTGTACTTTTTTTGTTGCTTTAATGTTGGATATAAGTTGCCTGAGATGGATACAACGAGAAGAAATGGTTCAATAAGAAAGGGGTGAGTTTAGGGAACATGGAGATAAATGTGTGAATAATAATCCATGGAATTAAAGAGACGTGCTCTGGAGGATGGTGGAGTTGCGTAGGCTCCTAGTTCAATACCTACAGAATGAGTGTTCAGCAGCCTCAACGTCTGTGAACATGACAGGATATGTTCCTATTGCATGGGGCCAGCGAACAACCAAGAGTGCACACTCTGACCTCCATCCTTACCCTCTCCCTGAACCCTTCCATTTCCCCACCCCAAATGAATGAGCTAGATAGGTGGCAGATGACCTAACCCCATTTCCCAGAGAAAGTGAGGGTATATTAGGTGAAAAGGGGAACCAGAGAATGAAAACAGAACAAGGTTCTCCTGGAAGGGCTCTCACCGACATTACGTGTGGTACGTTAGAAGCAGGTGGAGGTTTAGAATGAGCTTATTCTTAAATGAAGACTGAGGAACCCAAAAACAAAATCTCACCAGATCAGTGGGCGAACTTCCTGAATTGGAAGAAGCAGTGAAATGGCAGCAGGAATCTCATGTAAGAGATCATTAGGACATCTAGGAGGAATCGAGGTACCAAATAGTCACAAGAGTGATAGGATCTGAACTTGCAACCCCACTGAACACACTCCCTCATAGCCTTTCACCCAAATCACTAACAACATCCAAGAAGATAGACAGGAGGATTTCTCAGCTATCCTGGGTTTCTCAATTCCGGCGGATGGTGTCAGTGGTAGCACCCAGTGGTAGTGCAGCACCAGCTGATAAGAAGGCCCAGATACAACTAGCAGGAGTAGCACAAGTAGAGAGTGCAAGCTAGTGTGGCAAGCAGGAGCGCATTAATTTGCAATGTGATGGACAGTAATGAAATAAGTGTGAGGACCAGACGAGAGACTGACCCAATAAGACCCCAAGTTGCTCTTGATCAGTACCGTATCATTCGAAAGTACACTCTCAACGTGGTCGAGGACATACACTTACTATTAACTGGCATAGGCTGTGTCTGACTGTTGAAAGAAGGGATGTGTTCTGACTGAATAGATGAACCCCGTCCCCCAGTGATGATGATAGTAAAAGCTTTTGTGTTCTTTCTAGCATTCACCCATATGCCCTATTACCGTTAAGCGAGTACTCTGGCCTCTATGAAAGAGGTTTAGGTCAAATATATGTCCGCTGGACTTCATCTGCTCTTTTGAATATTACTAGATCTTTTCCCACAAACCAAAGAAAACCCCCAGAATTTTTGGGCAGAATTGCAAACTGTTTTTGAATGTTACAATCCTAACTGGGCTGGTGTTGACCAAATTGTGTGTGTTTGTATGCCTGGAGAAGGCTGACACTGGTTTCGGCACTAAGGCTATTTGTCCTCTACAAACCCTAATATACAATAATGCAACACTGTTGAGATGTCAGGGCACTCACAAATAGACTTCTCCTCTGAATAAGTATCCACCATTTAAGGACAGTCCAAGAGGAGTCTGTTGTTCCCTCCATACATGCCCTGATCCCCAAAGACTAGAAAGGGCCTGTATTCATCAAAGTAAAGGGCATTTCTTGCTTTAGCAATACTGGTGTTAGTAGATTTGCCCTGAAAATCAATGGGTTCTCTTCACACATGTGGGGCAAAACAATTGATGTAATTGGTGTTTTATAGACAAGTGATTTGGTTTAACCTAATGAAGAAAAATTCCCACCTATCAAAAATGAATGTATGACGTTACTACGCATACATTTACAACGCGGTATTTTACATCGCGTTCGTTACAACGCAAGTCGTTACAACGACTTGCGCTGGAGGGCGCTGGACTTAGGAATAGTATGATTTACTATTCCAACTCCAGTCTACGTACAGTAGGGAAGGTGTTGGAATAGTAAATCATACTATTCCTTAAGTTAGAGCGCCATCCAGCGCAAGTCGTTGTAACGACTTAGGTTGTGAAAACCGCAATGTAAAAGCATCGCGTTGTAAAAGTTGCGTGGTAAAGGATGTCTCCCATCAAAAATACCACCTTTATCATGAGGCAGAAGAAGGAATCCGCCCAGTTATTGCTGCTCTATTAAAACAAAAACTTTTGATCCCCTCTATAAGCATCTGCAATACTCCTATTTACCCATCGAAAAGCCTGATTAAAAACAAATTGTCATTTTGTGAAAGATTTGCAAGCCATTCGTGCTGTTATATTGTCCCATTTTCCTGCTGTAGAAAACCCTGCCATCATTTCCTCATGTATTCCGCCTACAGCCCTGTTTTATTTTTATTGATTTACGCTCTGCTTTCTTCTCTATAGCTATACACCCTTAGAAACAGTTTTTGTTTTGCTTTCTCATTCAGCAGCTCTCAAATGGCATGGGCTCAGGTCCACAGGGTTACACAGAATCACCTTCTATATTTACACAAGCTCTTCAGAAAGATTTAGACAAGTTGGTCTTATTATGTGGTTCAATCCTAATTCAGTATGTCAATGCTTTGTTGGTGACGCTGGATTTCTCGGACCAATGCAAATGTTATTTCCTCTATCTATTTAATGAAGGAGCCAAATGAGGACATAAAGCCTCCAGAGAAAATCCTGTTTGCCTCCTGTTCAATAGCTAGGTCACAACATCTCAGCAAGAGAAAGAAGACTCTCTGCTAATCCCATCCAAGCTATCTATCTACAAGTTATCCATCTAATTATTGTGTCTTAAATGTATACTTCAGCTACTGTAGTCAAATGATTTTTGATTATGCTAACAAAGTGAAACCCCTGCAGGATTTAGTAAACAGTGATACTTTGAAACCTTTGCCTAGGTTCATGAAAGCTGCACAGGAATTTCTTTCTCTGAAAAAAACATTGTGTTCCGCACCGCTTTAGGTTTGCCTGATTATACAAAACTTTTCACTCTATATTTACCCAGGACCCTGGAAACAAAAACAAAACAGACCATTTATTATTCCTGTGCTCTTGATACTCTGGCTTGCACACTCTAGTGGCATCTGCCTATCTTGTTCAGGGGTAGGGGTAATGCTTCATTCCACCCGCGGAACTGGTGGAAATTGGCAACTACGCGTTACTCTTGTTACGCGGAGGTTTGGGCAGATCCCGCCAATTGACGCATGGTGGAATTTTTTCCCACGAGGCTCCAGAAATTCGAGCGAGATTTGGCATCCTCTAGCGCCAGTTTCTAACACGGGCAATCGCAGTAGGAGGGCTGTTTTTTTAGTAGATGTGCTGCCGCTCAAGTACTACTTGAGTGACAGCGAAATCAATCAAAATCATCTCAAATGGGTGAGCGCTCTTGCACGCTGCATGGTTCCGTTCGCCCTGATTTTTCAGCGCTGCTCACGCTACAGGCTCTAAATTGCATTGCGAGCAGTGCTACATACACATTTCTGATCCTTGGCGAAACTCAGCAGAATCGTGCAGAGTTTTAATGTAACTCTGCAGAATTCCATGGAGTGAAATTCCGCAAATTCCGTCCACCCCATCATCTTGTTGAAGTGTCCGAAGATATCCAAAAATGTTGCTCTGGGATCACCTCTGACTGTTGCTATGCCTCATGCTTAATGGAACATTGAAAAAGAAAATATCAAGGTCACATGAAGAACAAGAAGTTAAATTGCTTGAAGCCCTCCCTTTAGCCCTAATGTCACTGAGAGACATTCCTAAAAGAAAATGAGCCCATTTGAAATTTTCATGGGCAGACCAACAATTCTCCCATCCACTCTTCAAGCTTTTCTTGATGTGCATCTTTCTGAGAATGTGACTTTAGACTATTGCAAGCAACGTATTCACTATCTACTGATTTGAGAGTTTCAACTGTATTTATTCCCAGGTGCAAGCTCTTTCCCAACAGCTCAACTGAAGACTGCCACAATCTACAAAGAGGCTACTAGATTCACATAAAGATTCATCCTCAACAGGGCTACAGGATTCATATACAGATTCATCAGCGAAAGCTTGCTCATCCTCAACACTGCTGTCAAGTACCCAGAACTGCTTGCTTGTAGCCACGCTTCACACTGCAAACAGATCACAGAACCAAGAGACACTGAACCCACTGGTAGACGACGCCCTTGCCCCTTCATGCATACCACAAAGATGCAGAACCTCCTTCTGCCTAAAAGCTATTTTCACTGTAAGAGGGTTGGCTGTTCCATGAGAAAGCAGTGGGATCCAATATTAAGATTAATAAATGTTCTCTCAGGCTAGGAAACAGATACAAATTTAATTGTTGGTCTTTTTTCAAAATATTTATCACAAGCTCAGTTCACTGGTGAAGTCGGATTTGTAATAAATATTTTGGAAAGATTACTTTTAGAAAGTTACCTTTGTTCTGCCTGAAGTCCCTGGAAGCTAACTCTGCATTTTGCTTTCCCTCTTCTGCCAGTGGTTAGCATTCCAGTGGACAGGAATAATGTGTGAACTTGCTCCCAGGACAGGAAAAAAAGGGCTTTGGGTATGGTGAGGTTGTTGTGCCCTTGATGGGATATCCTGTGGCTGGGCCCAAGGACTTCATTAATATCAAAGAGGACTACCCTGTTGAAATAGATGCAGTTAATACCAGGCCTGCACCCTTCTTTTGCCCTCTGAGCCAGACTAGCCTCCATCACAGTTGGCCTCTTGTTGACATTACAGTGTCAGGTCCTGCTGGAGAGTTAAGATCTGCTAGAAAGGTCTGTTGGGATTTTTCGTATGACACTGGGGAGCACTTCAAAGAGGCCTCCCCAGTCAGAGGCAAATGTTAGCTGACATCTGGGCAGGGTCTTATTTTGTCCCCCGAACCAGGCAGGCTCCAATCACAGAGGGCCTCTTTTTCACATAACAGTGTCAAATACTGTTTAAAAGGTTTGCTGGGTTAACATACAACATTTGGAGTGCACTTCAAAGGATGGAAACAGAATGCCAAAACAATTTGTGTGTATTCACGGTCTAGTTGCTGAAATATCAGCTTAGTTCTACCAGATTACTGTCTATGAACGTGTTGAGGGGTACAGAGTCTGCCTAAAACTGGATTTTTGTGTTAGATGTTGGAGGAGACTAATATTGCATAGTACAGTCCCCACACATACAACCAGCCCACAGAGCCCAAATTTAGTTGAGCAGAAGACTTTGACTATCTTGAAAATGCCCAAAACAGGTAGGGTGGGCGCTGGGAACCTTTACCACATTGGTTAGGGCATCCCCGGGGGTCATTCCCACCCACTAGCTCATAGCAGGCATACATTTGTCATCTTTAGGCACACACTTTAGAACACCCCTGGACCTGAGGAATATCAGAAAGGACTGAACCTGCTGGAGGTGAATGGGGACTTAAAGGACTAAAATCGGAAGGTAAAATCTTTGACCAGGATAAACCTAGTTAATATATCCGACCCACGCTCCATCACGGTCAGTGTCAAACTGGGCCTAGGTCCTGTCCTACCGTGAAAACAAACTATCATTGGCACTTTGTGCTTCTTGGCACTATTTCAACTTAAAACTTTAAAATATAATATCTGTGGTTCCCTTTTTTAGATTTTTGTGATTTTGGTGTCATTTTCATAATTAACTTTTCCTCTATTGTTCTAATTAGTAATGGGATTTTTATTGTTTTGCAGTGCGACTTTATTACTGCTTTAGTACTGCAGAAATACTTAACACATTGCCTCTAAGTTCAGGTTGTCTGCTCTGTGCCACAGCTACCATGGGGTTGAGCTCAAGGTTGAGCTCAAGTTTATTTTGTGACTTTAGTGGTTCACCCTGACAAGGGTTTTATTACTTGAGGTGGGTGCTTACCTCCCTCAACTACTAATCCAATTTCTTACAGTTTGCACTCAAGTTGGTATTGAAGTTCTACATATTATGATGTACATGTAATATGGCGAAACCTATTAAAAGACCATTTAAAAAAATCATTGCTAAGTGAATAACTGGGAGCTTTCCAAACAACAGGTGGGTCACGTGTGAGAGCCACAGCCTTCTCCTGTTTGCATGCATGCCACAAACCTCCTTAATAAACACTCTTGTTACCCACCATTCTCTAAAAGGCACATGAATCTTTACTATACGTTATTTTGGTTATAGACATCAACTGTTTTCCGTTATGCTGTTTTCTTTATTCCCTAACCATTTTTTATACACAGATTTAAGGACATTCGCCTCTCTAATTGATTCATTTGAGGGACAGTTCTTTTGAGTACTAATTCTGAATATTATTCTAAGAATAATGTATATTTATTTTCACCTCCCAATCATAACAACTTCTGTGCTAGTCCTACACTGTGCAATCAATAATTCATACAAAGGTAATAATATATAATTATATGCCTTGGATTGTGAATGGGAAATCATGCTTCAATAATATCACTTCTGAGTTGAATTTGTGGCAGGTCAGCATAATCAGGCAGTGGAATATTTCTCCAAGACATTCAAGCATGAGAGAGGTCAGAAAGTGTCAGAAATTGAAGAAATAGGCGATAAGGAAATTATGAGTGTCACAGGTTCTGCAATCACCAAATAGGGGAGGTTTGACTGGAACACAGGTTGGTGATAAACATTTAAAGGTAAGGGGGTATGTTGTAGGAGGGGGGACAAGTCTGTGCAATGGAGGTAAAGAATTCACGTGTTAGAGTTAATCTCTATGTGAATATTTCTTTTTTTTAGGTGAAGCAAGTTGGTGCCACCAGTGGATCTGAGGAACATATGACAAACTAGGGGCATAAGGAGAAAAGCATGGCCTAATGGAGAGTTAGAGAAAGATTTTGTTGGCCTGCTGTCGAATGGATGGGGTTGGAGAAACATTAGGTGGCACTGTGGTTACTGATAAAGGCTTAAAAGCGCTTAGCAGACTTAATGCAGGTACAGGTTCCTGAAAAGGTGTGGCAACAAGGGACTAGGGATTCGAAAGGGGGCTGTGGATTATTTAGATATAAACCACAGATTCATTGTGGTGCTGGTGGATTAGTTATCTCAGTGAAATGAAGTTGAGTTTATTTTCAAGCGACCACCAGTGACATAATACAGGTGTTAGGATTTTCTTGAAAGACGGTGTTCCACAAACACTTAGCACGGACAAAGATGCCCAAGTACGTTCTAGGGAGATAAGTGTGTTCTTGTTGAGCTTTGGAGTAGACATAGATGTGTACCATTGTACGAGCCAAATGAAAATGAGTTGGTAGAGACAGTCAACAGAATGTTCATGGAAAATGTATAATAAGCAATTAAAAGTATGTTATCTTGTAAGGAGTTAGAAAGATTTTTCTGTGCATATCACACAACTAATCGTACAGTAAATGGATTACAGCATTATTTTTAATGAGAAGAAGGGGTGATGGTAGCAAGTTCCGCCTTCACGGATGGATCACAATGATCAGCTTGGTATGGTTACAGTAAAGCAAAGGTACAAGCAAGTCAAATGAAATAGAAAGAATGGTATGACAGCAGGAAAAAGTGAAGGGAGTGCATTGATTATGAAATGGAAGATTATGCGCAGATCATGAGGGAAGGTTTTGTGAAGAAAGCTGAATCTAAATGGTAAAACCTGTTTACAATGACATAAGTGGATACGCACAATGGGCTTTCTCAATGGAGGTGATAAGTGCAGTAAAGCTAGAGTGGTGAAGGATGGAGGCTAACCAGTTTATTGCAGAGTTTCTTTTGGTGTGGGGTTGTGTGCATGTATTTAGTACTGGTCTATAAGATGCTACATGCCATAAGAGGGCTGCTTCAGACAGTCAGGAGGGAAGAGAGGTAGAGAGCAGAAGTGAAAAAGAGAAGGGAGGCAGGATCAATGTGCAGCATCCAGAAGGTAGCATCCCGGCTCCTGGAGTGATAGCTAGATAACTTACAAGAGTCAATGAATGCAAAAAAAAACACGGTAAAGTACTGGAAAACAATGATTTAGTCATTTTATTAATAAACAGATAACTATGTAGGCAGGATATTGTGTCCCTTTCAGACTGAAAGACCAAGAGGTCTGACCGTACGAACTGGAAAGAATTTCAGACCAGGATGAATCCCTTATGAATCTGAAGTTGTCTTGCTGCTGGGGTCAGGCTATTCAATCTTTAGCATCACATGTTCTCCGATTCCCCACCCCCGATTCCTTTCTTATTAAGGGGAGCAGCCGTGAATTAGATATCCAGACTTCAAGACAAAGTATGCTCTCTGGGTGATGGAGGATGTCTTGCATTCAGTTCATTGTTTAGAACCTAGAGTTTAGAACGTGTGAGGTAATTTCTTGTATTGAGCAACCCCGAACATTCTGAGACTGTCAGCTTTTCCTGAGGCTTGAGACTGATATGGTGCACTCCACTGCTGAGTGCTCCTTTGTTTAAAAGACGTGACTGCCGCCACATCACGTCCTGTTTTTACTACACTGTCACATTTAAGTTTCACCTGTGAAAGGCTGATAATATGAAGCCAGGATGTATATTTTACTTGGCAATCAAGGCATATAGAACTTGAAATACATACAGTTATGATGCTTTATTTTGTGATGGAATTTCTCAGCTTAATTACGTCACAGATTATAACCATTTTGAGTACATCAATTAAATAAATCTCCTCTTCAACAGTGATGTTTGCAGTTTGTTTGCCAAAGACATTCCAAATACATTGAGAGGTTAATACTGCTTACCTGGGCATTGTTTTCTGCAGTGCTCAGAAAAACCTGAAGCTTTTGGCATTTTTCCTTGAGACTTTCTGCTTCAGTCTGCACAATCTCAAACTCACTTTTAAGCTTTCCCAAATTCTTTTGTAAAACAGCTTCTTGGCTTTGAAACTCCCTTCTCATCTCTGCCTCTTTCTGCATACAGGCTTGCAGACTTTCGGCTGTGTAAATCTGTGACCTTTTCAAAGCTTCAAGCTCATGTTCATAAAAAGCCTGAGCTTTGCTGAGTTTCCCTTCATAATCCTCAACCAGTTTTTTCCTTTCCTGACGTAGGTCCTCAAGCTTACAGTTCATGTCCTCCATTTGCAATCGATGCATCTCTCCAAGTGTCTCTTGCCCCTTAGATAAACATGCATTCTGAGTCTTGAGAATCTCTTGAATTTCCAGTCTATGAGTGGCTCTCAAGTCTTCCAAGGCTGCACGCTTATCCTTCTCAAACTGCAGCTGTTGCTGCATGAAGCTCCGTAGCCTCTCCTCAAATCTCTTTCTGATCTCTTCCACCTCTCTGGACATAGTCACTACTCTCTGGACGTGCTGGGCCTCTGCACAGAGTTGCATGTCTTCTACTCTGCCTTTAAAAACGTCGAACTCTGCCAAAGCGTGTTGCTTCATTTTCTTGTGCTCTTCAAGCGATTCCTCCAGACCTTGTATCCTTCTCTTGAGATCCACTTCCTCTGCAACTTTACTCTTATACTGCATTATTTTTTCTCTTGTTTCTGCAAGGATCTGTTGAATCTCCTCCTCATGGGCCTCCTTGATGGCTTGTATACCAGATTCATGTTCGTCATTTCTAGTATTTAAGGCATATATCACCTGGAAATACAAAGGAATGAAGGTTAAAAGGAGCATATATTAATGAATGCAATGTGCATTACATTAATTGAAAGCAGTACATGAGTGTTTTTCTTCTTAAACCAGTCGAATGTTTGTTCAATAAGGAATGTGGTTAATGCAACAGGAAGCTATTTATCATTTTTAGAGAATACCTAATGTAGGGCACATGGGTGGTGTATACAACTGGGACGGAGGGTCCAAGACAGACACAAAGCATTGGGACCAATTGTAACAACTGGGTCTTTCGTCAATGGGTCCCTGGGGCCCCCCATACTGCAGACCTCCCACCCGGGTACCAAGTACCCTCTTTTAGCAATTTACTCTCTGGGTAGTCAAGCAGAAGAGATAATGTGTGGCCTAGAGAGTCAGGATTCAAAAATGGAGCAAACAAGATTTCCTAAATTGCTGCCCAGACAATGGTTTTTCTTATCAAAAGGAAAACTATTCTATTACACACACTATCAACTACTACGCACAAACTAACAAATATGTACAAGAGTGGGAGGTGAAACTGCCTAAGATAACACCCTCTCAAATTTTGCCAAGATGGCACAATCAAGCTTTGATCAGTATCCACTCTTCCGCTGTCTTTAACTCCGCCCCAAATACAATAAACTGGTTCTCTCCCTCTGAAACTTAGAAAGGGAGACCCTAGTGTGAGTGATGCCAGAGGTCTGGCTGCCACCCTTGATCTCTGCAAGATAAAGGACATGCCCAGGCTTGCCAATAAGTGTGAGTTATTTAGCCCATTCAGATTTCGCCTCTACTTTCTTCCTCTCCCAGGAGAAGGCTGAATTCCTCTGAGTCGTTCTATTGTCAGAGGAAGGCTTTAATATACCTGCTGCCCAGCAGAGTAATTAACTTGGCTCAGCAGAGTAGTTCAAAGCCATAATCTCAATGAGTGCTGACTCAGGAAAATACTGAAAACCCCAAAGTATGTGACGAAGTGAAAATGTGCCCAAATTAATATTATATTGGTACTTGGGACCTTTTTAAGCATGTGGAAATCATTTTGCTGTGTTGAATCAATGCAAACTTAATATATTTGCCACACATTTTACCTACAGAGTGAATATGGTAAAGCACTACAGAGTCACAGTGAAGCACTAGAAGAGACTCACTATATCCAAAAAGAAATGTGAATAGGTCTTGAGGTCCAAAGTGAATTATAAGGGCTGTACAGGCAATATCCGAGTTTCTAAACGCCCCATACGTGACAGTCAATCTGTGTGCAGATCCTGCAGGAGCGGGCCCGTGCATGTAAGAGCAGGGGAGAGGGATTCAACATACGACAACGAGGGAATCTTAAATTTAAAAAAAAGAAAAACATAGTTTTCTTTTTTTTTAAATGTTAATGTAAGTTTCCCTTGTCGTCGTATGTCGAATCCCTCCCCCTGCCCCACCGATCTTACCTGCGCGGGCCGCGCCTGAGATCCTGGGCTGAATTAAACAGTTGCCCCACTCACTCTGCCCACACATGTGTAACCACATGGTTTCACATGCAGTTCACTCAGAGCCTCTTACCCCCCACTACCCCAGAACAGCAGACCTTATTTTAAGAGGAATATACTTGTGGTTAGCCTTGACAGGCATTTAAGAGACGTTTTCAGTGAGTGAGACACAGATGGTGAGACTCACTCACAGCAGAGGACCAAAACCCAGGTGGTTCAAAATCAGAAAATATAAAGAGGTTTGCTTGTGTCAGAACCAACTCTCACAGAAAATTAAAATCCTAAAATATATAGAATAGTGTTTGGAAAATATAACTCAAACATAAAAATGTTAAAGATTTTATGCCATAAATATTAGTACTGTGCAAAAACTAGACTATCTCACAAGCAGCTAAAGTTATAACATAACAAGTCTGATGAAACATATGAGCAACAGAGCATAAAGACTGATATGGCATAATGTGATATATTCCATTTGAAGGATCATCACTGTCAGACTTTAATAATTGATTTCTTTTCTTATTGCATCACACATAACAAAGAATCTGAGTGTGTATTTTCTATCAAAGGCAATTTAAACTCAGTGAAATGAACACCTCTCTAGAGTTGATGTTCTCAATCTATAGTAGGCATCTCAAATAAGTTAATTAGGAAATCCTCAAAATCTAAGGCAATGATTGCCAGTGGACTGGACAAGGTAAGGTGGTTACCACACCTGGTAAATACTTGAACCCTGGTTTACAGTATTCACAAGGTTTGGTAAATCGTTGCTATTCCACGTTTTCATCAAAAAAATGAGGAATGGCATGCAGAACTGGGCCTTCTACACTTAACTCTGCATGTCTTAGCATGTAAGTAAAAAAAAATGTAAGTCCGTTTTTATATAGCGCAGCTACTCACCCTTACGGGTCTCAAGGCGCTGGGGGCCGTCGTGGAAATTAAGTGAGCTACTGCCCAGAGTCACATGGTGCTGAGCTAAGCTGCCGCCGGAGCCGGGGATCGAACCGTGAACCCTGTGCTCCGAAGTCAGCTGCCCTGGCCGCTGCACCACACCTCTTTCCCTGGTAAAATGTGACAGGTTTGACATTCCGGGTAGAGGTTATTACTGCACAATCACAATTCCTATCTCTGTGCAAACTGAGGTTTGCACAGCGATCAGAATTTAACTGCCCACTTTAAATCAGGGCTTAACTGGGGAGTATCTTTTTATATGTTCATAGCCTACCTTTTGCTCTTTTATTTTGCGCTTATTAGCCAACATTTGGAGTACAGAATGATGTGTTCTACAATAAACAAATATTTTCAGTACAGCTTCTCTTTCACCAGTAGCCTCTTGGAAAGGGCTGCATGCCACATATATGAAGCAAGACCTATTATTGACAGTGCACCTATCTGAGGAAAGGCGCAAAACTCAGTGACCAATAAAATCCTACAAAGCTCACAAGAAGGTGGGGGCTTGGTCTTCCAGGATATATATTCTTACTATATCTCAGCCCTATTCTGGGCAGTGTTTGAGTGGTCACTCGGAGAGAATGTGAAACACTGGACCATAATTGAGAGGAGTTTGTTGGGGAGACCCTTGGAGGATGTACTATTGCTACCCAAATCCGCAGGACTAAAAGTAGCATATGTATCAGATGTCACAAAATCCTTTATGATAGTATGGGATGACTTCGCAAGATCCGCCATAGTAATGACCTTTCCTTCATGATTTACACCTTTTTTTAATAATCCGGAAATCACGCCAGCCAAGAACAGGACCCAGTTTGAGATATGGCGAAAGAGGCACTGTACAATACTTAGAAACCGATTCCAGTGCCATGGGTTCAAACTTAGATATTGCCAGTGAAATTGATGATTACACCCCTTGATTAGGGAGTCGGGGACAAGGGAATTAACAAACTTCGAAAAACTATTCCCCACCTATGAAACCACCAGGGGCCTTATCTCAGGGGTCCTATCTCTACCCGAGACACACAAATGGCCCCCTATGCATAAATGGGGAAAAGCCTTGGGACCGGATATCCCCATGAAGAAATGGGCCAGATTGCAGAGCCTCATATCGAAACAGTGTGGAATAATCAGGGCATGAAAGCCTTGTACAAAATGTTTACGATTGGTGTAGGAACCAGCAGAAATTGAAGCACTTATTCGCCAATCGTGATGATAAACGATGGAGGGGATGTGAGGCGAAGGGAACTGCATTACACATAGGGTGGGGCTGTAGGAACTTTGCAGTCTTCTGGAAATAAATACTTTGTCATATCAAGAAGGCGACAGGCCTGCCAATCCCACATGATCCACTGGTTGTTGTTCTGGGGCTGTGCCCACGCGGCTTGGAGGGTTTAAGACGGAGAGAATGGACAGTGATATCACACATGTCTAGAGTACCTCAGTCTGACACAAGTAAGTTGATAGTTTTTGGTCTTAGCAAGTTTGTATATGCTGTTTGGAGCCGAAGGAAGCAGGGGACTTCTTTTTTAACATGGGTATAATTACTATTTATTGATCTTTTGTGTGTATGTATATATATATATATATATATATATATAATATCTATGAATTGGATTTGTAATGTATTTTTATGGGGCAAATCCCCGAAATAAACATCTTTGTTGTGTTTATGCTTAAAAGTCCAACTGGAATGTTGGACATGCCTCACTTAAGTCAGCAGGAATGTTGGGTATGTCATTGCAATGACATACTGTGTAGAAGGCTTTTGAACGGCAGTTGCAGAACGCCGTCTGATGTCAAGATGTGTTGATCTTCTTGGATGAAGCTTAAGAATAAAGTGTCTACTCCTATCTGAGTGTCCGGAGTATACTTAACTATCATATTCTTTGATTTACATCCCAAGTGGTTGGGACGTTTTACATCAATCAATCAATCAATCATAGCATTTGTAGAGCGCACTACATACCCGTGAGGGTCTCAAGGCGCTGAGGGGGGGGGAGGGAGGGGTGCTGCTACTGCTCGAAGAGCCAGGACTTCAGGAGTCTTCTGAAGGTCAGCAGGTCTTGGGTCTGCCGTAGGCGGATGGGGAGGGTGTTCTAGGTTTTGGCGGCGAGGTGGGAGAAGGATCTGCCGCTGGAGGTCGCTCTTCGGATGCGGGGTATTGTGGCGAGGGCGAGGTCGGCGGAGCAAAGCTGGCGGGCGGGGGTGTAGAGGCTGAGTCGTCTGTTGAGGTACGCAGGTCCGGTGTTGTGCAGTGCCTTGTGTGCGTGGGTGAGGAGCTTGAAGGTTATCCTCTTGTCAAATGAAACAATCCAAATGTTTGGAGATAAAAAAAGAAAATTGTTTGGTCCATGCAGCTTTTTTTTACACAAATTAAGACTGGCACCATATTTGTCACTGCTGTCATTTCTTTGAGGGCCTGAAACACAGATGCGCAAGACATCACATTGCACAAGATCTTTCAGTCATTTCATGCCTACAAAAATTCCATTACTGCGGGTAATTATTATGCTACTTCCTACTGAATAGTCTGTGGCACTGTAATTTTCTATTTTTGTCTCGCGATCGTCACCATACAATGAGAATCTTTGACACTCATAACACAGCACATTACGGAGATTCATAAAAAAGAAAACACCTTAAAAGGGCTTGATAGTACCAGAATATGTTCTCCTAAGCCAAAAGTTGAAAACTAAAAGCTCAAAAAATGAATTGCAACAAGGTTTGATTTAAAAGAGAGCCACGCAGGAGAAAAATGCACTTGTATAAATTTAAGACCTACTCGAATGTATTCTTAGTACATTTCTGTATTGTAACAATGCTGCCCATGGAGCAAACACGTTTGGTGACTATCTCGAAGGCGGAAGACATCGTTGTCGGTTACAACACTGTGTTATAACCTTAAGGGACCATAACTGCGACAGGAGGCGTTAATGGAACATAATCCCCTCGATGGAAGGCGCTGGTACTATCTATCTTCCTTCTAACTGCAGAAAACAACAATTCGTCACATAAACGACAGCTCTTTGAGGTGTGGGTGGCTTATTAAGCTACCCTTTACCTTAGATTTACGATGTACATTCGGTGCCCAATTGCCAGGGTCTGAAAGTGGTAACTAAGGTCTTGTGCGCAGAGTATAAATTATACATTACTCAGGGCATCATTTCGAACAAAGAACAAACTGTGGAAATCCATTATCAAATCTGGCAGCTTAATATCTAAAACAATGTTCACTGATTTCCAAGTACTTCACACAAAGAATTGTATTTAATATATGTATTGTGTTTATTTTACCTTGTGACAAGTGGCATTAGTTGTGGCCATCATAAATGCGCAGAAATCTAATGCAGAGCACTCACTGTACCGTGTAACAACATTAAGTGATCTTTGAATGCTTCGAAATGAGGTCAAAAGCATGGGAGAACAATTTCACATTCTGAATTTTAAACAGTTTAATGGAATCCAGGATGGGACCAATGTTTATTTTTAGACGCCCAGGGCAGCGCCATACTACTGCTGCACTGCCAAGTGCAGCCACGTAGGTTTCCCAAGGGATAACGTGGATCAGGAATGGGGAGGCGGGACTTCCAATGCCAGTCTGTATGATAGGGATAAAAGGAGGGCGGCCCTGCAGTCAAATAAAACTTCATTTCAAGTATGGCCGCTCTGTGTAGCAATGGCCCAACAATCTAGTATTTCACAATTCCAACTGCATCCCCATGTGCCTTCAAAATACACAGCCACTATTTTCCTAGGTGTTGCTATAGTTTGCACCAGTGCTTGAAATGGAAAAATAGAAGTGCAGGTACTCTGCACCAGAGTACCTGCTTGTTTCTGAGAAGTGCCGGTACTCTCTAATTAAAAGTATTACATTTCTCCCGAGAAGTGCTGGTACTCTCCCTCTCAAAATAAAAAAGTGCCCGTACTCAGTACCTTACAGTACCGACCCATTTAATGCACTGGTTTGGACATTATCAGTATACCTGTTGCTTCTTTGAATAACGCAAGAACACAGAAAAGCCCGCAGATGGAAGACTGGCAGCGTGCAGACACTTGACCCCTGGATGAACAGTAGCTTTAATGGTGGTGGTGAGAACAGTCATTAGGATTCAAGATCTAGGTAAGGTGACCCCACATAATCCAGAACCCACCAAAGAACATCAGCTACCTAGGGCTAGCCCAACTAGACTACGGATGTAGGTAGGAGAAAAGACAGTGGATCCACAGATGCCTCCACCAAGGTACTGCCCACATCACACTGGTGAACTAAGTGGAAAAGCAAGTGAAGTCTAGACAATTAAACTTGCAGGGGAAGGAATAGTCTCTGGGCACATAGCACCATGATAGAAACAAGGGGTTCTAGGCTATGAGACCTAGAAGCTTCCACAAATTATCCTGTTGAGCAGATGTCTAACATCTGGGCAGAGTGCTTCTTCATGGTTCAGTGCCAGAGAGAGCATCAGCTTTCAACAGCTCAGCGAGCAGTGTAATAAGGTTGTTGTAGCCTTTCTATGATGCTGTGGGAGGTACTGCTCTACAGCCGCTCCTCAACAGAAAACTACCGAAATCTGTTTGCAAACTAGCCGAAAGTTTTGTTCCGCGCAGAAAAAAAAGTTCTGTTTGAAGAACAGCGGACATAATTCTACCTCATCAATCAGAGCGATGACCATCAGTATTGAACTAGGTCGACCTCACCACTTCAATGCTTTTCAGTGCACACAAATAACCAAAAGCAGTTAACAGCACTCTACAAAATTCACATAACTAAACATAGATTTGGGGTGTGGCAGTGCTCTGAGACGGGGAAAGGCCTCCAACTGCATAATGGATTATAATAAAAGAATTGGAGAAGAGGTAGGGTTCAGACACTCTTAAGGAGGCAGTGATGCCATCCTTATTAAACCACATGAATGCATATCCAAATAACCTAACTCACCTAAGGCTGATTTCCAACTAACTCAAAGTGGCCAAAATCTTAAAGTGAGCACTAAGTTAAATTGAAAATTACCTGGAACCTTATCACCTTTTCAGCAGAGTGGGCCCTGCAACTCTTGGCATGTAAAAATACAGAGACTCGAATTTTACAGGTCAAGTAAAAATTGCAGACCTGGACAGAGATGGGTCGCTAATCTGCCTTGGTTCTCCTGGAATTCTATGCACCATTTGACGCTGTGGACCAGATAATTCTCCTATGACTATACATAAATGACTGAAATTCTACTCCTTACCAAGATGGGCTCCTTTTTAATGGACAGTCATAGCATGGAGAGTCAAGCTAGAGGGTGGGTTTGGCTTTCTTGCATATCTATATTGTCCCATTGGCACAGATGCTCAAGGGTTTTAGATGCATCTTAATGTCTGCTTAGATCACACATATATTCACTACAGGAATCTTTCTAGAAGACCTAAAAAAGGCATACACATGCCCATTATTAAAGAAAACTAACCTGGACTCACTTGAGCCTGACAACCACAGACCGATTACAAAGGGAGCTTTCCTGGGCAAACTGATAGAAAGAGCAGCATTCGCTCAGATGTCGCAATTCATTGAAGATAACTTTATACTTTCTGACTTCCAAACAGGATTCCATCCAGGAAGAGGCACAGAATCTGCCCTCATCACTATTTGGGATGACCTTAAAAACACAGTAGACCGCAACGGGGTTGCTGCACTACTTCTCTTGGATCTCTCAGATGCCTTCAACATAGATGACCATGTCACTGTAATCCAAAGTCTCTACAAAGCTGGCATAGAGGGGACTGCCCTCGACTGGATCACATCTTACCTTCAAAACAGAGCAAATGTCATCCATTCTCCACCTTTCTCATTCAAACCGTTTTTCACGAAAGCAGGGGTCCCTCAAGGCTCTATCATCTCACCCATGCTTCTCAACATCTGCATAAAGTCAATACCGGCAATCATCAATGAATTTCAACTCATATGTAACAACTATGCAGTTGACACACAAACACTCCTTAAACTGAAAAGCCCCAAAGACATTGGAAACTCACAAATCTTCAGTTGCCTCAGAGCCGTTGAATAGATGACATGGAGCCATCTCAAATTGAATGCTTCCGAAAGGGAAATACTCACATGTGGCTTTTGGAAACATTATGACCCACTTTGCGCCTGGCCTAACAATTTGGGACCACCTCCTAAAATATCTAAGGGAGTACGAAACCTAGGAATTACCATGGACACCAAGTTATCAATGAATGCCCAAGTGGGCAAATTAGCAAGATCAAGCTTCATTACTATGAAAACACTGCGAAACATCTTCCCCCACCTGGGATTTCCACACTAGGTCCAAGCCACTATCTCTCTTGTACTGTCTAAACTTGATTACGCCAATGGCTTCTATCACGGATCATCTTTATCAACTATGAAAAGACTACAACGGATTCAGAATTCTGCTGCCAGATTACTCCTACATGTAAAGCCACAAGCCCACATCTCCCCTGCCTTGAGGGCCCTACATTGCTTACTGGTTGCCAGAAGATCCGCATTCAAGCTGCTTTGTATCACCCCCAAAGCGATACATGGAACAGGACCGCTGTTCATCAGGAATAAAATCACCAAATACATTCAACAAAGGAACCTCTGCTCCAGAATGGCACCTCACCACAAAATCCCACCATACAGGGAAAAAAACATAGGCTGCACATCTTGCTCTGTTCAAGCAGCCAAACTATGGAATTCATTACCCCCAAACATAAGATCCACTGATAACTATCTTATCTTCAGAAGACTACTCAAGAGTTGGCTCTTTTCTACATAACCACCATACTCAAACACAAATCCACAGCATATCCCTGTGTATATAAACATTTAATTTGATTATATGTATGTATCTAGATATGTGTATTTCTTGATATAAATATGTATAATAATATGTACTTATGTATCTATATATTTATTACTTTACTCCTACTGTAAAAATACATTTGACTCTCTTCAATGCACTACCCTATATTTCACACTATACCTCTCTCAATATATCCTCTACCTCCACTCTCTGACTCATCCCAAACCTCATTCTACTACTATAATCTCCAAAATAACCCTTTCTAGACTTCTCCCTCCTCTATCCCTCTTTGGATCGCCCCAAACCTCATTTTAATATGATTATCTCCCAAACAACTCTTCTAAATTCTTCCATCACCTATCTCTCTTTTGACTCATCCCAAAACTCATTTTAAAACTATGATCTCCTAATCGAGTTCTAGAGATTCTTCCCTCCTTCATCTCTCCTTCTACTTATCTCAGACAGCATCTTACTACTATGATCTCCCAATGAGCACTTTCTAGACTCTTCCCTCTTCTATCCCCCCATTATCCTTTGCAATCCAACTAACAGACTCAGATGTCCACCGCTCAAGTTATGTCAAATCTCACTATACTAATCCACCACTACTCCTTTTTGGCTTTCGGAGTTGCGTGCTGCTCACGAAAAAGCATTCTGACGCCTCGTCAAGGGTAGTAAGCGCTATATAAATACAATTACAATTCAATACAATACAATGTAAGGCATGCATAGCTTAGCGAATCCTGAATGCTGGGAATTACACTGCTTTGCTGACTTTGTTTTCGCTAGTTTACATATGTAGTTTGGTGCTTGTATGTGCTCTTTGCTGAGTGAGCATTTGCTAAAACTAATAAAGTAATATTAGATAAAAAACATGGACACCGGTGACACTGAGATATTGTTGGACTTTCACTAAACATCTGGAGATGCCTTTATGATTAGCAACTGCTTTCACAACTGGCTTACTTAAACAACTGGCTTGTAGTGGATGGGATAAAAACAGAAGAGCTCCTGTAGGAAAAGAAGATAAATATATGCCATTCACGTGGCCATCTGTAAAGGTTCCTTTGACCAAGTCAGTGGAAAATATTATTCATTTATTTATTCTGGTGTTTTTTTAATCACATTCACATGCCACAGTGCAGAAGCTTCATAGCCTAAAATTAACCAAAACATCAGAAGGATGGGACTTGTACGAAAAGAGTTAACTTATTGCATTTGTCCCTCAGGTAGCAGGCATAACCTGCATTACAAGTAATATGGCTTTGGTGAAGGAATCCCAAGGGACGGAATCTCTGATCCCAAGTGGTACCCTCTCACCAAAACCCAGCCATTAAAAGATAATGAGCCTGGTATGGGGAACAACATGTGGCCCCAGTTTTACCACATCCTTTTTCGCAGATAATCTCAATTCTAGGTCCTTCCATGTACATATTATTGCAAAAACTGAGCAAGATGAGACTATACATATGGTAACCATAGACGTCATAGGTGTCAAGGCCATGTTACATCACACAGCTCACCCCATCATTTGTGCAAACAAAAATTTGGGATGGGCGATTTCAAAATATAGGTCATGTACATTTGGAGGGACATAGCTGCACAAATGCAATGCAGTACACTATGCTCTTCTGGGTCATTTTACGGTGATATAATATGAATAATCTGACATCTTTTAATAACAACAAAAACATTTTAATTCAAATGCCAAAGCATGATGATTTTCATTATATCGCTTAGGGACACACAAATCTGTTTTAGTACACACAACTGCCTGTGCTTTTGATTTGTTGTCAAATTACAGTCTGCTTTTTATGTAAACTCATAAAAACTGTCCTTTTGTAAACTCGTTCACAGATGTATTTTATTTTTACACCTTCCGATATAGTTCAAGAAGAGCTCCGACAAACACATATCTTTCTCCTTTAAATGACTGCCTAACCCCTAGGCCTTACTTGTATTAGTAGAGACAACTGAAAACAAATAGGTGAAACTACTCATATCAACCTTCCGAACGTTAGAATTTTGACACCTAATTAGCACAAGTTGGTTCTGTGTAAAATAACATTTTGAAGGAGAATGTCCACAGCTCACAATTTATTTTGGTTTGACCTGATAAGGTAAAGTGTCTGGCAAGAGATAGTGTAGTAGCAAATCCAGAACATGCAAATCTTTAATTTAACGTCCATCCCCAAGTTACTCTATTCACTTAATACGTGTACTATGAAACATTGCCTTCAAAGTGATTGGGGGCTCCTTAGTTCTTGCTCTTCCAACTTCACAGCTTGGCTGGAGAGGCTGTAGCATCCAGGCTCCTAGAAACAGCTCTAAAGAGTACACTAACTAGGAATGTGTGAGGCTTGCATTAATCCGCAACCTCACATAAATCCAGTGGCGGTTAGTGACCCACAAATTACAATTAAAAAAACATACAGACAAATAAACAAACATTAAAATATGAAAAAAAAGTTTCGCTTACTTAGCCTGCAGCACGTCCTCTGTGTTCTCCAGTCCCCGGCTTCAGACTCCGAGCGCGAGGACCCACAGGTCCTTATCCAATCCAGACACTGCTCTCATGCTGCATGAGTGAAGTGTCTGGATTGGCTGGAGCAGGCTGTCTCAGCGCTCCGGAGAGCACTGAAACCCTGTGCCTGCTCGCCAACCCTTTGAGAGTTTGAATTGCGAAGTGGGTTTGGCCGTAGCAAGCCGGGTTGGAGAGTTTGAATTGCGCATGTAGGTTTGTCCGTAGCAAGGTAGCCGGTCAAACTGACATGCTCAATTCGTACTGAAAGGGCCACTCCTCATCGCTGCCAATCAGCAGCAATGACACACTGGCTCTGCCCTGCCCTCTCTGTTTGACAGAAAGCCTGAAAAATACAAAAGGTAATAAAATCCTTTTGTTACCATTTTATTTTTCCAGATTTCTGCGCACCAGAGTGAGGGGGGGCGGCGGCGTTCATCTGCTCCCACGGAGGAACTGCTGCTGCATAAATCACTGTCTTACCTCAATTTCACAACACAGTGGTGACAAGACACAAGCCCATGGGGCTGACGAAGCACACTTAAACCATCACAAATGTAAGTACTTAAATCACCACAAACGTATGTTGTGTTACTTCTTTGCCTTGCTGTCCCCTCATTTTCAACTTGCTTGGGACAAATTTCACCGAATGGCTCAGTGGGAGCAGGCAACAGCTTTTGCTTAGCCAGGAATCAAACACCCAAATTGTGACGTACCTCCTGAACAAAAGCAGCATCAGATCTCAGTGAAAATTCCACAGGCCCAAGTGACTCATATACATTTATGAAATAGGCACGTCTTTTGAAAGGCATCAATACTGACTTGATTCTAGAGGAAAGGGATGAAGAATACCCTCTGATTTTGGTAACAGCAAGAAGTGCAGCACGCATCCCACCTGCCAGTGGTTACTTTGTATGCATTGTTTCTATAGCAAAGCCTACCGTTACTAACAAAGGGCCAGACGTACAAAGCTTTTTTGAGCTCGGAAACGGCCCAATTCGCAGAATCCGGTCGTTTGCGACCGCAAAAAAGTATTTTTAAATGTACAGACCCTATTTTGCGATTCGGTAACCTATTACCGAATCGAACGATGGGTTTGCGATTCGGTATTAGGAAAGGGCGTGTTTAGGGCATCCCTTCTTAACAGCGGCTCGCAGTGATATGTGTGAATGTTTTGCGACTGAAATGCGGTCGATAAACATTCACATTTTACCGCCAACTTCGAGTTTGTGATAACCCATTTGCAAACAAGAAAGCAGTCCCCAAGGGAACCTGTCCCCTTTGTGAATATATACAAAAACGTTTTTTAAAACCACTGCCTACTCTTAAAAAATTAAAAGAAAACTTTTCATTTTACAGTTTGAAATGCATCACGTTTTCCTTTAAGGAAAGCGGGCTGCATTTCCAAAAATACAAACATTGCTTTATTTCAAAGCAATCACAGACATGGTGGTCTGCTGACCACCGCAGGCCATCATCCCTGTGATTTTAGCAATTCCCAATGGGTCGTAAATTGTGGCCTTCTTCATGAATTATAATAAGGTAAGTCTATTTGCGACCAACTGGGAATCGCTAAATGTGTTCAACACACATTTGTACATCGCTGTTTGCGATTACCTAATAGCTAATTGCACAAATTCGCTATTAGGTAATCGCAAATAAAAAGCTATGTACATCTGGCCCGAAATGCTGACCAGAGCTCCTAAAAGCATTGCTGTTTTGTAGGATTTGTTGAGGCTTCAAGACTTTGCAAGAGGGAGCGCTGATTAAGATGAAAATCTGATAACAGCTCAGGAATGAACAGAGGTACAGAGTACAAACTGGTGTCTGTGAAACACAGCGACAGCCTCTTTCCAGGATAAGGTCAGAAATCAACTTCTAAGTGATGCTAGAATGTCAACAAAGCCTGTAGGGTTAATGGGTTGTGCATCATGGAGCTCGAAGGCAAGGCTAAGTCCCATAGAGGCGCTTGCAACCAAACAGTATAGGAATAACTCATCACAATGGCTTTCCTGCGTTTAATTTCTGAGTTAAGAAAATCTCTTCAGGGATGTATAGGTAAAGAGCAACAGCTGCTAAAAAGAATGAAAGGCTGCACTAAATAAGACAAAAAAGATAAGCTATTGCAAATGAAAGAAGCAAAGAGGCATACTATCTTGCCTAAAGATAAATGGCACCTAGGGTCAGATTTACAAAGCATTTTTCTGTTCGCAAACAGCCCGATTCTGCGGGCCGTTTGCTACCAGAAAAACACTTTTTCTAATGTACAAAATAAGATTTGGTAACTTGTTACTGAATAGCATTTTGCATTTGAAATTCGGTATTTGGAAGGGGTGCATTTAGTGCGTCAATTCTAAATACGGAATTGGTAAGGTATGTGTTAATGTTTTGCGACCGAATTCCGATCACAAAACAGTAAGGGCCAGATGTACGAAGCTTTTCTCATCTGGCAAACGGCCCGATTCGCTGATTCGGGCTGTTTGCGACCTGAAAAAAGCATTTTTAAATGTACAAAGTCCTATTTGCGATTCAGTAAGCTATTACCGAATTGCAAATTGGGGTTGCAATTCGTTATTAGGCAGGGGCATGCCAAGGGTGTCCCTTCCTAATAACAAATCGCAGGGGCATGTATGAATGTTTTTTGGACTGGAATGCAGTCGCAAAACATTCATACTTTACTGACTCCGTGAAGGAGGTGGTAACCCATTCTCAAATGGGAAGGGGTCCTCAAGGGACCCCTTCCCCTTCGTGAATGTGGGCGCCAACATTTTTTAAGAGCAGGCAGTGGTCCATGTGCCTACTCTTAAAAAATGAAAAAGCAACTTTTCATTTTAATTTTTTTAATGCATCCAGTTTTCCTTTAAGGAAAACGGGCTGCATTTCATAATAAAAAAACAGCTTTATTTAAAAAGCAGTCACAGACATGGTGGTGTGCTGACCCCAGCAGGCCACCATCCCTGTGAGTGCAGGCAATGCCCAATGGTTCGCAAATTGCAACCTGCCTCATGAATATTAATGAGGCATGTCCCTTGCGACCCATTGGGAATCGCGAAAAGTGTAAAACACACTGTTGTACATAGCTGTTTGCGATTTCCTAATAGCGAATCGCAAAAATTCACTATCAGGAAGTTGCAAACGGAAGTCTATGTACATCTGGTCCTAATACTTTATACCCATTCGCTAAGGGGAAGGGGGTCCCCAATTTTTAAGAGTAGGCAGTGGTCCCTGGGACCATGCCTACTCTTAAATAATGAAACTTCAAGGTTTAATTTATTCCTTTTTAAACGCATCCCGTTTTCCTTTACGGAAAACGGGCTGCATTTAAAAAAAAGATTGCTACATTAAAAAGCAATCACAGACATGGTGGTCTGCTGAACTCAGCAGGCCACCATCCCTGTGATGGTTGGGATTCCTAATGGGTCGCAAACCGTGACCTATCTTATTAATATTCATGAGGTAGGTTGATTTGAGACTCACAAGGAATCCCTACATCAAACTCAATGAGTTTCATACATCAGGAATACTGATTTCCTAATTGCGATTCGGAGAGAATCGCAATTAGGAAATTAGTATTCCTGATGTTTGTACATCGGGCCCTAATTACTTTAAATATTAAGGTGGAATACTCCAGTGAAATTTGAAGTAAGCATGTACTATGAACTGCATTGACCAGAATGCTAAGGGGCGAACTGTGCTGGGAGGTGAAGCAGTGTGCTCCCACCCCTTCCCGTTTGAAAAGGCTCCCTTGAGCCATTGAGCTGACGAGCTTGTGGAGATGCACCTGTGCGCCTGTGAGAGGTACTGAGACCTGAAAAGATTGTGGCAGCCTGCTCAGCAACCCCAAATTAAATTTGTTTTTATCTGTACTGATGACGGATGATATCCAGAAACACGTGTCTACAGATTTACAGCACTAACCTGCACCAACTTTGGTGGAATACTCCAGTGAAATTTGAAGTAAGCATGTACTATGACCTGCATTGACCAGAATGCTAAGGGGCGAACTGTGCTGGGAGGTGAAGCAGTGTGCTCCCACCCCTTCCTGTTTGAAAAGGCTCCCTTGAGCCATTGAGCTGACGAGCTTGTGGAGTTGCACCTGTGCGCCTGTGAGAGGTACTGAGATCTGAAAAATTTGTAGCAGCCTGCTCAGCAACCCCAAATTAAATTCGTTTTTATCTGTATTGATGACGGATGATATCCAGAAACACATGTCTACAGATTTACAGCACTAACCTGCACCAACTTTGGTGGAATACTCCAGTGAAATTTGAAGTAAGCATGTACTATGAACTGCATTGACCAGAATGCTAAGGGGCAAACTGTGCTGGGAGGTGAAGCAGTGTGCTCCCACCCCTTCCTGTTTGAAAAGGCTCCCTTGAGTCATTGAGCTGACGAGCTTGTGGGGATGCACCTGTGCGCCTGTGAGAGGTACTGAGACCTGAAAAGATTGTGGCAGCCTGCTCAGCAACCCCAAATTAAATTTGTTGTCATCTGTACTGATGACGGATGATATCCAGAAACACGTGTCTACAGATTTACAGCACTAACCTGCACCAACTTTGGTGGAATACTCCAGTGAAATTTGAAATAAGCATGTACTATGAACTGCATTGACCAGAATGCTAAGGGGCGAACTGTGCTGGGAGGTGAAGCAGTGTGCTCCCATCCCTTCCTGTTTGAAAAGGCTCCCTTGAGCCATTGAGCTGACGAGCTTGTGGAGATGCACCTGTGCGCCTGTGAGAGGTACTAAGGCCTGAAAAGATTGTGGCAGCCTGCTCAGCAACCCCAAATTAAATTTGTTGTCATCTGTACTGATGACGGATGATATCCAGAAACACGTGTCTACAGATTTACAGCACTAACCTGCACCAACTTTGGTGGAATACTCCAGTGAAATTTGAAGTAAGCATGTACTATGAACTGCAATGACCAGAATGCTAAGGGGCGAACTGTGCTGGGAGGTGAAGCAGTGTGCTCCCACCCCTTCCTACTTTAAACATTAGAGAGGCTGGAAAGATGGAGAGGTAAGGATAGCAAATGTACTATGAGGGTTGCTTTCCACTTAGGAGAAGCATTAGTTAACAGCAAAAGTTGCAGTGACCAACTGAAGACATAAAAGCAGGATTTGTATATAAAATCTTCAAGCTGAGGCTGCAGTAGCCAAAGAAAGAAAGCTGAGGATAAGGGAAAAAACACATGAGAAGGCATGTCAGGAGGACTCTTTTTGGGAGATAAAAACTGGCATATTCTTAAAGCAGCTTCCAGTTTACTCTTACTTGTAATTCTTATGTGTGCACGATTATACAGGGGATTTGACTGCGTACCCGAGAGCCTGATACCTGTGCAGTACTGAAATGCACACAGTTTTGTTAACTGCTTTTTAAAGATGGTCATAATAGTCTAGCCACAGGATGACAGCCCTTCAATCGGCATCACGTCCAACCCAGTACATGTGAGTGTTACCTTTTAAGTACGGTGCAGAAAGTTTGTGACCACAGGTGTAAAGACCCTAATTACCACGGCTGCTTAATTCTTAAGTGGCCGATATCAGTGGACTTATGAGAACAGCGCTAACACCACAGTTCTCTGGAATGGGCCTCGGTGAAAAATGCTATCTAGGACAGTTACATTAAAAAAGTTCACAAAGACAGCGGCGGCTGGCAGGGATCATGGGTGGCGAGGCAGGAGGTGTCGTAGAAAAAGAAACGTACCTCCTTGCCGCATTTCTCCTCCGTCGTCTCTCCGCTTTTGGCCGGAACGGAAACAGGAAGCACACAGGCTCCCCTAAGCCAATCAGGACACTGCTGCCAGCAGCATCGTGATTGGTCCGAGCACCGTGGTTCGGCGCTCAGACGGGGACTGGGACACTGGGCCTGTCCTCCACCCAGGCTGTAATACAGCTTGGGTGGAGAACATGCAAAGTTTGCATGACTGTTTGGCCTTCCCAAGACGGCTGGCCAAACCGTCATGCACACTTACAGAGTGCCCCTCACTCCTCCCCTTCTCTGTGAGCAGGGCAGCCCTGCCCCGCAAATCTGCCTTAGCAGCAAAAAATAAAAATGATAATAATATCGAGTTATTATCATTTTTTTTTTACACTGCTGAAAAGCAGTGGGACGACGCTCCTCCGCCTTAGCTGAGGTGCCGCCACTGCACAAGAATAGTTTATTTTTTTTAAATGCTGTCAACTTTCAGTCTTATGGTGATCCAACCCTTAGTGAAACAAGTCTTAGCAAAGACGATAGAGCTGCAACACATGAGGCCAGGCTCCCTATCATTTTGTTTTGTGTCTTAAATTACTTTGTATGTTTGCTCCAAATCTTTTTAAGTATGTAAAAACAAATGGAGTAAAATTGGTTAATAATAGAAGGAGTAGCAGAGCACCGATAAATGGGGGCAGGAAATGGTCAGCGAAGAAGCCACGGGAATAAACTTGCTCGTTTACAAAGAAATCAAGCACTGGCAAACTCAATAGGTTGCGCCTACCAGACCCAGCACTACCTGTGTCATAGTGCTTTAAAAAAAAAATTGGCTTTGTGCTTCCTGAGGTAACATGGAGGGAGGACAGGTGGTGCAAGCCGATAGACACGGATGCAAGCTGATGGACAATGGAGTATAAGTGGGTGGGACAAGCAGACAGACAAGGGAGAGAGGGCAGGTGGGGCAAGCAGACGGACAACACCGAGAGGGCTGGTGTAGGTGAACAACGGGGCTTCAGCTGGGAGGCAACCAGACAAACAACGGGTGTAACATGTCTAAAATTGGCCAGCGCTTGCCGCGTCAAAACATTTCTATTTTTTATTTTTGTTTCAGCTTTGTGCTCAGGATGGTGGGCATGGGAAACACAGACAGACAACCGAGGCTGGGCAGGGGTCCTAGCAGACAGACCACGGATGGTGAGCAGGGAGGCAAGGAGACAAACAATAGCGAGTGGGTGGTACAGGCTTGGGGCAACACATGCAGGATCAGATTGGGATCGCAATTAGGCCCGGGCAATCCCCAAAAAATGTGGCCCACATTCGCGGATCGTGCTCTTTCATGAAAAATCATGTGGTTAGTCTCATTGGAGTTATTTTTAGAGAAATGTTTGGTAAGCTAAGCATTTTAAAGCCTATAGGATCAGTAATTATTGGTGAAAACGAGAAGCACTGCATTTGGCCAGGTGGGCGAAATGAAATAAAATGTCCCAAGGGCCACAATACCTGATCTGGCTAGGACTGCCACCTGACTGTTTTTTTACTGACATGACCTGTATTTTAACATCCTGACCGGTGCGAAAATGAAGAAAATCACAGAAAGTCTATATTTTTTCCTCTGATCAGTATGTATTTTAAACAGTCAACGTAAGGTGAAACCACTTTAAAATGTGTTCTAAAGCTGCTTTACTCAACCGTGACTAAAAGCTAAACTAAACAAAGACAGAAAATCCATGTTAAAAAATAATATGGATATTTTTATATAAAGTGTGCTCTCTAATTATCATGCTCTGGCCCTTGCAGAATCTGATAACATGAATAAATTGCCGTTTTTTTCTAATTGCTCTTTTTATAGTTTTACATAGGCTGAACTTGGCGCTAGGGCAATGGAGCGATTTACATGAGCATCAGTTACACTACACAAGATCAAATTCATTTTTACTTCAGGCGTTCACTGTATCACAGGATGTTGAGGGGACGCCGGGGCTGGAACCTGTTTTCCCACTTCCAAAGTCAGCGGGTTTGACTGTAATGCCACTGCCTCTCTAGTTAAATAAAAGCTTAATAAACATTGCCTCTCAGCGCGGCCTATGCAAATGCATACACGACCGCCAGGAAGACTTCTCTTACTTCACTCCCTCCCCAGCCCTCCATAGCCTCAGGGCGACGGCCTTGCAGTGCAGGGGTCTACAAAAACTGCTACTGCTGCTCCAGCGGGGGCTGAGGTGTAGAGGGCCCATAGCCAGAAAATCCCAGACCCTCAGTGAGGCCCCTGAATACTGCCGCCCTCCCTCACCCATCATTGCCTGAATGTGATGGCTTAGCAGCTGAGGGGTCAGGGGCAAGGCACTGCCTCTGGGCCAAGCCGGCCCCACGGAGGGGGGTGAGGTAAGAATGGCCCAACAAATGGATCAACACCTGTCCCCCAGCAAGGCCGATTGTCACACTTACCACCCTTGCCTGCCCACCATAGCCTGAAATGCAATGGACTGGCAGGGCAGAAATTAAGCAGAGGCCCTTAAAAACCGGCCGACATGTCACCCTTAGGCACCAGCCAATCGCCCAATGCCCCACTGCCCGCCTTCACAATCCGACCCTGACCACATGGCCAACACAGAGTGGATGAGAGGTGCTCGGGCTATCACACTGACAACGGAGAGTGGGAGGGAGAATCAGTGGCAACCACACAAACAGGAGATGTACACGAGGGAGACAAATAAAAAACTTGTATTCTCTTGTGTACACAAAAAAAAGTAGCAGTGGAAGGACACAAGTAAAGCGTGTGTGCTCCAGGGGAAGGACAAACACCGGAAGGAAACATACGGAAGCTAACGAATAAGAAACAAAAAAAGGAGAGTGACAATAAAGCCAACCAATGGTATGCAATGGCACCTCCAAGCCCTCTGTGAAGGTGACAAGAGGTCTCATAAAGAACAACGCATGCGAGACCTATAAAGGTCATTGAGCGCGGTCCCGAAGGGCCATCAGGGAGGACTAAACATTAAAAGGAAGTTTGCCTTACAGAGCTGCTGTGCAGCGTGGTACACAGTGGCAATATTGCAAAGATAACTAGTGTTGGTCTGATGGTTATATAAGGAAATCTTTAATTAAACCAGACGCTGAAAGTAACAGGGAACTTGGAAGCCGTGGATAACAACAAAGGTGTCGAAGATGCAAGGAGGCTTGCAATCAGCCCACGCTGCAGTTTATGAATAGATTTGTTGCGTTTCGAAGCATCATGTCCTGACATGACTGAAGAGCGAAGCGGAAGTTTGGTCGTTTGCTCGCGGATGGTTAGACAACATCAAAATGAGGGAAGAAAAGGGCACAGCGTGAGTTTATTGCAAAACAAGAAGCCTTAACATCAACTTCATAACTGGAACAAGACAAGACGTTATGGAAAGAGGTGGAGGTCTAAATGAGAATCAAAGGAAGGGAATACGAGGCTTGGTACACAATGAACTGCAATGAGCTACTGTGATAATGGTAATGTTAACCGTAGAAAGTTTTTAACTTTCTGAAAAATGGGTCCTTTTCGTTCTGGTGTATTAAAATACAATCCAAACTTTTAAACAAAGAAAAGATGCACACGCTCTCTTCCTTTAAGCTTGTGCGGACACAGGAAATGCATTCGGTACAGTGGAACTGGGTCCCACTGCATCCCAGTTGAAGCTGTTTGTTTTTACTACCCACCCAGGAAACCGGGTTCCTGGCAGGCACAGGTTTTATAATCCTGATCTGGCCTGCAAGGGAACTCTCAAACTGCTGAAACCACAGTGTTACATCCCTCTTTCTGCCATTCATTTTTCAAACCAACAAGCTCCACTTTTTTATTTGATATGGCTGGCGGTATGTTTTTTTATTCAAGAGTGTTAATGGTCGAGGTTCTGAAAGGTCTTGTTTATGGGTCTGAATGGTAAACTCGTTGTTCAGCATAATTTTATCATTTAAACACTGCAAATCAGCATGGGAGAATGGGCCATTTGCTTTACTTTTTCCGCAGATGTGAGCTGGGATGTTTTTTGTTGTCCAGGGGGTAAATTCCGTTAGTGAGAGGGTTTTTATCCCATATAGTGAGGACATGGCCTGGAACAAAGAGCTTCAGGTTCTGTGGTTAACCAGGACCACCTACCAATTTAGGCGCTTGAAGGCGTTCAGATGGAGATGTCCCTTTTCTTTCATGTGGCAATGACATATTATGCAAAAGGTAGTGCTAACAGGAACATTTTCGAATTTTCCATTTTATTTCAAATGTTTCCCTTCTCTTGACATATTACGATTTTGCCCACAAGTTTCCTGCACAAAAGTATGTGGTCTTTTTATATGGTTCAGAACTTACAAATATTGTGTCCGATGTTACCTCGGTGGCCAGACCACTGGGATAGGTGTGTTCCCTGGTTTCCCCCTCGAGAAGCGTTGTTTGGTGCGGGAGTAGAGGTGACATTAGACATAGAGGAATGAATCAATGAAAAGGGGGAGCCCTGGGGTTACGGGCACCTGTGAATCCAGACTTACGGTGTGCGTGTAGTTATTTACACTGAGCAAGACAGCACGCCCACCAACACACAAAGTGGTTACTAGGGCCGGGATCTACTGCCTGCCAGTGCCCTGTTCAGTGAGTGGAGCGAGCGAGACAGGCTACGCCCCTAAGGTACTTCTGCCGGGGAACAGAGTGAAGAACCCCAGTTGTGCCAGTGTAACAATGCACCCACCGCGGCCCGGGAGGAGCATGTGGCCCACAAGCGCCAGAGTAAAATATGGCCTCCTTGGAGACCTACAGGAAGTGACGCTCCTGCTTGTAAGAGGTATAAAGCTGCAGAAGCAGGCACATGACGCAGAGCCTCGCCCTCTACCCAGAAGCATGCAGCTAGACCATTGTTTGCCGACCAGAAGGCAGCAAAGGAAGAGGCGGTGTGTAGAGCTGGCCACGAGCGGTTGAACAAAAAACATACCAGGAAAGTGAAGAAAATTCGGCAAGAGCCACATGCGAGTGTGGTAGCACACAGAAGCCTTCAGGTGGTGTCAAGGTGCATACAACACAAGAAAACAAAAACAAAATAAAACCACTGCCATGCAACGACCAAAGAGGGTGAGGGAATGCCAAACCCTTAGATCAGAAGACTTCTGCATCACCATGCTGAGAGGCCAGTACAGAACTCTGCTTGGGAGGGCCGCCAATGGCATAGCTAAGAGAAAGAATGACAGGAAAATTACCCTGTCAAATTCAATCAATCCACATGTGCAAGGGAGAGTGGCTGCCTGGACACTGGGTCTCAGTGAACCATAACATCCTCGCCCAACACCAAGCGAGTGACGAGGTCCCTGTTTTGTGAGCCTCACAAAGACATCACGAGTGAGGTGTCTCAGGCACGTTCTTGCAGATTGGGGAACATTCCAGTTATTGAACCTTTAGTCCTCTCTGGCCCCCATCAGTTCAACCTTCCAAGTGGAGACTGTCAAGGGAAAGGCTAGAGACAGCATCAGATTGGGAAGGCGAGCAGTCGGGCACTGGGCGGTGGGCCAGTGCCTAAGGGTCACCTGTAGGCCGGTTTTTGTCAATCGGCCCACAGAGCCCTACTGTCTTGCCTGCCAGGCTACTGTAATGTGAGGCCAGCATCATGCAAGTTTGCAGCAGCGTCGCTAGGTCAGTATTGTTCTGGCTGCTGCATACTTTATCTTGCAACCCCCCTTTCCCCCCCCCTCACGACACCCTGTGGGGCCAGCGCAGACGCCCAGAATCAGTGTCCCACTTCGCTGCTGTGCTGTTACAGTGAGGCAGGGTGTTGAGGGTGCAGCAGCCTGGGTGCGGGCAGGTGACGTGGCCATTGGGCCATCACATCAGTTCCCCTGGAGCAGCAGCAGCTCTGTGCTTTTCTTCACCTGAGGCTATAGTTGGCTGGGGAAGGGGGAGAGTAAGTGATGGCTTGTTGTTGGCATCTTGGCTCCAGAGTCTTTCAGGCCTTGGTAGAGGGGGGTGTATGTTTGCATACGCCTGGCTGTGAGGCGCTTTTCCAAGAGAGGAAAACTGAGAGGATGTAATGTTAGGGTCAGAGCTACCGAATGACAAACTATGAAAGTAGGTTTTGTCCCAGCCTCAGATCAACATCCTATGATTCTGGTCAAATGACTTAATTGCCTAAGGCTTAAAGTAAAAATGAATTGGCTCTTCTGTAATGTAACAGGTGCTCAAATAATCCCTGCCCTGGGGCCTACTTCACCCCATATAAAACTACAATAAAAAAAGAACCTTCTGTTTGCTCAGGTTTTTAGAGTCTGCAAAGGCTGAAACATAATAATGAGAGAGGATTCTTTATAAAATAATTAAAGCTCCCTGTTTTCCGTTATTACTGATTTTTACAGATAAATACAGACAAAAACCCATTTATTTCCTGTCTGTATTTATTTTTAAATGTGGATAAAAACAGAAATTGGGTTGTTTTTTGAGTGATTCTAAATGCTGTCAGTCATGGCTGCCAAGCGTATAGCTGTGCGGACTGACAGGCGAGGGTGTTAAAAAAAGAAAGGAATTTTAGTAAAGTTGCTTAAACAGCAGTAGATATGCACAAGGTTGATACTGATATGCATATGTTTTTATATAAGTGCATTGATTTATCGTCTCTGAGTTTCCATATCACTGAAATCTCTCAGGCATTTAAGCATGAGTGAACATTTTTCGGTTAAATACATGTGGAAATATACTAGTTTCAGCTCCATTTCGTCACAAAACCCAAAATAAAGATGGATAAATACAGATAAAATTAGCAAAAAATAAATATGGATAAATACTGACGGAAAAGTCAAAAAAATAAATACCATAAAACCGGGAGATAACCCTAACAATAATAAAAAGTCTGTATTCCTTCTTACCATGGCTTTTCCTTCTTTGTTTAGTTGTAAAAGCTTTATCAGTCACGGATCATTAAAGCAGCTTTAGACCACATTTTAAACTGCTTTCACCTTACCTTTACAATTTAAACTTTAAAGTACATATCGTTCAGAGGAAGAAATACCAGCTTTAGGTGATTTTCTTCATTTTCTTACCTGTAAGGACATTAACATACTGGTAATGCCGGTCAAAAAAACGGCCAGGTGGCAAACATAGCCAGATCAGGAATTGTGGTCTTGGGGCCACTTTATTTGACCTTGCCCGCCCAGCCAAAATGTAGTGCTTCTAGTTTTCACCTATGTTTCTGGCTCATGAACGGCCGTGATCCGGGAATGTCGGCCACTTTACCTGGCAGATGCAGACATTGACAAACTATCGTCCACAGTCCCTGAAACAGGGCCCACCCACACACATACAACCCTTGTTACAGCCCTCAAAAACCGTTCTGAGCATATGGCTAACCCAGACTACGAACACTTCCTCTTTTGCCAGGCATGACAAAAACCAGAGGAGTCAGTACACGCTTTCTACACCAGGCGCAAAGAGTTGGCGAGCATGTGCACATTCCGGAATTAGACAGAGGAGATAAGAGCTCAAATAATTCAGGACAGTGCCACAATAAAGTTGAGAAGACAGATCCTTCAAGAACCCGGAAAACCCTTGCAGTTCGAGGAGCATGCTATGATAGTTTGCATTACGTCTGCATCTGCCAGATGCAGTAGCAGTGGCTTCATCCAGTTCTCTTCCACCATGGCAGCTGTGAAATACATCTCCAGCCTTTTTACAGACAGTCTCCACTAAGGAGCTTATGCCGATGGGGGCCCAGAGAGGACGATAGGTTAATTAGCTGGAATATTCGCCATTCAGAGTGCATGTACCTGAGGCACCTCACTCGTGAAGTCTCCGTGATGTTCGCAACCTTTGCAAGATATCCTGATACAGGGCTGCTCAAAAGAACTGTCTGCTATCATAGACAACGGTGCCTCAATTAATGTCCTGCATAGGAAACGTATGAAACCGTCAATACATGACCAACCATCCAACCAGCAAAGGTCACAGTCTATGCCTATACGCAGACACTGTAACTGCCTCTAGCTGGTATGTTTGTGACCAATGTCTCGCACAACAAGATCACCACCCTGGCCAAGATATGTCATGAAGGAAGGTGTTGGCATCCTACTGAGCTGCCAGACAGAAGAGAGGCTTCAAGTAGTGCAATTCACCTTCCACTACTCCGTCCACTCGCAATCGACGCACCACCTTCCCTGCGCCTCGCCACCGGGTGTTAGTGGCTCAACGACCCTGCATCGCCTCCAGGAAACGACGCATCACTTACTACAAGCGATGCATCACCTCCTTTGTGCAAAGCACCGTCATCGAGCACCAATGAGCCAACGACCTCAATAGCAGTAAGGAACCAATGCATCACCTGCTTTAACGACGTCTCACCTCCCCTGAGCCACACATCATCTTTGACGCATCGAAGGTACTCTGTCCTGGTCAAGCGCAACCATTGATTTCTAAGAGCTAGAACTTTATTTAACCTTGAAATGTTACATCTTATTATACTTTACACATTTCATCTGAGGATAAGCCTGTCTGCTCTTGCCAAGCTAACAAGCGGGTGAACTCAGGTTATTCTGAGGGTGTAACTTACTTACCCTGACTAGACAGGGTGCAACCTACTGCCAACTACAGACCCCATTTCTAACAGTAAGCAATAAATGGTCTCTAAACCCACTGATACCAAAACAAAAGTTCTTGAGGAGACAGCACATCATTATAACAATGGACATTTCTTGAGGGAACATTGATAATAACAAGCAAGAACCAGCAAATGACAAAAAATAGCAGATTTAGACTTTGTAGCTATTGTTCAGTGAAGGGCTCTTAACTTGACTACCTAGGAATTTGGAAGGCTGGGATTAGCATCAGTAATTCCTTTGTGGGTCTGGGGATGACCAATGGCTAAATTGCAGATTTTGGGTCTCAACAACCATGGTTTGAAACCCCTCTTTGGTAAAATATTGTGATCTTGTGCAAATCACTTTATGATTCATTAACAACTAAACACACATTTTGGCATGAAAATGCCAAAAAACCTAGGTCTCCCTTACATGCTGCACCAGGATTGGAGTCCATACCAACAGTGCTTAATTTGAGCTGGTGTGGCCCACCAGCGCTTATTTTTGGGGACCAGCACTTATTTTACTGTATCAGATATTTTGTGAGTGCCATAGAGGGGAAAACAACCAAATTGTAAAGACAGAGGAAGACGAAGATGGAAAACCCTTCACAAAGGTAGAAACCAGGATCATGTAAGAGTGAGATAAAGGCGCAGGGAGTGTCTGGTAGTGAAGTAAAGAGGCATGAGGTGGATTCTAGACTATGCAGCCTTGGTGTTTGGCACACCAACGTTTAATTGCACTGGCCACAGACTTCTAAGCAGGAGATTTGGGCACCAGGACTCTTTCCTTTAGAAGTGAAGCACTGCATACCAACCCACTCCCACACTGCTGCAGTGCACTGTGGCTGCAGAATGCATAAGGAAACCTCTTCTGTATTCGGGGTTTATGACTAACTTGCAGGTAAGTCCGCTGCAGTTCTCCTGCTGACTGAGATGTACTTGAGAATATCGAACACAAAAACATCAACCTGACAAAACAGACTTACTATTCCTAAATCCACTTCAATGTATATTGAAGATATATTTACATATCTTCATGGTACACATATGTGGAGTTAAATAGTAATTCTATACTTACGCATATATACTCACCTCTAGGATCACGGTATTTTGGCGGGCCAATATTTTAATCTCGATATTGTCGCAGAAAATTGCTGACTGTTGCCCCCGTCTCTAATTCCCTGTTCAAACAAAGTGACGTGGGCTTGCATCTGGGTGTTTGGCTTTCTTATGAGAAGGAGAAGCAGGTGGTCGTAAGGCACTGGTGTTGGTAACACCTTGACCCTATCAATCTCTACAGCCCCATAACCTCTGGCAACAAGTTCAGGTTTAAATGGGAGACATTTTACATGCAAGAAAGCTTTCAGCAAACGAGCGAGAACTCCAGCTGCTTTCAGGCACTGCTTGCTTTTTCACTCCGTGGATTTTTGAGACCACAGGCTTCCAAAAATACCTCGGCTTGTAAAGCAGTCTTATCTCATATCCTCCCGTCACTGCTAAGTGCTAAGGCTGAGAAGAAGATATTTTAAAAATGCATGCTTTTAAACGGTATGCCTCGATGTGTCTACCTCCTTGGATAGCTTTCTTTATCCGCTGCCAACACGCTCTTGATATACATATACAGCGAGTCTTTTTTCTGTTTCAGTAAGAAAAGGTCACAAGCCGTTTTGGGGGGTGGCCTCCCAACGCGAGAGCCGGTGGAGCAGAGCCTTGAAATGCCATTATGATCCATTTACCATCGTCCCTGGCGAAAGATTACCACTCTACAGTTAAAAAAAAAATCACCGACTGTCACAGTGTGGGACCGAAAGGCAGGTTTGAATAATTCTATTTGACAACCACTCCACATGCATGTCATTGTGCTACATAGCACTTAAAACTTAGCAGTGATTGTTGGTGTTTAGGAAACGCCAACAGAGCGGAGCTGAAGTGATTACAGCACAACGCATTATTTACAAAGATTAAGGTTTTTGGTCCTCACGGGGAAAAGTTCATGCAGGAATGCAGAATAAAATAGCAAAGCGCATGACTCAAACTGCTTGAAAACACCCCACTAATTCTCGGCTTCACAGCTGCACAGTGAGGAGGCAGATTATTTACAGACTGAGGCCTCGGTACAAAATGCTCCAGCTCTTTTTGATATATGTAAAAAGTACAGACTGATTCAGAAGCCAACACCTGATAATCAGCAGTCAACAGACTTTGAGGAAGTACAAGGAAGGGTTCATTAACAAAAGTAGAGCTAATTCAACTTTTCGTTATTTATAAATAGACACAAATATGACAAAATACAAAATACAGACTCGTAAGGGAACAGACACTGGCAAAGCCATAAAGGCTGACTTTAAAATACTGATGCATGCAAACTGAATTTGCGCATGTCTGTATTTCCAGGCATTATCACATTAGAGACAGGCCTATTGGCTTTGCCAGAGCTTGTTTTGTTTTAAGCAGCTAAATTGCGCACCCTGTGTGTGTGTTTAAACATTATGCGTAAAGGTGTGTGTATGACATGCACACTATTCTTGATAAAAACATTGAATACATGTCATCTGCAGTGAAAAAACCCCACAAAAGGATTGTTTCTATATACCATACATGCATGAGATAAAGATGATTCTGTGGTTTTTTTTCAGATGTAAAATAGACCATCATGCATCTCCATGCAAGCATTCTTAGAGGTGGAGATGAAAAGGTACATTAGTCAACAACATGCGATGAAGGAGAAATACTCCTCTGGGTGGGGACACGGCCCTCTCTGTGTATTTAAAGAATTGGTAACAGTAGGTCAACAGACAGCTGTTCTGGCAAACCAGACACAGAAAGGAACAAGCATTTGCAATGCATTAGGTCTCACATTTGTGAGAGTTTAAGCTATTGGCATTGCAAATGAGGTGGTCGCCATTGCCTCGGGCTGCTTGGAAAGTGAAAGCGCGCATGGCGCGCTGAATGTTGCAGGAAAGCATGTCTTGCCTGCAGTAGGAGAAACTTATTAAAGAAAATAGTGCTTACAGACTAAATAAGACCTACAGTGTAACAACAGAAGTATAAGGGCCAGTCCTAATGGGAGGTTACAAATGAAGACAAGGCGGTACTAAGGAGAGACCAACAAGCCTATTAACGAATCAGAAGCCAGCATTTACGAAGGACAAAGATAAAAGCCAATGACAAATATGGGCAGAGAGTGGGCGAGGCTTCAAGCACATACTCAAATACAGCATGCCTCGCAGAGCAGCGCATGCGCTGCCCAGGCTCAACCTAAAAAGGTCTTCATGCTTAAACTCCCTGAAAGCTAGCCATGTACTATCAAACTTCTACAGTCTGAATCTGTGATTTAAAAAAAATACTTTTCACACTTCTACCGTTAATTTCACAATCATCAAGGCTTCTGACAGCAGTCTTTTAAGACCATAAGTATCATGCAAGTCATGAAAAAGTGCCAAATGTGGCCATCTCTTCAGTTAGTAAATTAGAACCAAATTTAAACTAATACAGATCTCCTCCCAAAACGTAGTGTTGTTCAGATGACCACTGTTTATATTATACCTTTTTGCATCAGTTGCAAATGAAAATTAGAATTTACCTTTTCACCATCTAGGGTTATCTTACAGTAAAAACTATTATGAAAGCTATGAATGAGCATCATATTATGTTTTAGGTTTGCGAAACTAAAATCCTATACTTGTGTTTTCCTAAAAGTATAAATAATGCTAGCTTTGAACTATTTCTGTAATACAACACAAATTATCAAAAAAAGCATTCTGAGGCGTGGCTTGGACGGCAGAGCTGATGGCTGCCTGATCCTGCTGCTCCGCTGAAACGGAGAAAACGAACTCAAATACTCCAACAACTATTGACGGAAAAGAACCAGCAGTAGAAAACTGAACGTCGGAAGTGCCCGGCCCAGATGTGCTTCCCTCTCCGCTGGCCCAGATACCCTCAAGAGCGAGAAAAACCGTACTTTAGAAGCGGTGCGAGGAGGGGACGCAAGGGGTAAAATGGCAACATCCCAGCCCGCTACAGAATCGAAACCAACCACGGAAGCGAGTGTGGCATCGATGTGAGACTCAACGGCGCTTTGCTAACCCCGCCGACAGCAGGTACCAAAAACGGCAGACAGGAACCCTGAGGAGCCCAAGAGATAAAGCGCGCATAGCGACAGGGGTGCAAGAGCGAGAGGGCGCGGGGGCAAGAATAACAGCAACAGCGGAGGATAGCAAAGGCGCTCGCTACACTGAGAACCCGGCGCTGCGAAACCTCGCGCTGAGGACCGGTCTATCAGGGGCAGGTGCGGGCGTCCCATGACCCCTTAAGAGACAATAAGGGGATAAATTAAACGAATGAGTACAAGTGCGGGCTCCCCCCGAAATCGAAACTGGAGCCGTAAGGAGCTCAAAACAGACCACCAGTAATGGCGGCCGCCGCAACAGAACCGCGTTGATTACCTGGGCAAGCAGGACGGGGGATTAGGCGATAAGGAGTAGGCAACAAGGAGACAAGAGACTTTAAGGGCCCAAACACCGGCAACCCGACACTTGTGCTACGGCGCGGCGCGCCGCTGAAGAAGGTTTAAAGACAAGCTGAGATACCCGAACGCCAGAGCAATCTCGCCCCTTCAGCGACAGCTGGGAGGACTACCGGAGATGGCCAGCCCTCCTAATTAACTTAAGCAAGCTCTGGTAATAAAATCTCAACAAGTACAGCACACAGAGAAGTGTTACGTGGGGACCCATAACAAACCCCCCCGCAGAGCGAAACCGGAACAAGGATCAACCCTGCACACACCCCAAAATGGCGACCGTCCTAACAAAGGCTTAAGGGCTTAAGGGGAAGGAACAGGCACTGCACCGAAGAAAAAAAGAAAAAGCCTCCTTGCACCGCTGGATCGCCCGCACATACATTAAGGAGCGTGCCCCAAACTAAAAGAACGCAGCATGGCCTGGTAGAGCAAACTCAATGTGGGATACCAGCGAGCAATAACCCAGGACCGCATAAGACCCAGCGCCACCCAGGGGGGACAGATACTACCCACCCGAGCTATGAGGTGCCCTGTTGAGCCTTCAGCCCCTATGTGCGTAGCAATGTTCAAAAGCTGAGAGTGGAAGCGAGTGAAAAGGATAGCGTGCTTCCCTCAGCTGGAGCAGATACAAGGTGGGCACAGTGCTCTGGCTACATTCTGCCTCTTCTCCTCTCATCTCGCACTAGACCACAGGAACCCAGAGAGCCAACTGTAGTGGATGTGGGGGGACGGCGCCAGGGCTATCAGATCTGCAGCTCTCCAGGTGGAAGACCACACAAGAAACCACTATAAAAAAGGGAAACAAAACAGACCAATATAGATAGCGGCTGAGATAGTGAGAGAAAAAAAAACGGCAAGCACGGCGAGAGAACAGAGGCACACCAAGGTAACAAGCAAGACAAACAAGCAAACATGGCGGAAAGAGAATCGAGACTACAACAACAACTAAAGAAGAGCAAAGGTGAGCCAGCGATATCCGACTCCCCGATCAAACAAAAGCCAGACATCAACAGCACCCTAGAAATGATCCTAAAAAAGCTAGCGGATGTTCACGACCTGGCCAAGACCACAAAGCACACCACGGACGCGATCCAACTTGAGATCGCAGCGGTCAGAGCGGACCTGAACTCAGTGAACATCAGACTTGCAGCAGCTGAGCAAAGGATCAGCGATGTGGAGGATTCTACCCACAGCTCAAGTAAGGAGATGAAAGTAATATCCAAAATCACTGCGTCACTCCTGAAACAGACAGCGGAGATTGAGGACCGCAACTGCAGAGGGAATATACGAATACTAGGGGTCCCGGAGGGCTCGGAAGATGCAGCAGGCTCCTGCTCTGCCTTCCTCGAAGACCTGATCCCCAAACTTACCAACCTAAAATTCGATCGCCAATTTGAGCTGGACAGGGCGCACAGAGTTCCCACTTTTAAAACTTCTACAACCCAAGTAGCTAGGCCTATCATCTGCAAGCCACTGAGATCACAGCACACCGAGGCCATTTTTAACTACGCCCGCAAAAATCACCAAATTAGCTGGAAAGGTCACAAGATCACCCTCACACAAGACTATTCTAAGCCCACTGTCGACACCAGGAAGGGTTTCCTCGCCCTACTCGACAGGCTCAGGAGCAAAAACATCCAATTCTTATTTGTGGCCCTCGCAAAATTCAAGATAATAGACAAAGGTAAACACCACTTTTTCACCGATCCCAAGGACCTGGCGACCTTCCTGGACGGCCCAGCAACACTAGACATGGAAACGTCACAAGCTGGATCCACCAAAAGGAGACCGTCGCCGGAACCGAATACTGGATGAACATGACACACACTTCACCAGCAGGGCAGCCCTAATGTAGCTGCTTTTAGAAGAAACCAACAACCGGTATCTACCTCAAATATACCTCGCTCGGCGTAGTCGTTGCCAGCCAAGTACTGCAACCGTTAACTACCTCAGTAAGCGATGCAACATCCACCTCGATCGGCTCAGACCAACAGGCATGCCGCGTCGACAGGCCCAACACCAACAGCATCGTATACTTTATAGACAAATATACTGTATAGGGTCTCTACCCAACGCTCTGTATGTATTGTAGAGTAACAATGTATGGACCCAAAACTCTTAGGGAGTACAGCCGGTCAACCCGACAGAAGTTCTCCGTGAGGCGGGACGGCAATCCTGCCGTCGCACCTCCGACATACGAGTATTTTCAATGGGGGGGGAGGGGCGGGGGGGTTGGGAGGGGGTAGTGGACGGGAGGGGAGGAATCCGCACTAGGGTTTCTCAGTTCTTTGATTTCTATATTCTCTATCTCCCTTTCCTTTTTCACACCTTTTTTCTCTACAAAATGCATCTGGCAGGTCCTGGTAGCCAACACATGTGGGAGACCACCCATACGTACACATCTGGTGAAGAAACATTTTTTGCTTGCAGAACGCCCGGGGAACTTAGACACACAGACCCGTGGGAGAAGGGAGGTAGAACAAATAGGGCCATCTCCCAATCCCATACCCCGAGATAGCGAATCTGAAAATTGGGTATATAGAACGGAGGCTCCCGCCAAACTACACCATAACTGATGGCCCTCAATAACACACTCACCCTGACAACAGACCTCAACATAGGGTCCCTCAATGTCAAAGGTCTTAACCACCCTATTAAACGCCGGAAGATAATAGATTACCTATCCAAAACTAAAGGCGATATAGTCCTTCTACAAGAAACCAAATTATCCAAAGAGGATGCCAAACTAGTGAGAGGCAATTGGATCTCACAGATGGCTTGCTCACCTGCCGACAAAAAGAAGTGAGGGGTCTTGACCTTGATATCCAAAAGATCAAACATAACAATAGACTGACAATACCACGATAGTGAGGGTACACTGCTAGTAACACATCTGAGAAGGGGGGAGGAGCTGATCCACGTAGCAAACATATACGGCCCCAACGCAGATGACCCATCCTTCTGGTCGGAGGTGTCACGCACAATAGATAGCTTCCCCCAAAACGATCTCATGGTAGTGGCGGGGGATTTTAACATCCCATTGGACCACATAACGGACAGACAATCCTCATGTCAATATCACCCCACGAACTCGCACGCAGCACTCCATAATATCTGTTCCAAATTCAACCTTAAGGACGCATGGCGCCTACAGCACCCCAACACTAGGGATAACACTTTCTACTCTAACCCACACAATTCCTACACCAGGATAGGCTACATACTAATCTCAGGATCTCACACACATCTAATCGAACACTCGGAAATAGCACCAAGACTAGTATCAGACCACTCATGCATCAGCCTAAAACTGAGCGGGTGCCATAACTAAGCCGTCCCCCGGAGGTGGCGTTTTAACACCGAAGTACTATCAGACCCCGAGAATAAAAAAAAGATTGAGGAGGCAATAACTGACTACCTCAAATATAACGACTCCCCGGGGATTAGCACCAATACACTCTGGGATGCCCTAAATGTGACCGTCAGAGGCACAATAATTGACATTAAGTCAAAAATAAACAAGAGTACAAACCTGAGATTAACTCAACTTGAGCAGGAGATCAAGTGTTTAGAAACGGCCCATGCAAAGGCCACACAAGATAACAAGCTCCTAGCAAAACTAATACAAAACAAATATGAATATAACAAAATCCTGAGTGAGAGAGCAGGACTGTGGTTTAATAAGTACAAGGCCCTTAATCTATGCGAAGCCAACAAAGCAGGGAAACTTCTTGCTTCCTACCTAAAACACAAACGCAACCAGTTTGCGGTCTCATCTATCACAGACTCAAACAACAAAACCCACACAAGGCACAAAGATATCCTTAAGACATTCTAAGAGTTCTACCAAGAACTTTACAAAAACGACCAGAACCTCAACCAAGTCAACTGCACAAAATACCTCGACAGAATCGAACTCCCGAAGTTAAGCACGGTGGACACAATCAGGTTAGGTCAAGAAATTACCTACACTGAAATTGAAACGGCGGTCAAATCACTGAAAGGAAATAAAGCCCCTGGGCCAGACGGGTATACAGCTGCTTTTTACAAGACCTTCTTAACCCAGCTCAAACCAACCATGAAAAAGGTTTTTAACCACTCTGCAGCTAAGGGGGCAGTTCCACAGTCCATGTCAGAAGCTAACATAGTAGTCATCCCCAAGGAGGGTAAGGACCACCTATCACCAAAAAACTACAGACCCATATCCCTCATTAACGTGGACTGAAAAATGTATGCTAAGATATTGGCAGTTAGACTCAACGCGGTTCTCCCCAAACTAATAAACAACTCCCAGGTCGGGTTCCTATGCAACCGTATGTCTAACGACAACACCCGACTTCTCTGCCACATATTGGAACATGTGACCACTAAATCAGATCCAGCAGTAGCTATCGCATTAGATGCCGAGAAGGCCTTTGACAAAGTCTCCTGGACCTTCCTGGAACGCTGCATGCAATCCTTTAACTTGGGGGTGGGATTTATACGGATGGTTATGGCCCTGTATCGTGAACCTTCAGCTCGCATCATAGTCAATGGTTCACTCTCTGACCCCGTTACACTGCAACAAGGAACTAGACAGGGCTGCCCGCTATCTCCTGCGCTATTCTTACTGGCCTTGGAACCCCTTATCCAGGATATAAAGTTAAACACCAGCATAAAAGGGGTCAATATCAATGGCGTAGAATAAAATTAGCCGCCTACGCAGATGATATACTGATAGTAACGGAACAACCGAAGTCCTCAATCGGGGCCCTGATGACTACGATAGCAGAATATTCCGGGTTCTCAGGGTATAAACTAAACAAAGACAAATCTGAATGCAAACCACTAAACATTCACAGCACGAAAGACATCCTGGGGGAATCAGGCTTGGCCTGGCAGACAGGGCATATTAAGTACCTAGGCATACACTTTGGTAGCGACCTAATGGACACACTACACCACAACGAGAAGCTACTACGGGAAAAGATTAAGAAACTTTTGGACTCTTGGTCCCCAAAATTCATAACGTGGTGGGGTAGAATCGAAACTATTAAAATGATGATCACCCCTATGGTTAACTATGTGATCAGTATGCTCCCACTCCTCCTCACAGACGATTTCCACCGGAAAGTCGATATCCTGATCTCTAAATTCCAGTGGCGCGGGAAAAAGGCAAGGATAAGCATTAAGAAACTAAGATTGGATAAAACCCAAGGAGGGGTAAACCTAGCAGACTTCAGAATATTCCAGTTGGCTTTTCTAGCAAAACAAGGCTCATACTGGATATCACCACCGCCCGATTACATACCGGTATGGCTTCAGGTAGAGAGGGCCATCCTGAACAATCTGTGCCCACTGGCCCTACTAACAGCAAATAGATACCCCCACGCCTCCAAGCCTATCTTTAAAAACACAAAAATCGCGCTACTAAAGGTAGACAAAAAGCTCGATTTTAGTATCAAAGGGTCTAAAATGGAATCGCTTTGGGCAAATAGCAAGGTCCTACATAAAGGGAAAAGCCTAACCTTCGATACATGGATAGAGAAAGGTATTTACTACCCTCACCAACTAGAGAATGAAACGTACCCCATTACATTCACAGACCTCAAATCAAGACATCACTTAAATGACATTGAATTCTATAACTTTCTGAAAATCAGATCGGCCCTATCAAAAACTAAGCTATCTACCCCACAGCCCTCAATTTTCCGATATGTGTCAAACATTAACAAATTAGGACACCAAGTCTCGCAGCTCTATAAACTCCTTCGCCCAAAAACCTCCAAACTTAATGATAAGACAGTCACCTACTGGGATAAACAAACTAAAACTTCACTTAACGAACAAGAATGGGCCACACTATGGGCCTCAACCGCACACAATAAGATCTCCCCAGTGCTCGCACAAACAAAATTCTGGCTGCTTCACAAGGCCTTTTGGACCCCTGCACGATTATTCTCATTAGGCCTCAGGGAGAACGCTCTATGCTGGAATTGTAACAAGGGGAAGGGGGACCTTGCACACCTTATCTTCCAATGCCCAACACTCAAAGTATTCTGGGGGAAAATCTTTGGTTTCATAAATGATTTGTTTGACTGTACACTAGCAGAAGAATTTTCCACCCTCACCTCGGCATTTATGAGCACGAAATTGAGAACGGAACAAGATAAGGACCTACTAGACCTATTACTGACAGCAGCAGTGAAAATGGTCCTAGCCAACTGGAAGGACACAAGTAAGGCAACTTACAAGGGCTGGATCAACTGGATCACGCACCTTAGAGGAGCGGGCAACATTGTACTACAGAACTCACCCTGGAAACCGGCCTCCAGAGGGATGTGGAGATCTCTGGACACTTACCTAGACTCGTATGATCCTCCATGAAACTGCTAGGCCGGCGAATCACACTCTGGTTACCCCTACGACATTTCCACCAAGACAACTGCGTCTACTTGGGCCCAAAGGGTCGCATCCAATTATAGCCCTGTCGGGCCTGAATGCGAGCTCATACATCATCACAGAATGTCAGATGTAATTAATAAGAAATGTATCTCTCACAGTGCCTGTCCCCTATCTCTGTTTTTCACCCCTTGCTTTTCTGCCTTTTCTACCTGCCTTTTTCTCTTCTTCAATAAATAATGCCATGTGGGGTTAACTATATAAACACCGATGTATAAACGATAACTGACTCAACCTATGCTAACCCTGTAACAGCTGTTGCGAATGTGTTCTGTATAAAAATAAATTTAAAAAAACCATTCTGAATTAACTTTGGGTGTGCCCGTAAACAGTGGCGTAGCTAGAGCTTCTGGCGCCCGGAGCTATCCCTCAGATTACCGCCCATGGTCGGGGGGGGGCTGGGGAAAAAGGACGGCGAGCAGCGGGGTGGATTGGCAGGGTTCAAGTTACAACGTCACTCTCTACTCCACTGCAGGTGAAAGCAAAGGTCGGAGCGGAGGTGCTGCGTGGGTCCACCCACTATTTTCACAGGGTGAACGTCGTCCACCCTGCCAAGAAGTTGGGCCACACAGAAATATGCTGAACTTGTCCCGGTGTCATTTTCAGACTCCTGGACACGTTCAGCAGCACCTGCACGTTGTCTGCTTTTCATTCCCATCAGCAAAGTGCTGGCAGCGAGGGGGGCTTTTTATCCTCACCTCCAACTGGGCCAAAGTTAAAGGCCAAGTTAAGGGGCCATTAGGCCTCCTTTTGATGGAGTGGCCTTGAACCTCACGCTTAAATGTAAATGCAACGGTGAGGGAAACAAAAGCACACAGCTTGTTATCTCTTCACAGGTACTTAAGAGAGGCATGCTTTTGCCTTTGTTAGGTCCCTTTATGTAAGTGCATGAACTGTAAGAATGTCATATGTGTTGGTCTGTCCCAGTATTTACACACAATTTAAATAGCACTATTTTCATGCAAGTGTGTATATCAGTGTACAAGATGTGTTGCATGAGTCAGTGAGGGTTAAAAGGTGTAGCAGTCACATATCCTACATAGCTCACTGTGCTATATTGAAAGGCTTACGATTTATGAACTGCAAGTAACGAAAGGATCAGTGTTCAAAGCAGTAACCCGCTTACCTACCTACATTAAAAAAAAAACATTCTATCATCTGCATATTACATGATGTGCTTTGCAAGCACATTAACCTTCTATACTACTTCGAGTCAGATCTGGGACTACACAAAACATAAATCTCTCCAAGAAATATTTTAACCGCCTGGGTTATCTCACCAATTATTATTCTATGATATATACTGGGCACCTCTGCAGACGACTTTCCCCATAAAAATATTAGAAAACGCAGACTTTGTAACCAATTAAGCATAAAAGATCTACCAACATGCTTCTCCTTGTTGCCAATTTCTTTGAGGCAGGGTTTTAGAAAATTTGTAAAATTAGTTGAGGCCCAGATTATGCATCGGGATTGTGCCACTTTTTTAGCACAACCCCAAAGCAAAATCTAATTTGTTAAATCTCATAATGCGCTTAAATGCACTCATGATATGTGATGTCACTTACTGTGATGCCACGTGTGAGGTCATGCATTGTGACATCACAGGCTGTGATGGCACACACTATGATGTCACTTGCATACTGACTAACTAGGTTAGTCCCCCCCACATGCTGGAGCTGCAAGAAAGTCCATAGCGTAAAAAAATACAATTTACATATTTTTCCCCACAGCGTAGGCAGTTTCATGCGTTCTCATCCACCACCTCCGGGTAACTTCATGTGGTGTCAGTCAGCCAGCACTGCAGTCCAGCAGTCATTCGCGACTCCTTTGAAAAGCACCACCACCGACCCACCTGTGGCCCCCAGGTCAAAACTAGATATCCTTCCAACTGTCAGTGTCACCCATATCCAACAAGTGATACCTTAAACGGACAGCCACCCTTAAGTTAAGTTCCTACTGCTGCTGTATAGGACAGAGGAATACAAATTCAAATTTAATTCATTTTCACTTACCTTATTTAGGCTGTCATTGTCATAGCTGCCAAGGTTTCAGATTGCTATGCGTGACATTTTCAGAATTTCAGTGTAATTATGAGTGACACTTTCTCCCGAGCAAAATCCAGCAATGAAGAGGAGGGAAATATATTAAATTAAATTAGAGCAACAAGAAAATCGTAAAAATGCTGCAAAGCACCAGAAATGCATTAAGCCTCAGGCTGAGAGACAGAGAAGTCTCAGGCATAGCCAGCAGCTAGGGCACTGTAGTGTTTATAATTATATAAACGAGTCTCTCTCAACACTTACACAGTTATTTTGAAGTTCTTCAAGGAATGGCTGGTTCAACTTGAGACCGCCAGCATAAATTAGTTAAAATACAGAATAAACGTCCTGCTCCACTTTCCATCCGCGTGCTCCAATAACTAGCGTATTTTTGATGCGCTTCAACTTCAGTTTAGTTAGCCATTCACAAACACGGGCACCACCTTCAAGAGACACCCACCAGCCTCTCCTGAGCCGGATTTAATTGCCTATCTTGACTAAAGTAAAGCACAGTTGTTGGCTGGCCCACCGCGAAGTGAAAACAAATCGTGACAGACTGCAGCATGCACGCTGGGCATCTGGGGCAAGGCAGCCTCGAGCCAGTGGGCAATTATATGGAAGATCATGTGTAGTGGCATTAGTAGATGTCAAGTGACTGTTTAGGCCAGCACAGAGAAATCATGTTACATTAGCTGAACCGCCTGAGAAAGGTGTCATGTCGTGCATGTTGTGTGTGCGCGCGCGTCACTGACTGGCCGCTATGTGCAAGTCTGTGTGTGGCTGCGAGTGCGGAGTGTGACGCGTGTGTGTGTGGAACTTTTAGGAGTTCAGAATGCAAAGCCGGGAGCACAGATCATTTGGAACATTATTGCCAGCAAGGACTCTTATTTTACGCCCCTCTCTAACTTCCAGGGCAGCTAAGCACAGACTTACTTGAAAAGAAATTGCAGCTGTGGCCATCTCGAGAGCAGCTCCATTTCACAAGATGCCGACCGCCTGGCTCGCCTCTCTCTCCCTGTAGTGACCGGCCGCCCACATCAGGCTCGCTCTGGCCGGCCGACTCAGCTGCACGGGCCATCATGGTGGGATAGGCTGGGTCGTCGGGCGCGCGATATGCAGCGGGCCACGGGATTCATTACCTCGCCGGCTGTAACCTCATCAACAGATGCTAGGAGCCATTTCCGAGTTCAGCTGCTGCCCATGAACTGAACGAAAGTGAACGCAGTGTGTCTCTCGAGGCGTCAGTGCAGTAGCGCGTGGGCTGGCCCAAAAAAATGCCCAGGGCCGTCATTGGTAGCGCTTTCGCGCGCTACAAGATTGACGGCCCTGGGACCCACATACACGGTACGGTGCGCGGCGCACCGGCACCGCACCACCACTATGCTAGGTGGTGCAGGATTTGATTGCAAGCAGGTGCGCTTGCACTTTCAGATACACATGTGGTATACTGGCTGCTCAGCAACAGCCGCCACACATGTGCCCGCCGCCCCTAAAATAGTGCCGCCTGGGGCGGACCGCCGCCCCCCCCTAGCTACGCCAGTGCCCGTAAAGGCAGAAAGGATGTGTTTAATGGCTTCTACCTCTCGGAATCAGATTCAACCTCTGCTAGTAGTAGGATAATGAAAGTATGCATTGGATTTAGGAAATTCCTATGAATTTCATTCCAAAGTATGTTTCATTTTATTGTTAAGCATTTTCAGATCCGTGGGTTCTTTCGTTCACAGACAAAGTAAATCACAATTAAATTATCAGTAAAATAAATGAAAAAAGAGAAAACATTTACATAAATGTGGGAAGGACAGATAGTAAATGTAAAGCATTGTACCTGGAATCATCTCAGCATTTTCCTATTGGTCATAGTCTATATGCACTCCCTTCCAAAGCCCTAGTTCTAAAAGGGCGCAAATTTAGTTTTCTATGTAGAGGCCCAAAAACGAATCAAATCTAATTCAGAAGTATTTGTTTATGCATAAATAAAACTATTGCGTGTAGAAAAGTGCAAATATTAGAAACTGTAATTAAGGCTTATCTGCATGCCCAAATGTCCAGAAAATTAAATGGCTTGCACAACAGAGCTCTTCTAACGTTTAGAAGTGCGGGGAAAAAGCAAACTATGTCAAAGACGTTTTCAGCTGCTTTTTTGCTCAGTCTACATACATTGGCAGTTCTTTTCTTGCATCATTGTGGAACAAAGTCTAATGTCAGTACTCCCTCCGAAACAATTTGCCAAAATTTCTTTTTCACAAATGACGTTGCAAAATATGATTGCTTAAAATGTACGGTGGAAGAGGTGTGGCGCAGCGACCAGGGCAGCTGACTTCGCAGGGTTCACGGTTCGATGCCGGTGCCAGCTCAGCTCAGCACCATGTGACTCCTGGCAATAGCTCACTTAATCTCCCCGACGGCCCCTAGCGCCTTGAGACCCTTAGGGGGGAGTAGTTCGCCCTTTACAAATACCGGATTTAGATTTAATTATTTATTATTACCAATGCATGCGACCACCCGGTCAACTCGTTTTTGTCTTGAAAATGGGATAATGTCCGAATTGTCCTATTTAGATTTTTTAAAATTCATTTAATGTAACTAGTGCATGCCAGAGCGCTTTTACTTGCAAGTTGTTTAAAGATTCCTACAGATTGGGGGGGAGGCGATAGGGGGCTTTCTTGTCTCTCTAGAGGGAAATACTTTAGTCTGGGCTTTGAGAAAACATTGAGGTCCTAAGGACAATAGTTATGATGTTGTTATGTTATTGTAATTAACAGACACCACCTAAACTGGGTTGTCTGCTAATTTTTGCCAGCCACGTGAGAAATGTGCATGATCAAGTGATAATCAGGACTGCAGTACTGTCCCCGTAGGCCTTGTAAATTCTCTCTCCTGAGGACACTTTATGATAATCTTCATACCACCCTTTGCATTTTTCATTTCTTTACAAAATCCTAAATCAGTGGAATGTTTCCTCTGCCTTTCCCTCCGTAATGCTGTCTTTTTAACAATCTTTGTCCGATGTCCGTCTGTGATCACCCTCAGATGTTGAGATCCTAACTGCACTGCAACTAACTCGCAAACACTTCGCATCTACCCATTGGCTTGTTCCCTTTAGCCTTTTAGGCTTCTCCACATTTGTTATTATGTTTCACTTATCCTGTACCATTGCTTTCAGTCTCCTCGCTGTAATCTTGGGGTGTTTGAATTTGAAATACCTGCAATGGTTTTTGTTAGTACTCTATTACACAAGACATTGCTGGATGATAGAATGCATTCGAGTACACTAGTATTTTCTTATTTGTCTCATTTGTAAGAAATTGGTCGGTCAGTGTTTGAAGATTTTGTCATTATTAACTCCTATATGACCCATCTGATCCTTCTATAGACTACGGTCTGATGCCAGTCTGTGTGCCTAAGTTCGTTTTTTTCTCCAGGGATATTCAACACTCACCCCCAAAATATTTATTACCACAAAGTTTCACTTAGCCAGTAACCTTTCCTCCATTACGGTCATGCAGATTTCCTACATCCAATTGAAAACTCTGAGCGGATCCTCCAGGAGCCCCTTTCACATTTGGTTGACAGTAACAAAATATAGGACCACCCTGGGTGGGGCGCAAGAAGGATGGGTGGACTTCTCACCTCTACATGTGTCGATGTTGAGACTTTGGAATATTGGGGGGCCGACAGATCTCTTCCAGTGGCACAATTCATTCTCATGCCCAGTCCATTTACTTCTGTCCACCAGGAATCTATAAAGCTCTTTCTTGCCAAACATGTACCCACACAAGATCTTCCAGTATATACAGTCTTGAAGGTCTTCTCATTGCAATTAAGCTTTGACTGCATCAGCTTAAGCGTTTCCCAGATGTCCAGCTGTAGACTCTCCCATCAGTGACTAGTTCAGGTCATTCGATTGGAGGTATTTGTAGGTCTAACCAATGGTTTGAAAAACAATTAGTGAGGAGGAAGGCATGTTTGAAAAAAGCTAAGCAGACAGGATTACTGTTAAGGTAAGCGGTAGGGCAAGAGTTAGGTTTCGAGCTGTGGTCAATTAGGGATAGGATAAGGATTAGCTATAAGGTTAGGGATACTCTGGGTGTTAGGGTAAGGATGACAGTGAGTGGTTTGGCTAAGGGCGGAAATGAGGGTGATGGAAATTACTCGGGGCCAGTACAAGGTTAGGGTTACAGAATGGTTTACGGTTAGATATAGAGTTCAACTTGCAGTAAGGCATAGAGTTAGGTTCAGGGTAAGTGTTAAACTTACTGGTTAATATAGTGATATAAAATAGGAGCACAGTTATAATTAAGGCAAAAAGTGAGGGTGAAGGAAATGGCTGGGGTTCGGGATAAGGTTAGGGTTACAGAATGTTTTGTAGTTATGAATAGAGTTTGGCTTGCAGTAATGGATAGAATTAGATTCAAGTACAGGTTATAATTGTGGTAAAAATCAGAATTATGGTTAGGTTTCTGGTAAAAGGTGAGAGAAATTAAGGGGAAAAGTATGAACTAAATGGAAATGCAAATCAAATGATCCAAGCTAATGTCCATTTTAGTAGTCACGGGTAATTTCAAACCATTTGCAAAGGACCATTTCATTGAAGCTAAATGATTTTCTCGCAAAGTCATTAGAACGCTTCACATAGAATCTTTGCTGGCATTTAATAATTTGTGGCAGGATGATGCACTACATTTCTGAAAGTTCCTAAGATATCATTAATATCTTTCATATAACCATGCCATCTATTTTGCACATTCTGTTTTATTTGCTTATAGTTATCGCTGGGTGACATGCTGAGATTAGAAGAAAAATTGATATTTCTTTATAAATATGTAATGATGATTCTCCGAAGGAGCAACCACCGTCTCGTCTACTGTATTGAGCTTGTTCTCCAACCACCTCAAATGCAATTTATTGCATGGTACATGGTATTTTTAAAGAGCTTTATCTGCCAGGTAAATGGCCTCCTGGCACCGAGAATAAACGGAGAGAGCGAGCAGAGACAAGTACTTCCTCTTGATGGTCTTCAATGACAAAATGCCAGATGTTAATGGACTGCTGGCAATCCACAAAGAAGCAGCAGAAAACACCAAAGGATCGCCAGACTACAAAAGTCCTACAGTATTAATGACATTTTCAACAGGAGAGCTGGCGAAGGGCACATATTTATGATTTCAATTGTATTAGGTACCCCCCTTGGAATTGATTGCACAAAATCCATTGAGACTTTGTCTACAAGATGCAGCCCTAAGGACTCAGTTTCATAATTAGCCTGTTACTTTCATTTTAAACACACTGCAAGTGTTTAATAGGAAATTCAGGAATCTATGTAAATGCGATTTGGAAAAAACATATAAATGTGTGAGGAAACAATGTCTGAAATGCACTCCCATTTATGGAATGGTAAAATATGTGAATATTATGCTATCAATTCTAAGAGAACAGATTCACAACTATCATGGACAACCCCGTTTAGCTCCAAGACCACAGTGAAACTTGCATCCATGGAGCCGTCCAAATCCTTTATCGTTTGCGAAGAAGGCAAAAAGGGTGCTAAAGAGGCCTGAGATTACGGCGTGCAAAAGGGCTACAGATATTTGCAATTGTAATCCCTGTTTTGTCAGGGTTCAGTTACAAGCGCTTGAGAAACATCCAAACATCTCCAGCCTAAAGACATTTTGTAAATGTGGGCTAGATATGAATGTAAAAGAAGAGGGGATAAGGGATTCCTGAGGTACTCCTTACGGCAGAGGTTGGGCCCGAAACATGGAAAGAAAAAAAAGAGGAGCAACACTGGTGCCACAAGAGAAAGAGCCTGCCCGAGACTGGTGTCTGCCTATTAAGAGGGCTGAAAAACACACACTGAGGAACTTAGCTCATGAGGGACATGCGTACAGGTCCACAGTGGTTAGAACAGGTACACAGTCCTGGCATTGACTCCTGTGTGCTATAAGCATTCACTTGAAGACAATCAGAGTACCCACATGTAGATGTGTGGGGTGCACAACTGATGCGTGTCCCTTAGGGAATAAGAGATGCAGCACAACTGCCCAAAACACTGTGGCCAACAACCTTTATTATGCGTAAACACCATTCTCTTACCTGTTTTAATTGTAGACTTTTTTTTAAATATTTAAGCCAGGATGCCTGGAATTTTGATGATTTCTCCCGTTTTAAAGCACTATTACCTACCTTTTGCAGAATATCTTTTGGTAGAGACCAGGGTAACATCCTTAAGGTAACCTCTAGGTTAGGACAGTTCTGCAAGAATTTGAGCTGAACCCCTCTCACCCTGTTTATGCTGTGACTTTATTGGAAGCCAAAATATGTCACACCTTTTCCTGGAAACCCTTTTACTTGGTAGTCAGACCGGAAAGGTATCCGTAGGTTCACTAGCTACTGCTTTCACTGCATCCCAATGCATATTGTTGGATGCTTCTTGTGTATAACCAGCCTATCAATACTCTTAAATCTCTGATCCTATAGTTCTTAAGATATGGACAGGTTAGCATTACGATAATGGCACATACCACAAGGGATTGGGCAAGATCATCTTGAAAGGCACATTGGTGGATACATATTCGCAAAGGCTTTTGAGGAATTCCTGCTTTTTGGGTCTGGGATTAACCAAGGTCTTTTGATTACATTATATATAAATTTTACTTATAGTGACTTTCGGCCAGCCCTCTTCATCCATAGGTTCTGTTGCCATTTACATATTTCTTCCTTCCACCACAGCATCAAGCATGAGGCAGTGGGTCAGCCCACCTCAGCCATTGGTTAACTTCACTATTAGAGACAGCATTCTACTCTTTCACAAGCAGCACATCCACACCACACGTAGTACCTTTCAGTGACAGGGACTGCTATGCAGTGCATGCGTTTTTTAGACAAAATTTTTTTTTCTTCTTAGCGAATTTGTATTCTTTTTTAGTAATGGCGAAGGCCTGGCAATTCCCCGAACAAAAATGTTTTAATAAAAAATGACAAAACAAAACCAGCTTTGACAAAGCCAAAACCCCAGCACCAAATGCAACGCCAGACCTTTTGGTTTGCCAATCCTTGTTTCACATATGTTCCAGTCTCAACTTTTGGAACACAACACTAGCTTCTCCTTTGACCTTGTGTAGTGAATGTTCAACCGCATCTAGCTAGAGGCATGAAAAAGGAAGCCTTCTTCAAAACTACCACCTGAAGGACACCAGTGTGTGTCCTGAAAGTACACATGGACTTGTTTTATATTGTGACTTACATCACCAAATGGAAATGTGAAAAGAACTGTTTTACCGCATAAATGGCAACACATTTTGAACGGAAGCAAGCGACCGAAGATAAAGACTATATTCAGTATATCAAGTTGATGGAATAAGTAGCGCTAGCAACCAAAAATAGACGGAAGAATGGCAATGTCAGCAACGGGAAAGAAACCACAGCGTCCCAGTAAAATATTCAGTAAGCGTGAAATTGGTACTGTACATGCAAATGTGTTTTAAGAACATTTTAATAAGATTTTAAAGTTCGAAGCATTCTGGTGAGTTCTTCCAGTGTGGGGAGAGTAATGGGCGGCTATACAAACGGCTTAGTGTAAGTTTTCGAGTTTTTGCAAGTGTCTGAGAGACTAGGAGGTCTGCCAATAAAAAAGGCGATCAATTAAACAGCGAAAAGCTTTATACAATCCTCCATCACCAGCACAAAGAAGGACTGTTTGTGTTTATTTGTTGAAGACAACATTCATAGAACTGCATCCCAAAAAGAGATTATGTTGTGAAACGGAAGACAAAACAAGCTATGACAAAGCCAATATGTCTGGCAAAGTCAATATGTCTGGCATTCTTCTACAGCCCTACACAAAACCCACATTCTCATATATGTACACACACATTACATGAACACACATTTCAACTCACATAAGACCCTACAAGAAGAAAGACATGCAGACGTGTAGTGTTGCGGTCTAGCCTCCCGGCGTTCACGTGATCCGCCGCAAGGCACTGAGGGAGTGACGTGAACGCCGGCGGCCATTCTGACCGCGGTGAAGTAACGAGCGGTCCGGCTCTCCCCTATAACGGAGTAATAAAGTACTTGTTGAACTGACCAACGCTATCTCCGACCTTCCTTCCGTAGGGGCCCTGCTTCCTACACCACAGTGGCGATGAGGCTGAGTAACCCGCGCACCAGTCCCACCGCTGTCCAGGTAGGGGAGAGCCGGCGCACGTTCTCTGGCGGGCGCGCACTGTTCATCGCGCTCCGCCGGGCCTGCTCGCGTGAGGCTGCTGCTTCTGCCTTGCACCATCGGCGCGCATTTCTGCGCGGCGGGCGGCCCACGCCCCACTTCAGTAAAGGCGCGCATTTCGGCGCGCGGCGAGCAGCCCGCGCCCCATTCAACACTGCGAGGCCTGTGCAAAAAAAGGAGCCACCTACAGGCCTAGAACACAAGGAGCCACCCCCGCACTGTGGCAATCTCGGCGCGCACGTCGGTGCGCGACTCACACGCCCTCTGTGCTTCAGGAGGGCCGTGGGACCCACCATCCACTACCTCAAAGGGCCCAGAGCTGGTCACTGCCGCCAAGCCACCTGGCAGCCTGCCTACCAGCGCAAGGAGGGATCTCGCAGCAGCAACCCACATTCCGCACCTCAGCGCGCGGCGTCCTGACAGTCCACGGAGGAACGCACCCCCCTCCAAGCCGGCATTAGCCTGTCCTGTGTGCACCGTGAGGATCCTCTGCACTCCACACCGCACGCACCATGTGCTCCCAAACCTTTTCCTTAACCAATCCGGTGCCCTTCCTGCCTAAGCCCGAGGAACCAGCCATGAAATGGGCGGACTGGAAGGGGTATTTCCTGAACTACCTCTCAGCGTTGGAGGACGAAGTGTTAAAAGCAAAACAATAATCATGAACATTACCTGCGCCATCTTGTCTGGTGGAATTCTATGTGCACATAAGTTGCAGTCATTTTAATCTATCACAGCCATTTTGTACTCTGTTGGTCACCTTTGTTTCACCCTGCCCTTACTAGCATCCCTCTGACCCTCTGACCGACCTGGTATGTGTGCTGGGGGCTATAAACTCTATTGCCACAACAAACCTCAGCGCCACTTGCTGCCACAAACTCGTTTTTCCTCTCATCTCTGTTTTCAGGCAAACCTTTGGACACTCTACCCCTCACTGCACCTAGTTACACAAACAGGTTCCAAACACCAAAAAGACTCTTGCAACATGATTTATTGCACTGCAAACAGCAAGACTTGTTGTTACCAACAATGGGACCTGTTTTTATCAACAGAACGGACTCTTAGATCTGGCCGGTCTCACATGTTTTAGACCCTGAAGCAAGGTCCAGCTGCAAGATAAGATTGTCTGTTTGACCTGGGTGGGAAGAGAATTACTGTTGGGCTTGTGTGACAACCTGCCCGGGCGGGGACCCCAAGCTTGTGTAACCATGTTAATGAAACAAATGCATTGTGTCAAACCTGTATAAATGGAAGAGCCAAAGGAGTATCAGCAGAACACTTCCCTCAGACATCCCGGTGTCTGCAGTCGACGTGATCTCCTCATGAGAAATAAACCTTTTTCTTGTCTTCCAGTTTCCAGCGCTTGCCTCATTATTTTGATAGCGAACCCAAAGTGAATTAGAGGTGGAACCCTGCACCGGGCAGCATTGAGGGTCTTAGAAGACTCGCTGCCTTTCACAAATTGGCGCCCAAACGTAGGGGCCCATCAGCGACGCGTGGGTCCGGTAGAGAGGTCCTAACGACGGAGTGAACGACTAAACGATTGGGGTATACCTGCCTGAGAAGACCCTTGTCTGGCTGCCGATCGACTGAACTTCACCGGTTCCGAACGGATCTCTCTCTCGTGACCTGCGGTCCTGACTGGGACCTTAGAGGAACGCCGCATTGATTGTTGGAGTGAGAGGACAACCAGGCGCTGGAAGGGGAAGACGAAGAACTGTCCATACGGTCCGGGTAAGGTCGTGAAAAACCGACTTAAATTGATTGATTGATTGAATAGTTTGATTGAAATACTAGTATTCCTTTTTTTGATATTGAGTTATTTACGACATTTCCCTGCTTGCAAACAACGAAGAATAGGAATATTCTCTCTCTTTGCAGGCAGCGAAGGACAGGTAGTGCAGACTTTTGTCTAAATTGATTGATTGAGATATTCATTTTTGACCGATAAATACGTCATGCCTGTTTTCTCTAGATTGTTTGATTGTAATTGTTTTGGACCCGACCGTTCGTTAGAGGTCAGTCAGCCGGCACCGCCGGAAGGCACCCCTAACAAGGACATGTACGTAAAGTATGGATTAGCCACCGTAGCTTATAGCAAACTATGGCATAAATACACTAGGAAGGACCGGGTAAATCAGTGGCCACTGACGGGATCTTTCGATCCCGCTAAAATAGAAACGTTAGAATTAGCTCTCCACAAAAAGAAAACTAGACCAGCCATGTTTGACAGTTTTGGTTTATGGCGAAAAGAGGCAGCTCAAAGAAAGAAAAGGGACGAAGCTAGACAAGATAAAGAAACGCGAAAATCAGCTTACCAAGCCTGTAAAAGATTAGAAGAAAAACTAAAAGAAAAGGAAATCGATAAAAAGGAACAGGAATCAAAATATCAGGTCAATGCCCTGTTAGAACGCCCTCGACTCTTTACCCCAAGTTACCAGCAAAACAAAGGGTAGATGATGATTTATTGTTAGGTCCCCCAATCATATACATGCCACACCCTTACGCCCCTACTCATCCCGTAGCACAACGCCAGGACCACCAAAGTATAGCCGGAGATGGCACGATCGCCTCAGTCTCCACCGCCTCTGCTCCCACCGAGTCACCCACACCAAATGCCTCATCAAAGGATACAGTAGTAGAGGTAGGATCAAAAGAAAAGGAGCGCCCAGGGTCCCGCGATTAAGTAAAAATGAGCGAGCAGGCATTGATAAAATAGTTAAATCCCTCATAGATAGGAAGGAGACAGAAGAGTATGTAACTGACATATGCAACTCCTATGTTGAAAACCACAAACGATACTTTATTGTACGTCTCTGTTACCACACTCTTACTGCATATGAAGAGAAGTACCAAGATGTAGGGCCCGAGCGGCTAGTGGCTCTCTATAGGAAGGTAGACACCGGAGATGAAGGCGACAACGATGTTACAGAACTCTTTTCATCCACACTGGAGGTATTCCGTCACCTCGTGGAACAAGGACGGATAGATAAGGACAGGACATCTAAGATAGCAGGACCCCCGGTGGAAAAACCAGATAGCATGATGCCGATAAAAGAAGCTGCCCCTTATTGGGTACCTCCTAGAGGACAAGGGACTCATGACGATATGAACCATCAAGACGCTAGAGGAAGGGTGGTCTACAATTGGGTGTATCAACCATGGGACAGACAGGACATTTTGACGTTCCGTAAATCTTTACCGGATTTACGAAAGAACCCCACCGCCTTTTACACCGAGCTAGGTACCGCTCTGGGATCAACAATAATGACACTTGCCGACATAGACTTGTTCTTCGGGTTATGTTTGCCAGCAGATGTGTGGAAACAGATTAGGAAAATAGACCATACCGAACTGCTTGGTCATACCTGGGAACAACTCAACACATTAGATACACAGCGGAACCCCGGTCAAAAACCGGTTAAAGCAATATTGGACCTCCCTGACCAAATAGTGCAGAAAGTGAAAACGCTGATCCCAGAGAAAAAGATAGACTGGTCCATAGTAACCGCATGCCGCCAGAAACCACAAGAGGATGTCTCAAGAGTATTTCTCCAGATTTGAAATGGTGTTCTCCGATTACAGTGGACAAGACATGTCCACCGCAACCGGACACCACTTATTTGTGCAGAACTATGTCAAAGGACTACTGCCAGATGTATCCCAGAAATTACAAGCCAGCGAAAGTAGTTGGGCAGCATCTAAACCGGCGGCCATTCTCCAAATGGCCCAGTACTATGAGCATCAGAAAACGAAAATGACAGGGCTACAGAAAGGAAAAAGAAGGACTTGAAGGAAAGGGTAATGGTAGCACAACTCCAGGGGGCGAATACAGGAAGGGAGCAATATAGGGAGGATACCAGCAGAATACCCCTAGAGTACAGCAACCTAGAAACAATTCATCGACATCATATGTAGGACGCCAAGACCTAGGACAGGATCAATGTGCATTTTGCAAAGAATATGGACACTGGAAAACCCAATGCCCGGCTTTGTTAGGAGCTGGTAGGGGCAGAGGGGCGAGGGAAATAGCAAGTGGACAGAGAGGAAGAGGACGTGGGAGAGGGTACGCGAGTGAAGCAAGCGAGGAAAGGCCAGGAAGAGTGAACACATTTGACCATCCCAAACAGAATCAGTACCAACAGACAGATTATGACAATACGTACGACTTTGCATAGGACAGCCAGGGGCAAGGGAGGGATACAGTCGAGCTCTATGTTGATCAGCAAGGCCCTTATGTTACCGCTGAGGTCCTGGGCACAAAGTCGCCATTTCTGGAAGACACGGGAGCAACACGTAGTGCACTATCCAAACGACTGATTCCAAGGGCACCCTTGTCAGGCTCACATGTGACCTCAATGGGATTTGACGGTACGCCCTCCACCAACCCTTTGTCCCGACCGATCCCTTTAACCTTGACAACAATAGCGTTGAAACGACATTCCTCCTCTCTTCCAACACCCCAGACGCCATTATGGGTCTCGACCTTTTGAAACACTTCCATGCGACTATCAGATGCTCACCAGACGGAGTGCGTGTCGTCCTGTATGACAACCCCAGCGCCATAGAGAGAACCCTTCTCAGCACATGTTTCCCATCTCCGAGACTGACGCATCCCTACTGGACACTTTGCCATCACACTTATGGGCTAGGGCTGATTCAGACGTAGGACGAATGATGATTGACCCAGTACACGTAACAATACGACAGGACGCAACCCTACCGAAAGTACCGCAGTACAAAATATCGCCAGAGGGTGAGAAGGCACTGACAGAGATCATACACTCTTTGGTAGAGGCAGGGGTGGTAGAGGAAGTAGTGAGCAACGTTTGTAACAGTCCCGTACTACCGATTGTAAAGAGACAGGGAGAGGGAGACGGAAAAGCCTACCGCTTCATCATTGACCTGCGGTAGATAAACAAAATCGTAGTGCCACAATACCCAGTAGTTTCCGACATCACGACAATTTTGTCTTTAATCCCCTCCACTGCCACCACCTTCACTGTAATTGACCTCAAAAACGCATTCTTTTCCATACCTATACACAAGGACAGCCGCTATCTATTTGGATTCACCCTAAACTCCCGTTCGTACAGATTTTGCAGAGCACCTTAGGGGTACACTGAGAGCCCAAGCATCTATAGCCAGGCGCTTAAAAGACAGTTAGACGCCATACAATTGCCAGATGGAGTGGCACTAATACAATATGTAGACGACATCCTTCTAGCAGCGGACACCATACCAATAGCCGTCACCGCCACCATCAAACTACTCCATTTTCTTGCTGAGAATGGTCACAAGGTCTCCCGAAAGAAATTGCAGTTCTGTAAATCACAAGTGACCTATTTGGGTCACCTTTATCCAAAGAAGGGAGGAAACTCACGCCTGACAGGATCCAGACAATTCTAGACACCCCTGTCCCCAAAGATCAGAAACAAGTCCGCTCTATGATAGGTCTCACCTCATTTTGCCGACAGTGGTTACCGAACTTTAGCCTCATTGTCAAACCCCTTCTCTCCCTCCTAGCTAAAGACATCCCCTCACCTCTCCCCTGGACCCCCGAATGCCAGTCAGCCTTTAAAGAACTACGCAATGCCCTTTGTTCAGCGCCTGTCCTAGGAACCCCGGATTACTCCAAACCATTCTTCCTCTACACGCACGAGAGGGAAGTATGTGCATTGTCTGTCCTAACACAATCAATTGGTCACAAACAACGCCCTTGTGCATATTTCTCTGCCACTCTCGATCCAGTAGCCAGAGCGCTGCCAGTGTGCCTGCGCGCTGTGGCAGCTGCAGCAGTATCGATACGCCAGAGCGAAGGAATAGTACTCTCCAATCCAGTCACTGTTTTAGTACCCCATGCAGTCGACACACTACTAAACCAGACCAAAACCCAACACTTGACTAGCGCCCGACTGACAGGATATGAGTTGACCCTGCTAGCACCGCACATTACCCTAAAGCGATGCACCACCCTCAATCCAGCCACACTGTTACCCCTACCCGAAAATGATCCTAGCGTGACTCCACTACACGACTGTGTGACACTAACCGATGAACAAACAAAGAGTAGAATAGATCTCAGAGACACCGCCTTTCTAGAACCAGATGGAGAACTATGGGTGGATGGTTCGTGCATCAAACTCCCCGACGGCACCACCTCAGCTGCATACGCTGTCACCACAGCCCGAACCGTTCTGGAAACAGCCCGTATTCCCCAACGTTCAGCCCAGGCTGCAGAACTCATTGCCCTCACACGAGCATGTATCTTAGCGACTGACACGACAGTTAACATATACACCGACAGCCAATATGCCTTTTTGGGATCTTATGGAAAGAAAGAGGGTTTCTGACTTCACACGGTACACCCATCCTGCATGGAGATTTAGTCTCCGCCTTGACGCAAGCAGTCCTCCTCCCCAAGAAGTTAGCAGTGATAAAATGCCAAGCACATAGGAAAGTGACTGATCTCATTGGACAGGGAAATGCACTAGCAGACGTTACTGCCCGAGCCACGGCAGGAGACAGAACTACGACACGAATGTATGTGACCAGGTCACAAGCTGAACGATGGACTGACGCTAGGACCACTGTAAGGGACATACAGACTACAGGCACACAAGACGAATTGACCGAGTGGGAAAAGGTCGGACTAAAAGACGAGGAAGATTGCTGGAGAACTAAAGACGGAAAAAAATGGCTGTTACCCAATGCCTACCTCATCCCCATATTGACCATGGCACATTTACCAGCACACATAGGCTCCACCCCCATGATTGAACTAATCACCAGAGTATGGCATAACGTCAAGATAGCAGAATCTGCAAAACGCCTAGTACAACAATGTATAGTCTGCCTACAACACAACCCAGGGAAGGGGACAGTAGTACCACGGGGAGGGTTTGGAGTCCCTGACCACCCCTTTGAAATCCTTCAAATGGATTACATTCAACTAGAGAGATGCCTTGGTCTAAAATATGTCCTGGTGGTTGTGTGCGCTTTAGCAAATGGGTGGAGGCATATCCCACCCGCGACAATACCGCCTTAGCCACTGCAAAAGTATTGCTGAAAGAATTCTTCCCCTGATACGGCCTTTGCAGAATTTTATGGAGCGACAACGGCCCCCACTTCGTAGCCGAGGTGATACAGAACATACTGAGAGGGTTGGGGGTAAAACAAAAGTTCCATGCCGTCTTCCACCCCCAATCAGTGGGCCTGGTAGAGAGACACAATGCAACGTTGAAACTAAAACTAGCCAAAATAGTTGCCACGACCGGGTTGAAATGGCCCGACGCCCTCCCATTGGCATTGTTATCGATGCGCTCCACCCCAACCAAACACCGACTGACCCCGTATGAGGTGGTCTTCGGCAGGCCTATGAGCATTTGGGCGGCACCAAGACCCACCTCCATTAACGATGTCCCGAACATATTAATGTCGGATTACTTGCATAAATTGACAAACGAGCTAACAATTATCCACCAACAGGTGCAGCAAGCCTTGCCTGACGTATCCAGGGGCCCGGGACATGAAATAAAGCCAGGCGACCATGTATTGATTCGCAACTTCCAAAGAACGAAGAATCTGGAGCCTAGGTGGACGGGCCCTGGCGAGTCCTGATCACCACCCGAACTGCCCTCCGAGTGGAAGGAAAACGAAACTGGCTGCATGCCCACCACTGCAAACGAGTCCCTCCAACCCTGGCAACCTGTGAAGGGGTGGAGGTGCAAGAGGAAGTACTCGCGAGAGACCGACCAGCTCTGAGTTGCTACCCACAAGAAGACACCCTCGAACTATCAGAATTTCCCAACCCCACGGTGCCATCCAGGAAAGGGTACAACCTAAGATCGACGAAAGGAGGGAGCTCCAACGACCAGGCCACCAACTAAGTCAAGGTCTCAGATCGGTAGCACAGTCAAACAACGCTACCAGGAAAGCGCCAGACAAAAGGCTGTGGTCCTAACAGTTGTTGAGCTCCACGAAGATGATGGAAGAAACTGAACACCTGCAAAACCACCACAAAGACACCAAGACTGCTAACCTGCACAGCACAAAGACAATTGCACTTGTAGCCGCATTTCTCACCTGTCTCCTGCTAATGGTCGCACTCTGGATCATTGAAGAGAATGCACCTGCATACAGAACATTGTCACCCACCATGCAACCAACCACCAAGAAAGAACACTACCTGGTATCACTACCGCCACATCTCCGAGAACGACGCAAAGAATTCTGGAATAATTCTTTCGTGCAGATGTTGCACCAGCACAATCTTGCCACCAATGCTACCAACTGTTGGGTCTGTGGGCTGTTACCACATGCCACTGAACATTCCATCCCTTTCATCCCTTCGCCCTTTTCTATTCACGGATCTTGCCTTGCCTGGATGATGCTCCTACAAGATAGTTACAAAGACAATGCCACTTCCGACGGAACAATCGCCCAGTTCTACAGCGAGTTCTGGCGAAACAAAACAGGAAGGACAGCCGCCCCCTTCTGCCCTCACACCTTCAATGCGACATTCCAGATTAATGTCCCCTCCAAAGAACGAGTGGAAATGCAAGTGTTCAATAATCCTAACAGAGCCACATTTTCCTACCTGAAGAAAAGAACTGCTGCAACACTGACTGTGGCCCTATCTGTGGTGAACGTCTCTGGCCTTGTATGCATTGAAGGCCGTGGGACTAAGAATGTGGGTCACAGCACCTGTAGCATTGTAAGGACTTTGAACACTGCCAACCCCCAGCGCTTGTTGCATCACCCAATATGTACTTTGTTTGTGGAACCAAAGCCTACACCTGGCTCCCAAGAAACTGGGGGCACGTGCTACATCGCCTTTGTTTTGCCACCAACCTACACAGCCCCTGCAGAGCATCATCGAGAAAAGCGTTCTAAAGACATTGATCAAGCAGACTCTGCCTCATCACAGTTCCTCGACGCAGCAAAAGGGCTCGTCCCGCTATGGGGTCCGATGGCAAACAGCCGAGCCATCAGACATCTGTCCCAAGCGGTAGAGACCGCCCTGAACGTCACTGCTGGCATCCTCACCAACAACACTGCTGAGCTCCAAGCGATCCGTCTGGTTACCCTGCAAAATCGCATGGTCCTGGACGTGGTACTAGCGGACCGTGGAGGAGCATGCCGCATCATCGGTGCCAGCTGCTGTGTATACATTCCTGATAATTCACCTTCTGTCTATGAAGCAATCGAACATCTCCATAGACTATCTTCAGAAATTCATCAAGGATCAGAGACTTGGACAATTGGAAGTTGGCTTTGGGGCATCTTGAAGGAGTGGGGTTGGAAAATATCAATGATTCTCTTGGTCCCAGTATTGACAATATGTGGTTGTTGTTTGGGTATACACTGTATACCACCTTTGTGTTCTCTTTGCATAACTACCTTGCACCCTAAGACTATGGACACTCAGCTAACAAAAATGAGAGTAATGTATGATCAAGAGATACGGGACATTATGGAGATCGAAATAGACTGACAAGCTGGCTAGTTATGTTCAAAGGGGCCACTGTTAAAAGCAAAACAATAATCATGAACATTACCTGCGCCATCTTGTCTGGTGGAATTCTATGTGCACATAAGTTGCAGTCATTTTAATCTATCACAGCCATTTTGTACTCTGTTGGTCACCTTTGTATCACCCTGCCCTCCCAGCATCCCTCTGACCGACCTGGTATGTGTGCTGGGGGCTATAAACTCTATTGCCACAACAAACCTCAGCGCCACTTGCTGCCACAAACTCGTTTTTCCTCTCATCTCTGTTTTCAGGCAAACCTTTGGACACTCTACCCCTCACTGCACCTAGTTACACAAACAGGTTCCAAACACCAACAAGACTATTGCAACATGATTTATTGCACTGCAAACAGCAAGACTTGTTGTTACCAACAATGGGACCTGTTTTTATCAACAGAACGGACTCTTAGATCTGGCCGGTCTCACATGTTTTAGACCCTGAAGCAAGGTCCAGCTGCAAGATAAGATTGTCTGTTTGACCTGGGTGGGAAGAGAATTACTGTTGGGCTTGTGTGACAACCTGCCCGGGGCGGGGACCCCAAGCTTGTGTAACCATGTTAATGAAACAAATGCATTGTGTCAAACGTGTATAAAAGGAAGAGCCAAAGGAGTATCTGCAGAACACTTCCCTCAGACATCCCGGTGTCTGCAGTTGACGTGATCTCCTCATGAGAAATAAACCTTTTTCTTGTCTTCCAGTTTCCAGCGCTTGCCTCATTATTTTGATAGCGAACCCAAAGTGAATTAGAGGTGGAACCCTGCACCGGGCAGCATTGAGGGTCTTAGAAGACTCGCTGCCTTTCACAAATGGTGAGGAGGAATTCTCCAGGAAACGGCGGAAGAAAATTCTATTACATAATCTGGGGCCGGAGGGTTTGCGCGTGTACGACCAAATGGGGAAAAAGCCCAGGGCGTCATCCGACGACGACGTCTTCCAACACGCCCTTGAGGACCTGGACAACCACTACCAGCCGATGATATGCACCGCCATCGACCGCTACAACTTCTTCCAACAGAAACAGGCAGAATCTGAATCAGTGGAGGACTATGTGGCAACCCTCAAGAAACTGGCCATCAACTGCAAGTTTGGCACCCTACACGACGACCTCATTCGGGACCAAATCATCATGCACTCCACCCATTCGAGCGTCCAAGAGAAGCTCTGGGTAAGTGGCGAAGCACCCCTTCCGGAGATCATCGCGATTGTCAAATGAGCGGAGCTCTCCAAACGATGCGCCCTCGCGGCCAAGAAAGACACGACACCACCGGCCACAGTGTGCAAAGTCACCGACCGGAAGGTTCCACCCTCAAAAGCCACGAAGGACGCCGCCTCCTCCCGGCAACCTACGCCCAGAGGCAGAGGCCCCGGTCGCGCCCCTCAAGGCAAACAAGGCGCCTGTTACCGATGCGGCAGCCACGCCCACATGGGAAATGACAGGAAATGCCCAGCGTTCCACGTCAAGTGCTCCTTCTGTGGCATCACAGGACATTTTGGCAAGGTCTGCCGACGGAGGCCCAGAAACGCTGCCGTCAAGTACGTCCAGGATACCTCCGACGATCAGGAGGGAGCAGATCTCTCCGACCAAGACAGCATTCTTTGCATCGAAGACTGCATCCTGGGCATTGGGGATATCACAACCAAAAAGCCGTCCTGTAAGTTGGTAATCGGGGGTGTTCACGTCGCCATGGTAGCTAACTCCGGTTCGCCATACACCATCATCCAGAAGCAGATTTGGGACCGAGACTTCGCTCATGCGGTGGGGGACCATCTCCACCCCACGGACGTCCATCCAGTCACATACACGGGGAACGGATTCCCATGGTGGGTTTCCGGCAGCTTCTGTTCGAATTCAAGGGCAGGCACACGACAGCAAAGTTATACGTGGTGCAGAAAGGCCCATCGGTCCTGGGATGGGCGGACCAGGGGGCGCTCGGCATCCATCTCTACCCGGGTGGCGACACACAAGTGCTCCTGATGGAAGACACATCCACGCCTGCCTCGCTCCAAGCAGAGTTCCCCACAGTGTTCAGCGACCAAATTGGGAAGATGTCCAAATTCTCCCACAAGATTGTGCTCAAAGACGGAGCGGTACCAGTCTCCCACAAAGTCAGAAACATTCCGTTCAACTGCCGAGAGGCGGTTCAGCTGGAACTGAAACGATTAGAAGACAGTGACATCATTGAACCAATCGAATGTGCCGAGTGGCTCGCGCCTTTGGTGGTGGCGCGCAAACAGAGCGGCAAGATACGCCTTTGCATTGATCTTCGCAAACTTAACAAGAACATCATCGTGGACAAGTTTCCCTTGCCCAAAATAAACGAACTGCTAGCCCAGACCAAAGGTATCAAGTGGTTCTCTACCATCGACCTCAAAGCCGCCTACCATCAGGTATCACTCCACCCGTCATGCCGAAAACTCACATCCTTCATCACGCCCTTCGGATGCTACCGTTTCAGACGTTTGCCCTTTGGACTCGCATCCACGGCTGCCGTCTTTCAAAAACTCATGCACAAACTGTTCCAAGGGGTCCACGGAGTCCTCTACTTTCAAGATGACATCCTCGTTATGGGGAAATCCAAAGCTGAACATGACAACATTTTACACACCGTTCTACACACGCTCGCAGCCAACTGCCTCACTGCGGAGCTAGAGAAATGCAAATTTGGTCTCCGGAAAGTCACCTATCTGGGGCATGAAATCAGCGACATGGGATTCACCCCCAAATCTGCGAACGTGGAGGCCATCATGTCCGCACCCTCCCCCAAAACCAAAGATGACGTTCGCCCTTTCCTGGGGCTGGCGGAGTTCTACAGTAAGTTCGTCAGGAACTTTGCGACAAAAACGCACAGCCTACGCCAACTACTCAAGGAGAAGAACGCATTTTCCTGGTTGGAGGAAACGGAAGCGGAATTCTCTGCCATCAAACAAGATATTTGTGAAGCGGTTCCCCTACAGGGATTCGACGGAGCTGCGTCCAGCATCCTGACCACGGATGCCAGCGACAAAGGACTGGGAGCAGTCCTTTCCCAGAGAGCTACGGATGGCACCGAGACGACGGTGGGGTTCGCTTCGCGATCCCTCACCCCCAGTGAAGAGAAGTACAGCGTAATCGAGAAGGAAATGCTAGCATCCATCTGGGCGATGGAGAAATTCCGTCAATATCTGTGGGGGTCACGATTCACGCTCCGTACCGACCACAAGCCCCTGATCAAAGTCCTCACATCCAGCGGCAATGTGACAGCCACCCCACGCATCGCCAAAATGACACTGCGTCTCTTGGACTTTGTCTACGATGTACAGTACATCCCTGGCCCGCAGAACAGAGTGGCGGACTTCCTAAGCAGGGCAGAGGCCATGGAAGAACCAGTCACTCCATCGGATTGGGACAATTACAGCGTCACCTTTATGACGGATCACGAACACACCATCAGTGCCCAGGACTGGGCAGAAGCCTACACGCAGGACACGGAACTCTCCCAGGTCAGGCTGTACGTCACGCAGGGCTGGCCAGAGAATAAGCACATCGGAAGCAACCTCAGGAAATACTGGGAGGTCCGCGATGAACTCTTCATCGGTGAGGACTCCATATTTCTGCTGCGGGGCGACAAAGTGGTGCCCCCGAAGGCCCTCCATGACCGCATTCTCCACATCAACCACAACCGCCATCTGGGCATTGTCAAAGCCAAAAGACGAATGAAACTGCTGTACTGGTGGCCCGCCATGGACATCCAAGTGGGGAGGTTCGTGCGGGCATGCGACCATTGCGCCAGGGCCGACAAAACGCTCATCACCTTGAGACCCCCCATGGGCGAGTTCTCCACGCCCAACAACCCCTGGGAGGATTTATCCATCGACATAGTAGGCCCTGTCCTAGACACCTGGGGTACACCCAAACACCTCATCGTAGTGGTGGACCGCTACTCAAAGTGGCCAGAAGTCGAAATCAGCGAATCAGTAGATTCCGATGTCATCGCCTTCCTTACCAACGTCTTTCTGAGGGAAGGCATCCCCAAGTCCATCACCAGTGACAACGGTCCCCAGTTCACGTCAGCCAAGTGGACAGCCTTCAACAACCGCAATGGAATCCTGACCAAGCGCACTCCGGTCTACCACCCTGCGGGCAACGGCTTAGTAGAACGCTTTAACCGGGTGATCATGGGCTCGATCCAGGCAGCCATCAGCGCCGGTAAGAACTGGGAGTCCAAAGTCAGAAACACGGTATGGGCCTACCGCATCACACCCACCTTGACAGGCTACAGCCCGTTTAAGATCCTCAGAGGCAGAGAACCCTTCACCAGAGACAACACAGCCTGGATGACCATGCGACTCCAAAGCAAGTGGTCCCCGGCCATCGTCCGCAGCAACATAGAGAAGGCACAACGCATCTACAAGGCACATCATGACAAGCGGAATAACGTGCGTGAAGCCTCACTGGCGGAGGGCGACTGGGTCCGAGTCAAAAAGGGCCAACTAGGACTAAAAGGAGACAGCAAGTTCAGTGAGCCCCTGCGAGTCGTAGACGTATACACCCGCTCTGCCTTGTTGAGCGATGGCAAGGTCTGGTCACAATCCAGGATGGCCAAGCGCAACAAGATCTTGCAGTGGGGCATGAACAACAGTGATCTAGAGAAAGCCCCAATGTCGCGGCAGCGCCATCTACAGACCAAAGGAGCGAGGGGATGGGAGTGTGCAACAGGAGAGAGGCCGGAACCTCAGCCAATGCGGAAGGACAGTCAGCCAGACGGTCAACTCCGTGTCCGCCCAGCCAGGATGCAGACGAAGGGGGCATTCCGTGTGAGACACCCAACGCCCTCTGTAGAGACCAAGAGGAGGGCACGAGGTCAGACGGACCCCGCGGAGGAAGGGAGCAAAGGATTGGAACGCACACCCGCAAGGGCCATGCGGTGAAGCTACCGAAACACTTCAGTGACTTTCAGTTGTGAACACAGTGAAGCTACCGAAATACTTCAGAGACATTCAGTTGTTATCTCTCTCTCTCTCTCTCTCTCTCTCTCTCTTTCTCTCCTCTCCCCACACCTGTGGCCCTCAGTTGCAGTTGTTGCCGCCATTGTTAAGGGGGAAGATGTGTAGTGTTGCGGTATAGCCTCCCGGCGTTCACGTGACCCGCCGCAAGGCACTGCGGGAGTGACGTGAACGCCGGCGGCCATTCTGACCGCGGTGAAGTAACGAGCGGTCCGGCTCTCCCCAATAACGGAGTAATAAAGTACTTGTTGAACTGACCAACGCTGTCTCCGACCTTCCTTCCGTAGGGGCCCTGCTCCCTACACCACAAGACGTATACACAGGCACTCAGCAGACAAACAGATACCAATTTGGAGACGGGCACCAAGAAACACACAACAAAGGCACAAATCCCAAAAGCACACATGCAACCATGCACACACACATTTTGATTGCACATAGAAAGCAACACTCACAAACACACATACACACACACAAGCCAAGTTTCAGTCAAGTCTTTGCTTGATGTGGCACAGAAGGCATAAGCTGTAGGGTAACCAGGCGTCCTGATTTCTCACCATCTATCCCACAAATTTCATTAAGTTTAGCACAAGTGCCGGTTTTCCAAGAGGGTCTAGTGAACACAGAGAGAAAGCAAGTTTTCACCTGCTCCAGTGCAAAATTTGTAAATTAAATATAGACGATACTGTGTGTAAATATTTTCCCCATAATACCTCACTGTATCCATTTTCTATGTTGGTGACCGCTGTAAATGACATTCTATGCCTCTTGGTTAATGCACAATTATAATACTACTTCTATGTTTATGGAACGTCCTGGTTTTTAGTTTTCAAAATCTGGTCACTCTAATGTAATGTAAGGTGGATTTGTGCAGCGCTGCTTGTCACCTGTGTGGGTATCCACGCGCTGAGTAGGTGAGAGTAGATGTGTGGTGAGGCTGGGCCTAAGTACAGGCAGTCTTGAGAGCCCCACAAGAAGACAAATTGAAAAGTCAGGTCTTCAGTTTCTTGCAGAATTCAAGAAGTGAGGAGTAGGCCCTGATGTGTTAGGGGAGGTCGTTCCATGATTTGGCAGCTTAGTAGGAGAATGATTGACCTTCTGTACTGCTTCTGTGGATGCGGGGGTGCGTGTGAGTGAGAGTAATGCTAAGCAAAGTTGTCTGGTGGGTTGGTGGAAGTGAAGCCAGTGATTGAGATATGTGGGCTCCGTGTTGTGTAGTGACTTGAATGCGTGTGCGGCAATTTTGAACTGGCAGCGCTTTTGGATGGGGAGCCAGTGGAGTTCTCTGAGAGTGATGTGGTGTGGGATCAGCGCAGGAGGTCGAGGACAAGTATGGCTGGGGCGTTTGGATGGTTTGAAGTTGGTGAAGAAGATGGGCTGGGATGCTGGCATAGAGTGTGTTGCCATAGTTAAATCTGATTGTGATTAGGGCCTGCATGATGGTATGTCTGGTGTCCAGGGAGCCCCTTGAAGATTCTATTTAATATGCAGAGGATATGGAAGCATGCGGAGGTGATGGCATTGACCTGGGAGTTCATGGTGAGGTTGGTGTCCAGGATCAGGCCTAGGTTCCTAGCGTGGTTGGTTGGGGTGGGTGTGGATTTGAGTTCGGCAGGCCTCCAGGTGGAGTTCAAAGGTGAGCTCTTATTCTAATAAAAAGAAATACCAGGATAACTGTCATATATGTAGATTGTGAGAATGCTCAGGCAACATCATCAGCCACAGGGAGTGTGTTGTGCAAGCTCAGAGATTCTTCTCTGAATTACTTCCTAAACAGACCCTATATATTGTGAAGGCCTAGTGATGGCCATAAATGGAGCCTGTGCTATAGGAAATGTCAGCGGTATATACGCTAGGTAGTCCAGGGAGCTTTAGTGGAACGGTGGCTGCCAACCGTCTACACCATGCACCAATAAGTCACCTTAAATTCAATGCTGCTTTCTGCCTCACTAAGGGTACCTTCTCTATCTTAGATTATCATGTAATTTGATAAACTTATTACAGTCAGGGGAGGATATGAATTCAATGTTTTGTCTTACACAGACATATGCACAAAAGCACCGATTTCCAAACATAGAAGATCAGGGTAAACAGCCTGTCAACCCAGGTCCAGCAAGCAGGTTACACCAATAAGAGCATACCGTCTTTGCTTACCACATTGAACTGTGGTGCCCTTTCCCCAGTCGGCAAATCTGCCCATAAAAAGAAGCAAAAGACACACAAATGATGGACAGAATGTGGAGCAAATCAAACATTCACCCCAGTCAAGAGATCTGGGTCAAATCCATTGTTCTTTTGCTCACCATGCTACCCCAGATTAGACCCAGCCATATGAAAATCAGTCTTGACCCTGCTCCTCATGCGAACAGTCCAGCCTGAACTGCCAAGCCAAGTCCTCCCTGGATCAGAAACAAGTATCCTGGATCGGTTTCAGGGTATCACCCCTCATCAGCCAGATTAGCTTGAATCCAATGGCACAGTGAGCCCAGACCCACCACTGGTCATACCCGGCACATTTAGGGCGAGAAAGCAGAAGACACAAATGATGGACGGATAGCGGAACAAATCAAACATTCACTCCCAGTCAAGAGATCTGGGTTAAATCCATCGTTCTTTTGCTCAGCATGCCACCCCAGTTTAGACACAGCCATAAGCAAATCAGTCTTGACCGTGCTCCTCATGGGAATAGTCCAGTTGAAACTGCCAAGTCAGGTCCTCCCTTGACGAGAACCAAGCATCCTGGAACCGGTTTTAGGGTATCACCCCTCATCAGTAAGGCTTGCTTGAATCCAGCAATCGGGTCCTGCTTTCCCGAAGGAGGGAGGGGTTATGGCATTACTTTGGGGGCTGGGAAGCGCTCAAAACTGACTCATTTTCACTGTACCACAGTATCTCTGCATGACAACGTGTTAATTCAGGACAGCCCAGCAAAATACATCATAGTGGCTCATTAAAGTTTCCCGTCTCTAAAAATGTCCTTAGAATGTATTTTAATGCAAATGTTTCATTTCTATTGTCTTACAAGGCAACATATTTTAGAGAGAGTTATGAAAGGGATCTCACAAATCAATAAATACTGCAGCAGAAAAGGTATTAATGTACTAACCAGAAGAAATCTATGCTCAGTATACACAACAGATTTACCCTAATGGGGGAATTTAGACCCAAATATTAGTGGAAAAACAGGTGGGAATGCAAATTACGGCTGTTTGAGCACTAGCAATGAATAGGATTTCAGCATAAATTGTGCTTACCAATATGATTGCATGGGCTATTATCACTAGGTAATTGCCACTGCAATGCTCCATGACATGGGTAAAGAGTGTAAAACAGTCACAATGACGGTTTGCCAGTGTTTTCAAATCACTAATATTCCCACATGAGAAGCGGGAACGAGAGATGAGTGGTCAGTTTCTGATTGCTCCCTCCCAATTAAATATATATCCATTAGACAAGGTGATAACAGGGGCTTCGGTGTAAAAATTACACAGATTATAAAGGCCTTTATCAGCCTTATATAAAGATACACTCGATTTTACAAAAAAATGTAAAGCGAATCCTCACACACAAATCTGGGTGGCATGCTTCATCATTGGGCTGCCTCATTTGTCAGAAATTATTATAGTGACAAATGGGCTCCCTGATTACAGGAAGTACTTTTTATCTGTGTGGCATCTGTGGGTGTTATTCCCCATTACTTTGTAAACAGGTGTACATTTGATGCAACAATGCATCAGCATTCCTGTGCAAATGTTATTTGCACCAGGAACTTTTTTCACAAGTTTTCATTGTATTAGTCAATTAGGAGAGCGCCATGGATTGTCCAAAGGAACATCAGAATACTTTAATTATGCCACAAAATAATGGGTCCATAATGTGGCCATCTAAAATTACACTACAGCACAAATATATCCCATCATATCACATTCCTGTAGAAAAAACAGCCATTATACATCTTGTAACTGTAGCTTCGTTGCCCATCAAATTGCCGCTACGGAGAATATGTCAATGAGAAGTCATGTGCCAGAAGACGATGCCTATAAAATAGCATGTGCCCGAAAATAATTTCACATGCCTGGGACTTATCTATGTGAGTTATTGAGGCAGAGGAATAGCTCAGTTACGTGAATATTGCAAGAATGTCTAATAGACATACCAATTTGTATATAAATAAGCAGGCCCCTCCTATTCTGAACTCCGATATCTCTTCTGTTACTCTGTCTGTATCTTCAATGTTTTGTTAACTTATCGTCCATTCCCAGGGTTTCTTTGCCCACTTGTTCCGAGCCTATGTCCGCAGCAAGTTTCTCTTTCTGCACCGACTCCCTCACTCTCTCTCTATACTGCTGCCTCTCTCTGTGCCCCGCATTCCGTGCCCCGTGTCCTTTTGGCCTTAAGGGACCATAACAGGACCGTAATAGGACATTATATCCTTCCCCCTGTTGGAAGTTACTTTTAACCATACCTAAACAACACTTTAAACAAGCATTGGCATAGCCAATAGGTCTCGCTTTTGGGACCTTATAAGTATTTAGTTATGCAGCACAATATCCTTGGTGCAACAACATCAACTGTTGTATGGCTAAACACTTATAAGGTCCCAAAGGCGAGACCTATTGGCTATGCCAATGCTTGTTTATAAAACCTTTGCAGCTGTATCCCCCACCTTACGCAACTCTTCAATAAAATGGCGCAGGAGGTACAGGTAACCCTCGATGGCTGAGGCAGTTATCACAGTGATACCTAAGCCGGGGAAAAAGACCCACTTATGCGCCTCCTATCGCCCTATTGCCCTTTTGAATTTGGACGCAAAGCGGACGGGCGCAGACGGGCTTGCCTTAGGCGCACCTTATGCATCTCTTTCAATTCTAACTCACAGACCACTAATCATATAGTACGGCCCTACGAGACCCGTCCAACCGGTTCCCTAGAGAAAACAGACGTTGCCCACACTGAAGCTTGTACCTCCGCTCCAGCCCGATCCACATACCCAACACACTACTCACATGACATCACCACCATTCTATTTTTCTTGTTATGGGGGGGAGGGAGAGGGTTTCTTTTGTTTAGGGGTGTATTACCCTCCACGTTGGTAGGGCTTAATTTGCTAATGGTCTTCAAGCAGAAAGGTGGACTGAATATTTGTGCTAATGTTACTTGTTACACACTGTGCCTTTAAACTGTACGAAACTATGTCAACACCGTCACACCTCAATCAGGAAAAAGGTAATGGGTGCCGTGCACAGAAAGACAGTCACCTCCTTTGGTTCATGTAAGCTATGTATTCTTTCACCGAATGCACCAAATACGGACTATTGTAATAATAAAGAATGTAATCTGAAGATACACGCTATTAAGCTTGACATAGACCATACTCAGGTTTGCAGATAATACGAGAAATATACTGGTTATGATGATGCTGACGGATCTCTTGAAAGACTCTGTAATCACGAACTAGCCCCATAACAGCAGTGTCCGCAGATCTCTGAAAAATGTATTATCTTGCATGTTTTGTATTACTGTGCAAAAATTTCAATGAATATAGATTTGAAAAAAAAAAAGGTTGTCCCTTATTGATTTCCTCTGCTTTTGATCCTATATTTTGCCTTACTTATTGTGGTGATACCCTGATGAAGCCAGTGGGCCTGATTTTTATTCAAATCATCGCTCATGTTGTATGAGGCTCTTAGGGGAGTATTTTATTTTTAGAGTTCTGGTTTTGCTGATGTGTAGACTGTTAGAATTGCCTCCAGTACAGCGTGTGCAGGGTACATTTAGGGGGTTACCTGACTTGTGTGATCACTTGTTGATTGTGAGACTCTTCGGAGGATATTACCATAGGCATTTCCACCTGCCATCTGTATGTAATTGTTAATTTGTGCATAGTATTGAGTATTGTGCGTAATAAAGAACTTTTCCTTTTTTTAAGAAAAGGCACTGACTGGACAGTGAATTATTATGGGTTATTTGTTGAGTTGCCAAGAACAACCTCTCCTGAGTAAGCGTTGGATGCTCTCCCTCACTCATCTAGTGCTAAAAAGGTTGCTTGGTTCTCATTTAGGGGGCCACAGTATGGGGGTCCCAGGACTCCAGTGGTGAAATGCTCATGTAGTTACAGTTGGGGCCCAGTGCACCCTGTCTGCTCTGGGACCCTCCAACCCAGATTCCTTACAGTAACTGTAACAATAGGTTTTCTCTTGTAATCATGGGAGATCTGTGTAGGGTGGGGGATTTCTCTGCTGTATGAAGCCTCAACTTTACAATATCTAGTTAGTTGTGGTCTCCAAACCTGTTAAATCTGAGTAAAATGATAGGTAGCTTGCCTCCCTGAGACTTTAGCCTGTGTATGTATGCACAGATTTATTGGGATTTGTATAGTGCAAACATAGCTGTGAAACAACTAAGAATTGTACATTAGATGAGGGCTTGGGAGATGATAGTAGATCGTGTACATCAAGTGGGGATTATACAAATACATTTTACAAACATTTAGGGACAGGGAGATTACGTGATTTTCCCAGAATTACAGGATGTTGAGTATAGCGCCAGGTCCATGTTTCCAGGTACCAAAAGAGGCGGCTCAACCTGCTATTCCACATATCCTCCCTATGTGATCTCTATAACATGAGAGATAGGATTGCTGCCAATGTGCCGGACACCTGTGTAGTGAAACGTAGGTCTCCTATGTGAAATCTATGCACGCAAAATCTTTGTGATCTTAGGCAGGGCCGGCTCTAGGGCGGTGCGATCGGTGCCACCGCACTGGGCGTTGACTTGGGGTGGGGGCGCCATGTTCATCTTTTAAAAGCACCTGATGCCGCGTACATTGTCCCAGCAATTTTCAGACATCAATTAAAATGACAACTCCGGTGATTAATGTTCTTCCTGGAGAGAGACCGGAGCTTTGGCTAGTGAAAGTTTTGACTCATCATAGCACAGAGGGTTAATATGCCTGCTGCAAAGAACGTGTCCCATTCACATCACAAAGTGCATATAATATAAATAGGTCAATGAGTTACGCTTTTGTCAGAGATCCTTTTGTTGCAGTTTATAATTTAAAATCCTACTATAGAGCAGTGAGTTATTAACTGCCATCAAAGAGCTGCATGCAAACTGCAAGGAAAATATTAGAGCTATATATTTTTGCCTAGTCTTTCGTTGTCCTAATATTGTAAAATGGGTTCATTTGAGTAGAAATCAATTCTTATTTTTATTATTAAAGTAGACCACTAACAATGGTTTTACATTTTAAATTCTGAATTTGTGCTTTTCCAGTCCAAGGACTCTTAAACTATACTGCCTACCAGTATGGATGAAATGTGACTCCTACTCCTTGTAGACCTCTGTAACATTTCCTATACACTGATTACACAGCGATGATTGATTGTCTCTGTGCAATGCGTGTGTGATGTAAAGTGTTCTGACATCTTAAACTGGTATGAGTGGCGCTATAAAACTAAATTAATCTAAGAGACAGTGGTTATGGAGACTTAAGGGGCACTGTCAAATGGTGGTAGTGAGGGAATCCGTGGCGGAGGTGGTCGTTGGGGGGGCGCCAACAAGCATTGTCGCACAGGGCGCCACCAGTGCTAAAGCTGGCCCTGATCTTAGGTACAGGTCTGTGATCTTAGGTACAAGTCTGTGATCTTAGGTACAGGTCTGAAGTTGAAACATACACAAACTCTAAACGGAGGAACCTATGCTTGAACCTGAAAGGTTTGTTACATGAGGGCTAAATAATGTGGATAAAGTTTAATGTGTTTACGCTTCAGTGTCTAGAACCTCAGTGGTAAGGTGTGACATACTAATGTATCAGTAATAGTGGCAGGAGTATAACCTGGAAGACATTGTCTTCTGCCAAAGCTTAAATCTCTTCTGTAACCTGGGCAATATTCGTATGCTGTAATGTCAGAGCCTTTGCCATCTGTATTTACCCAAATTAACTCTAATATTAAATCCCTTCCACATACAAACTGCTGGAACATGTGGTACCCGGGCCCCTACTGTAATTCACACAGTTAATAACCACCGAGCTCGTTCCTGTACAGTACCTTACCTTCAATATATAGATTGCAATACAGAGTCTGTATAATGCAAAGTACTGTATGTATTTATTATATTGATCGGCAAACATCGAGCTGGAATGATGTGACCACACACACACACACACACCTACAGTACACCACTGAAACTACGGCGCTTGTCCTGTTAAAGTGCCAAGAAGGAATTACAGTGGATGGTGTTCACAGTATTAACAGCCATTACCGGTAACTGAAAAACGTTTAGAACATTTCGTCTGTTTGAAAAATGACTTATTTCAGTGTGTCAGCTATCACTCAAGTCTGTCTTCCATGTCTGTACTTGCTTACACTAAACCCTCACTGAGATGTTGCCAGTAACTGTGTGGTGCAGCAAAGAAGTCTGGTAATTGTTTTAGCAATTCTAATACATTTTAAAAACCTCCAATTATTACCAGGAGATGCAGTGGTAACACCAGGCCTTCCCCATAAACAGTACACATCTCCTAGTTATTTTCAGTCGTCGGCATCATTTTGCTACTGTTTAAAATATGAGGCAATGAATGGTGTTACATGGAAAAGTTTTTAGTCGTAGTCTCCATCTCTCTCTCTCCTTCTCCATATCTTCATGGCACGTCGTAATCAGGCCATACGTCAAATTGTTATGAATGGGGACCCAAAATAAGTCTGTGCCCAGGGCCACATAATGCCTTAAGACGTCACTGTTTTGCTTGCAGATCGAAATTTTGCATACCTAAACCGAAGTGAGGTAAAATTGTCGCGAATTTCTCCTCACTTGAGTGGAGGTATCACACTGTGCTGCCGAAATGGTGAATTATAACTTCAACAACTTTTCCATAAAATACTGATGTGTCTGGAGGTATCAATCCTTGTGTGTTTTAAAGATCTCGCTTTTAGCCATCCTGCTATTCAGTAAAGCGTGTTTTCCAATAATTTTATTCACGAGACTCAACATATACGCCTCATTCTGATAGCTGTGGCTTTATAGGGTGCAGAAACACTGTTATCGTGTGGTGAGTGTTATACAATACCCTGGGTGATTTTTAGCCCAAATTGTGGAACTAGTTTTACTGCCAGTATTACCGCCTGGTATACCACATTGCACAATGATTTGCTCCCCCAAATATTTCCAATGACTATCTGGAAGAATGTATAACACCCCCCCCACACACACACACACCGGGTAGAAGTGCGATTGGCGCCTGACTTGGATTCTGACATCGGGGACAACCTGAATTCAGAATTAACTCCGTTTTTGGATTGGGGCTCATAATTCGGTATTTTCAGTCAAGCAGGTCATGTTTTGCAATATTTAAACTCTCCGGCATTAGAAGAAACACTATTTTTTATCAGTGGAGGTGTGGTTTGCATGCCCTGCCACTCAGGGCAGTGCGGCAGTCAATAATGTCAGAAGGCTTTGCAGACACATGCAGCAGCAGCCGCAGCAAGGCCATCACGGGGCTTCAGAGTCCCCTGCTCTGAGCCTGCACCCATCATCACCGCAATGATTCATCTATCTGCCAGATCACGCCATCATTTTGGGGAGTAATTGAGCGCACGGTCAAGGTCATGGCAGCTGTGAACGGCTTTCTTCGCTGTAGACATGCTGGGAGATTGGGGGCTTTTTTGTTGTGTATTGTAGCACTCAAATAATAGCAGAGTCCTCGGAGGAAAGATTAGGGGACAGGATAATGATGAGTGCCATTGCCTGACCTTTCAGATCACAGCATCTTCCATAAAACAAGAGATGAGCGGGGCGAGCGAGCTGCGGCAGCCTGGGCTTTTGAGCTGACCAGACGCTGCGTGCGTCATGGCCTTTTCCTGCGATACCCGCACGGCCGGCATGTGTTTCCAATTATCGCGCCCGCGTCTGGGCACGATAATTGGAAACAGATGTCTGCCGTGCGGGTAACCGCAGGGAAAGGCCATGACGCACGAGCGTCTGGTCAGCTTTCAAAAGCCCCTAACTTAAAGTCTCGCAGAGCAACGCTTGCGCGCTACTCGAGGCTCGACCTAAAAAGGGACACCTAGGTTGGTTTGAGGTATTTTTATCTTTTTATTTACCTCGACTAGGAAAAATATTCAAAGTGCTTCCTAAAATACGATTGAGCCCATCCTTGTTTTGAGGGACCAGGATGAGACCCTATGATGAAGCATGCCACTACTAGTGTAGGTGAGGGTCTAATAAAGAATTTTTTTCTTCATTTTTCATCACTAGCAAGGCTTTATTTGTGAAGTGAATTTGTACACTAGGCAGGGGATTCCCTTTTGTGATTGTAGGTTCAAATTGAGAGACTGTATCCCCCTTCCTGCATTTTAAAGTTCTCTCTTCCCTTCCCAGGAGTGGGATCCGGATGGATTCTGCTACAGGATGTTTTGGTTTGTGGGGATTGAGCAGCGCATAGCTGTAGGGTTTATATCAGGCATTTACAACAGCTACCATGTCTGAACAAATGGGACAGGCCTACACGGATGAAATGGCATCCATCATTTTATCAGCACCTCCACTCATTAGTGAGAGAAATATCTCACAGGCCCTAGCACAAACAGAAAATTGGGAGGAACTCACTGAGCTCAAACGGAATCAAAATTCTCTTACATGGGGCAATAATGACAAAATATCAAAGGGCTAATGCAGCATCCACAGGCCTCCTCATTAGTAATGAACCTAGAATCTTTTTGGAGGACCAACAGTTCAAAAAAGATCGGTCTCTAACTGCATGGCACTGTATGCGTGATTGGTTAATTTTAATTATCAAATCAGCACGGCGAATCAGTTTTCAGACACCATGCTAGTGAATATCAAAACTAGCGAAGATTTTCTAAACACACAAGTCAAGATAAGTGTATTAAAAAAGAAACTCAACAAAGTCAATAAAGAAATTTGAGACTATAAATAATTCTTAATGCAAAAGAAAGTCATTAAAATGCAGAAAGACATCAAAAATTCTCACATGAGAGGGTCTATACGTATATTAGGGAGGATTATAAACAACACAATCCGGAATCACAAAAAGCCCAAAGGGAGAATAGCTGGTCCTCAGGATCTGAGTCTGAAGATTGATCGAGTGACAATTCCAATAGCAGTAAAAGTGGTAGAAGGAATAATCGTAGAGGAAGAGCCTACCAGAGTCAGCTCTTTCATATTCCAGCGCCACAATAAATGTATTATTGGCAGGGACCTTATGGCCCTCCACCACCACCGGGTCCACCAACCAATGACCTTTTTCCAATCAAATTGCCCGTTTTTAGGAAGATGTGGTTGGAGAGGCAAGCGAGGCATGAGGGGACACAAAAGGGTACAGTGGGAAGATCCAGGACAAGAAGGGGTACAGACAATGAGCAAGAAGAAAGAACCTCAACTGGGGACGAGCAGCAAATTAATCTGGTGGTCAATCTTACAAAGGAGAGCCTTTCTGAAGATGAGAACAAAGTGCTTAATAAGGGACTCTGCTTCATCTCCACAAATCAATTGGACACATTCAAACTGAGGTGTGAATTGGCTGAAGTTTTCTGTAAAATTAGAGTAAATGTATTTTTTCAGAATGAACCAGAGAAGTTGAACATGGTTCTATAAATTTACAAAGAAAACTTTCTTTAACCCACCTACCTCCTCTACCCCTCTGTAATTACTTGCCTTTGAGGAGGCTCCTATAGAAGATGTGGAAAACGTATACACTAGATTGATGGGTTACCAGAACTTGACCAGGAAGAGGAGAAACGCCCTTGACTCCCTACGCGAGAAAACACACCTGATTATAAAACAGGCAGACAAAGGTGAGGCAGTAGTCATCCAGACAAAGGAAGATTACCAAGAAGCCTTTCTTGCTCTATTTAGAGATGAAAGGAATTATAAAGTACTCCAGGCAGATCCCACTAAAAGACTCCAGGAGACTATCAGTAATTTGGTGGAAGAAGTAAAAGAAAAGAAATAGATAACACAAACAGAGGCTGACTTTCTGATCACGTCTAGACCCAGGATCCCATATTTTTATACGTTACCCAAAATAAACAAAGTTTGTAGTCCTCCCCCGAGCCGCCAGATTGTATCGGGCCTTGGCTCAGTCCTACAACCTTTATCGCAATTTGTCGATTAGTTCCTACAACCTCCAGTGTTAACAATGAAATCTTATGTGAAAGACACAAAACACCTCCTGAACATCTTGAGCAAATTGGATTATGACCCCTAAACAGAACTGATGCTTATGTCTTTATGTTAAGACATTGTATACCAGCATCCTGGGTTATTTCAACCTCCTAAGAGTACAAGAATGGAATTTTACCATCCATTTCGACTGGATCCTGAAGCTGGCAGAACTAGCACTCACAAAAGATTACTTCGCCTTTGAAGATACAATTTATCTATGACAACACAGTACTTCTATGGGGAGCGCATTTGTCCCCAGCATAGCCTGCCTATACGTAAATCAATTTAAAGAAGAACATATCTGGGCCAACAATCCGTTTAAAGAAGAGGTGCGCCTATGGCATTGCTACATCGATGACGTCTTTGTGATCTGGCACTGGATCAAGTGGAAACGGCCTCATTTCTGAGATGGCTCAATGATCGTTTCAATTTCTTAAACTTTGCGATGTCTTATGACAAAGAAGAAGTATCATTCCTAGATTTAATTATCCAGGCCATGAGACTGTATACAAAACCAACTGACAAAAACAGTCTCCTGCAAGTTTAAAAGCGCACACCCTCAGTCTCTGAGAGAGAACCTTCCTGTGAGCCAATTTTTTACAGATCAAGAGAAACTGTTTAGACATTTAAAAGTTCAAGAAGGAAGCATGAAACTTTACTTCCAAGCTACTATAATGCAAGTACCAGAGAAAGATTATTGAATAAGCACGACAATGAGTTTGGAACAGTCAGAGGGATGCCCTGTTGTAAGTCAGCAAGAAAAAGGAAATCAACAGCCTGATTTGTGTCAGTAAATATAAGCTGCAATCATCTTATGCTCGGCGTGGTTGTCTGTACCCCCAGATGAAGCTACTAATCGCCCCTTCTAGTTTTTTAAAGAAATAATTTGGAACCCGTAAGGGTATTGCACGGAACAAGTATAGAAATTTAGGTAGTACATTCATCTTAATAATGTTGCATCTCCCTATTATACTAATGGGTAGTTTGTGCCAATTCTTGAAACTTTTAATAACAGTCTGCAGCAGAGACTCATACTTTAATCCTTTTACTTCTTCCACCTTTGGGGAAATCTGAACCCCCAAATAGATGGCTACCGAACAGGATCCCGGGATTACCGTGTTAAGTTGACCGCTGAGAAGGATTTGTGTCTTACTTATGTTGAGCTTGTAGCCTGAGAAAGCATCAAACTTATTAGCCTCAGATTTAATAATATCTATGGCAGTTGCCAGATCAGCAGAGAAAACTGCTATGTCGTCAGCATAGGCAGCTACCTTTAGCTCGTAGAAACCTGATCGCACCGGGAGCATATGTCTATTCAAAAGTAATGATCGTATAAATAGTTCTATATTTAATGCAAAACGTAATGGAGAAAGGAGCACCCCTGACGGGTGCCCCGGTATATCCGAAAAGGGGTAGACTGTAATTGTGCATAGACCAGTTTTGCCTTTGGTTTGTTATACAGAGCATGTACCCATTTGCAATAACGTCCACTCAACCCAAAATCTGCCAATGTAGCCCATAGACAGTCCCAGGCAACTTGATCAAATGCCTTCTCGGCATCAAGCAGCACCATCCCTGTTAGAAATGGGGGTCTCTAGTTGGCAATGGTTTGCACCTCTGTCCAAGTAGGCACCCTTCTTCCTAGTCAGGGTAAGGGGGATACACTTCTAAAATAACCCCTGCTCACCCCCTTGGTAGCTTGGCAAAAGCAAACAGGCTTATCTCAGAGGCAGTTTGTAAAGCATTTGTGCATGCATACAGTAACACATTGAAAACACTGCAAATGGACACCACACCAGTTTAGAAAAATAAGCAGAACTTTATCCAAACCAACAAGACCAAATACGACAAAAACCCAACATACAATATTGTAAAAATTGTTATTTTGCAAGATAACCTTCAATTTGCAAGAATAGCTAAAAAAAAACACAGTTCTTCCCAGTCGGTGGCTCCGTCCAGGGCTACCGCGATGCTGAAAACGACAGAGTCAATCAGTGCCAGCCGATCGCGTCAGTATGGGCCAGCTAAAGCGTTGACAGACTCGCAGACAGTACCTTTCTCGTTGCGGCCGATCCCGTTGGCACGAGTCGGTCGGGGCAACCGTTGCGGTTGCGTTGTGAAGTGGAAGTAGTGCAGCGCGCGGTGCCCTCGCGGTGCAGGCCGTGGCTTGGTGACGGTCATCCAACGGCGTTGGTGAGACCAAGGCTCACGATGCGGAGTGAGGCGGTGCTCGATGCGGTGCTGGCAGGTCACTGTGCTGGCGACGGAGCTGGTCGATGTTCGGGTCGGGCAGCGACGGTGTCGGTGATGTACGGGCAGAGTGAAGCAAGGCGGTGCGGAGTGTGGGGCCACAGGACGCAGTGCAAGCAACAGCTCGGTGACGGTCGCCCAGCGGCGTCGGCGAGACCAAAGATGCAGTGCGAAGTGCGGCAGTGCCTTCAAGACACGGAACCAGCGACGGTCTCGTGACAGAGTCGGCTGCTCTTTTCTTCTGCAGCGACTGAAACCAGCGGTTCCAGAGACGGTGCCCAGAAGGATGGTGAAGTCTTTGCTGTTCCTGAGACTTCTTGAACAGGGAGCAAGCTCCTCCTCAAGCCCTTGGAGATACTTTGTCCAACAGGATACACACACAGTTCCGCTCCTTGGCAGAAACAGCTACTGCAGGCCAACCCCAGACAGCACACAGCAAGGGGCAGTACTCCTCCTCCAGCTTCTTCCAGCTCTTCTCCTTGGCAGAGGTTCCTCTTGAAGTCCAAAAGTGATCCAAAAGTCTGGGGTCTGGACCTCACTTTTTATAGCACAAATTCCTTTGTTCTCTGGAGGCTGAGAAGCTCTTTGCCCAGCCAAAACCAGTTCTGTCCTCTCTGGTGCAGCTGCCCGGCAGGAGGTGGAGACAGCATTGTCCAAGGCAGACCAGGCCAATTCAGGTGTGAAAGAAATCTCCTCCCCCTACTCTGAATGCAGCCCAGGTCTATTCAGCCCAGCCCTGACTCACCCTAGAAAGGCAGGACACACCTCACCCCAAAGTGGCTGTCTGAACAGAATGCACATCCCCAGCCCCTGTCACTCCAACGGCAGACAGCTAATACACAAACCTAGCAGAGGCACACTGGATGGCTAAGCAAGGAATTACCTACTTTCTAAAAGTGGTATTTTCAAACCCAGAATGTAAAAATCATCCTTACTAAAAGACGCATCTTTAGATTCTGAGTTCAGGCATACTAAACTCCATTTTCCTATCTTGTTCCATAGGCAGTTATACTTATAAGAGGTTAAACTCCCCATTCTATCCTATGGGACAGATAGCCTTTAAATAGTGAAAAAGGAAATTGGCAGTATTTCACTATCAGGACATGCCACACACATCAGGGCATGTCCTACCTTTCACATACACTGCACCCTGTCCACAGGGGTACCTTGGGCCTACTTTAGGGTGACTCACATGTCAGAAAAGGGAAGGATATGGCATGGGAAGTGAGTGCACTTGCCAGGTCGACTTGGCAGTACGGACTGCACACAGACTCTGCGATGGCAGGTCTGAGACCCTTTTGCATGGCTGCTTGTGTGGGTGGCACAATCTGTGCTGCAAGCCCGCAAGCAGCATTTGGTTTACAGGCCCTGGGCACACATGGTGCACTGTACTAGGGACTTAGCAGTATATCAAATCAGCCGATTGTGGACACACTAATCCATAACAACAATTTACAGAGGGAGCACTTGCACTTTGGAACTGAACAGCAGTGGCAAAGTGCCCAAAGCATCTAGACCAGCAAAAAACGAAGTCCAACACACAGTAAAAAACACAGGAGGCAAAGGCAAAAATACAGGGGAAACCCACGCCAACAATCCCCATTTCTAATCCTAGCTTTTTTGCTACATCAAAAGCTACTATGTCTGTATTCACATGGGCTGTGGTGTCTCTACCTGGGATAAACCTGTGCTGCTGGTTTGACACAAGTTCTGGCATCAAGGGTGCTAATCGAGCTGCCAAGATTTTAGCAAAAACTTTTGCGTCTGCATTTATAAGAGAGATGGGTCGGTAGGATCCTTATTTTTCTGGGGGTTTATTCTTTTTCAGAAAGAAAACAATATTTGTCATATCCCATGAATCAGGCACTTCCCCACTATTGCCTATATGTTGTATGACTTTGCTCATAAATGAAACAATACAATCTTTGAATATTTTATAAAATTCCACTGGTATAGCATCGTCTCCTGCTGCCTTTCCAGAAGGTAAGGCTGATAATGCTTCCTGGATCTCTCCATGCAAAATCACCTGATGGAGAACATTCATCTGTTCTTCATTAAGCCTTGGGAGATCACGCTTCCTTATATACTTAGCAAATCTGCCTCCATCAAAGGTAACAGATTGACCATATACATTTTGGCAAAACTGAGCAAACTGCTCAACTATTGACTGGGGATGTGTGTGCAGTATTCCGTTCTCGCCTTTAATGGCCTTTATCTGGCTCTTAGCTTTTTTATCACTAAGCTGATATGCTAAAATGTTCCCTACCTGTCCTCCGTATTCATATTGAAGAGAGCAATATCTATTGTATCTGGCTGCATTCTTTTCTTTCAGTGTCCTACCCAAGGTAGAACGTTTCTTGATCAGAGAAAAATATGCGTGAGTTTGTATTTGCTTGCAGTACCCTTGTCTAATCCCTTCAGCATGGAGGAGTTCCAAGTTTAAAATCGCCTGGTCAGCTGTTCTTATAGTAGATTCTTTGCTTCTGTTTTGCTGGAAGATATATTGCTGAGTGATACCCCTTAAGCCTTCATTGCTTCCCAGACGATAAGGGGAAAAGCAGTGCCAGCATTCTCCTGGAGAAACTCGGTTATACCTGATGGAGTGTCCATGCCAAATATCATGTAGGAATGACCACAAGGAAAATAAAAATCAGAATTGGGGAGCACCTTAGTACCATCCGCTGTAGGAAGACATCAATTAGACTAACAGCACATCACATACAAAAATAAGAACATACGTACAGCGATATATATTGGACCATCATAGAAAAAGTGTCACATAGTGACAACATGAGAACCCTCCTACAGAAAGAACAACATTGGGTGTACAGATTACACACCTATCTGAAGGGCCGTAATGAGGAGATCCCGTGGGATCCGTTAAACTTCTTACAACTTCCACATAGTTTCTTTTTATCTCTGGTTGGCAAGACTAGGGGGCACATGCATCAAAGGTTTTTGCGATCGCAAACGGTGCGATTCGCAAAAATCGGCCGTTTGCGACCGCAAATTGGCCTTTGGAGATGCATGAAAGTAGTTTCTATGCGCAATTTAAGAATTCGCAATTATTTGCGAATTCCTAAGTTATGACAGATTTAAGGAATCGCAATTTGCGATTCCTTAAATGCAATGCTAGAAGCACTTTCAAATAGCGATTTCGCTTATTTGGGACCGCAAATTACAGACAAATCAAACTTGTCTGTAATTTGCAAAACTTTGAAAAATGCACTAAAATGCATTTTTTAAAGTTTTAGATTACACACACACATGCCCTTGGGGCATGTGTGTGCACAACATGGGTGCACATCACAATTTCAGGGTGCAACAGGGTGTCCTTTGACACCCCTGCACCCTTGAAATTGCATGCGCAATTTGCGAGTACCTATTGGTATTCGCAAATACCGTTGCATTTCCATTCATTCCTATGGGCCTGTAGGCCCATAGGAATGAATGGGAAGCCATTCCTTATTTGCGACTCGCAATTTGCGAGTCGCAAATAAGGAATGTGAAGGAATCGCTATTATTATAGCGATTCCTACATGCATAGGCTTTTGCGATTTCTTAATTGCGATTCCTTAATAATCGCAATTAAGGAATCGCAAAAGCCTACCTTGATGCATGTGCCCCTAGGCTCCTTATTTTTAATTAGAAATGGATAGAATAGCGTTATTCTCCCCCATTGAGAATGTACTTTTGTGAGTTCTAGGACTTTTCCATAAGTATTAAGGTTTGCGCTAGTTCTATTCCTGGATTGCCCAGTTAGTCTCAAAATTGATGTCTTAGAACTATTAAAATGAAATAGAACACGATGCTAGGGGGCGTGGCCTGAAGCGTCAAGATGGCGGTCGCACTCTAAGAGTGCTCCGGACCCCCTCCGTCATCCGCCTTGCATCCGTCGTCAACAGCTGCTGCTTACCTCCCTCGTCTGCCCGCAGAGCTTCCCTGAACCTTCAGCTCTGCCCGATCCCTTCTGAGGGCAGATCGGAGCTCTGGTCGCCCGGGGGTGCTTCCCTTTCTCCTACGGCCTCGGATCCTTAAGATGGCGGACCCGCTGGCGCTCCGGCCTGGGCCTGATACCTTCCCCGGCCGGCCCGGCTCCCCCGGCTGCATTGGGGCGGCGGTGCCTGGGGCCCATCTGCACGCCCCCGGTGCCGGAGATTGCTTGGTGGTGGGCCCTCCGGGCTGGAATCCTTCCCGGCCGCACCAGCACCAGACATCGTGTGGGGCGCCATACGGGCGGAGCCAAGGGTGAGGCGGCTGCTGTGTCTCGACCGGACCGGGGACTTCAGTTGGCCTCCTACTTCGGCCGGCTGCCCCCGGGGGAATAATCCGGAACGCATCCCCGCATCCGCTACCGGACCTCGGTCGCCACTGTCGGGCGGCGGCGCTAGGATCGGGACCCTCTTCCGGCCCTTCCACGTGTCTCCCCCCGGCCTGGTACCCGGTTGCCTCATCGGGTGAGCCGGTGGGAGGGGGCACTCCTGGACCTATTCCTCAGGGCCCACCGCTGTCGCCTGTTGGACCTGGAGAGGGGCGCTGCTTCTTGGCTTTCCGGGTGTCGCCCGGGAGCTGTGGGCCCTCATCGGTGTGGCCTCTGGGGAGCCCTTCCCCCGGTGCGGGCGCCTGGAACGCCCTGGGCCCGAACCCGCCCACTGCCTTGCATCAGCGTAGGTGCTGCGGTCTCACCGCTGCCGCCGAGGCAAGTGTCCTTAAGGGCGCCAGGGATGCTCCTGCGGCCTACACCAACATCACACCGGTGAGTGGGGTCTGGGGTTGGGGATCGGCCATCATGTCGGGTGGTGGTGCGGAGGGGTAGCTTTAGTGCCCCCGCCCCTCCTTCCTCCATCGCTCTCCTAACCCTCCCCCCTCGCAGTTTTGGGACTACTCCTCCAACATCTCTTCGCTGTCACCCGCTGACCTGGAGAGGGGCGCTGCTGTTGGGGCACCTGGTGTTGCACGTGGAGTTGTGGGCCCCCCAACAATACGGCCTCTGGTGGGGCCTCCCCCTGATGCAGACACTTGGGCAGCCCTGGGCTCTAACCCACCCACTATCATAAACTTACGTGGGTACACCGGCCTCACTGTTGCTGCCGGGGCGATCGGCCCTGAGGTATGCGAGACTCTCCTGTGGCCCCCACTATTAGTGCACCGGTGAGCGGGGGCTGGGGTTGGGGATCGGCCATCAGGTCGGAAGGCGGTGCAGAGTGGTAGCATCGGTGCCTCCGCCCCCCTTCCTCCTTTGTTGTTCTAATCTCCCTCCTTCACCCACCACGCTTCTCGTCGAGGGGTCCCTGCCTGAGATTGCCGGCCTGGGGACGGGCGGGGAACAGTTGGGCCTCACCTGCTCCGACCGGCCCGTGTCGGCGGCGGAGTCCACTGCAGAGCTTGGCTCCTCCTTGGCCCCCGTCTGACCCCAACTACTCTCTTGGAGGCGAGGCTGGTTCTGCCGGACGAGGGGTCCGTGCTGTCGACCCGTCGCTGTCGCTGCCGTCTGGCCTGGCCTAGCCGCCTTCTACTGGAGTGCTCCATACGGATCCGCCAGCGACCCCGGGGCACTGGCTCGATAGTGGTTCTTCACGATGGACCTGAGGGGGTGGACCTGAGCGCCCGGGTCTGAGTATTGACGATCTGGGTGCCCGGGGGCCCCCCTCGCCCTCCTCTTTGGGACTGCTGTTCAACCCCTGCCCGGGCGGTGGCCGGACCCCGTCCTTGGTGGCGATGGGCAGGACTCGCACCTTGCAGAACCCTACCCCTCCAACCCAAACCAAAATGGATCAATTTACCACGTCGGACCGAGGTCCTGGAGGAGGGGCATCTAATGCTCCGGTCCCCACCGGGGGCGATCTCGCCACCATCCTTCAGGCGATAGGCTCATCGCAGGCCTCCGTTGAAAACAAGATTGGCGAGGTGAGGGTAGACATGGCCCTTTTTCGCCAGGACCTGCGCAATGCCACGGCGCGAATTACGGAGGCGGAATCCCGTATCTCCACGGCCGAAGACGACATTGGCCAACTTAAGACCCAAGTGGGTCGCCTCCAGACCCAGACCTCGGAGCTCCACCGATGAGCCGAGGACGCCGAAAACAGGTCGAGGAGAAACAATCTACGCCTTGTAGGATTTTCCGAAGGGGTTGACCAAGGCCATGCGGACACGTTCGTGGAGAATTGGGTGCGTTCCTGGATGCCCAAAGAGTCCCTCTCGCCCTGGTTCGCCATCGAGCGTGCTCATCGCTCCCTGGCCCCCAAACCTCTACCGGGGGCTCCCGCCCGACCCATTATCTTGAGGGTCCTCAACTTCCGGGACAGAGACGCCATCCTCAGGGCGGCTAGGGCGCAGGGTCCACTGGATGTTCCAAAGCAACAAGATCATGGTCTTCCCGGACTACACCAGGGAGGTGCAGGCCCAGCGTCGGACTTACGATGATGTCAAACAGAAGCTTTGCAACCTGGGTCTTCGCTACGGTCTCCTTTTTCCGGCCCGGCTCAGAGTTGTTTTTCAGGATAAGACATTCTTCTTTGACAGCCCCCAGGCGGCGTGGTCCTGGCCCACAGAAGAACGGCCCCTCCTGAGTCGGCCGGTTCCCTCTCCTACCCGGCGGGACCCCCCGCAGCCCCGCCCGGCCCTGCCGAAACCCCAGAGACGCCGGACTAGGTCCCGCAAGAAAAACGACCGTCGTGGGGAGGCTTCCCGCTCACCAGGTGCACCGTCCCAGCGCCCTCCCTCTCGTGCTTCAACTCAGAGGTCCGCCACTCCCAGCCCGACTAACTCCCTGATTGACTTGAGCCAGATCCCGGATCTATCCGTGACCTTGCGCCCTGCCATATCCGACTCCGACCTGTCTAGGAGCCCTGCGCTTCGTGGAACCGGAGAAGACGAGGGAACTTGAACTCTGGCCTACAGCAAGCGTTCCCTATTCAGCCTCCCAAATAGCTCCTGTACCCACGAGTGTTATTTCATCTTTATACTGGGGGTGATCCATCTTCAATGCATCCATGTTTTGCGGAATGCTTCCTATTTCAGTTCCTGGACTTATTTGTGTTTCCTTGTTGCATAATTGTTCTAAAAGTAATTGCAGCTGTTGACGAATTCTTATCCGACTCTAAGGAGGGGGTCCATCTCCGCCATGTCCATGTTCTGCTAACCGTTTTAGCTTAGCACTTAGACTCATTGGTGGGTTATTGTTTTAAGTTGTTTTTCCTTTTCAGGCCGACAGATGCTTCATCTTCAGAAGTGTAGGGTGGGGGGTGTTGGGGGGCATGGGAGGGTGGGTAGACCGTTGTCTCCCAATTGTTTGTTGTTTTTAGCCGCCTACGGGCCGCAGTTCTTTGTTTTTCTTGGCAGCTATCTATGCATGTATGCCACTGACGACGACATGAGACTTACCAAACTGCACAACTTCCACCCAAAGACCCCGGCCGCGGAACGCTGCCTCCCTTGGGACCTGGGTCCACTTGCGCTTGCGCCCCCTCTTCCACACACTTTCCACCTCGATGGCGTCCACCCTAAATAGACCCCTCCATATCCTGTCATGGAACGTCAACAGCCTACTAGACCGCATAAAACGCACTGCCGTTCTTCGTAGCGCCCAGCGACACATGCCTGATATCTTGTTTATACAAGAAACACACCTTCTGGGTACACGATGCAGCTTCCTTGCCTGGTATGGGTTTGACAGGGTCTGGCATTCTGGTTTTACACGGGGTTCCCGGGGGGTTGCCATACTGCTTCGGAAGGGGCTTCCTTTTACCCTGGCGCAGGCCGAGACAGACGCACACGGCCGTTATGTGGCCCTGACGGGTAAGGTCGAAGGACACCCTTTCAACCTCCTGTGTGTATACATCCCCCCGCCACCACGGCCTCTGCCCTTCGCCGTCTTACACTTGTAATCTCCTCTTTCCCACAGGGACTGACGGTCATTGGAGGCGATTTCAACGCCGTTCTGCAACCCTCCCGCGACACGCAGGTGTTCCCTCAGCATCCCGCCTTGCCTCTGCTAAGCGCTTGTCTGACTGGTCCTCTGCCTTGGGTCTCTGCGATGCTTGGAGGGTGTGGAATCCCCGCCGAGAACAATACACTCACACTTCGGCGGCCCACCACATCCACTGTCGTATCGACTTTCTCCTGCTACCAGCCCCAGACTGTCAATTGATGGCCGGGGCTACTATTCTGCCCCGAGGTATCTCAGATCACTCCCCCGTCTCCCTCCGTCTCGGGAACTCCCCTAATGGTACTCGTACGGCGTGGCGGATGAATGCCTGGTTCCTACAGGATGCCAAATTCGTTGAAGCCCTCAGGCAGGAACTGGGGCACTATTGCTCGACTAACACGGGTTCGGTCTCCTCGCCGGGAACATTATGGGAGGCTGGCAAGGCCACTTTACGGGGGGTGGCTAGAGGCTTGGTCCACGCTAAACGCGCGGAACAGACCGCCCGACTTGTGCAGCTGGAGGCCCACGCAGCACAGCTGGAGGGGGCCCAGGCTTACACTGATAGCGACGACTCCGCTCGACAGCTTACACTGATCCGCGAAGAGATCGGTCAGATCTCACTGGAGTCAGCTAAAATGCTATGGCGCTCCTCCGTAGCGCGCGTATACGGTTGGGGCGATAAAAATGGCAAATTGCTTCACAATTTAGTGTCATACCCCAAAGCCAACCGCATTATTCCCGAGATCTGTGATGAGATCGGCGGTCATCACGTCACCTCTCGAGCTATCGCCCAAACCTTCGCAGGCTACCATGCTGTCCTTTACGCGGCACGACCTCCCAGAACCTCTCTGGCTGACTTGTTGTCCGGGACCGGGACTCAGCTGCCCCGCCTCCCCCAGACGGTCTCAGAGACTCTGGATCTTCCCTTCACCCCGGAGGAGATACATGGGGCCATTTCACTTTTCCACTCCGGCAAGACGCCAGGGCCTGACGGCTACCCCCAAGAATATTATGCAACCTACCGTGACACTCTGGTCCCACATTTAGTGGACTTGTTTAAACATGTAGTGGACACGGGGTCCTTCTCCCCAGAGACAGATGTGGCCACTATTGTGGTCCTCCCAAAGACACAGCCACCCTCCCTTGCATGCGCGGATTACCGCCCCATCTCCCTCATAAACACCGAGGTAAAAATTTCGCCACTGCAGTGGCCCAAAGACTCTGCCCCCATTTGCAAGATTTGGTTCACCCAGATCAATGCGGCTTTATGCCTGCCCGGGGTACCCGACACTGCATACGCCGCCTTCACCTCGCCCTTGCACACCGCCACTACCTCACCCCGTATATGGCCCTGCTTTTCATCGATTTTGAAAAAGCATTTGATATGGTAGATTGGAGCTATCTGGGGACGTGTTGGAGGTGATGGGTTTAGGGCCCCCGTTTCGGCGCCTTATCCGGGTCCTGTACTCCAGTCCTAAGGCAAGGGTCCTCATTAATGGCGTGCTTTCGGAGACGTTTCCCATTCAAAGAGGCACTCGCCAGGGCTGCCCGCTATCGCCGCTCTTATTTGCGTTAGCAATGGAGCCATTGGCCTCCCTCATCCGTCAGGACCCCCACATCCGAGGTTGGGCTTGGGACCCGGGCCAGATCGATAAGATCGCCCTATATGCCGACGACGTCCTCCTTTTCCTGGCGGACCCCGAGAGCTCAGGCCCAAGATGCTTGGACGCCCTCTCTGCCTTCAAACAAGTCTCTGGCCTCCGGCTCAACCCGGCGAAATCCACACTGGTTCCCCTACACCCGTCCCGGGATTGTTTCGACTGGCAAACTACCATTCCCCTGCGCAGGCAGTCATTCAAGTATTTGGGGGTGTGGGTCGCCCTCCTTCCAAAACTCGAATGGGCCCTGAACATTACACCCCTGGTTACCAAGGCCAAAGCAGACCTCAAGAAATGGCAATCCCTCCCTCTCAACCCCCTTGGCAGCAGTGCCCTTATTAAAATGATGGTCCTCCCCCGTTTTTTATACATTTTACAAAACATTACCCTTCATCTCCCAGGGAGCTGGTTTCGGGAACTAGACAGTACCCTTACCCGGTTTTTGTGGGGGGGCGGACGGCCGCGAATGTCCCTGGCACACTGCTGCATACCTCCCTATGATGGGGGCATGGGGGTAACCAATCTCCACCTCTACTACCTGGCCACGAGGCTCATCGTGATCCATGACTGGTTCGCAGGCGGCTGGTCCGACCCGGCATACCAGGTGGAACTCCGGTCATTGGACTTCCCACAGCTCCAAGCTTACCTGTATGGGGCCCCCATACCACAGGCCCTCCCCCCCGTCACCCAAACGGTGCTCATGGCCTGGCGTGCAGCCCTACGCCACACGAAATGGGACCGGAAACTCACCAGGCAGACGCCCTTGTGGAGTGGTGTCTGGCTGAATGAAGTCTCGGAGAGACGAGGTTTCTGTCGTTGGGACCACATCGGGATCTCGCTACTAGGAGACGTCTGGGTAGGGGACCACATCAGATCGTTTGCAGACCTGCAGCAACGCTTTCCACTCCATTCCTCCCAATTTTATAGTTATTTACAACTAAGGCATGCCCTCCGAGTACACATTCCGTCCCCCACCTCATTCCCAGAGTTCAGTCCCCTTGAGGCCCAGGTGATGATGGGGAACCTGGGCAGCGGGGGGGTATCGCGGATTTACCGCTCCCTAGTGAACAATGGCCCCGCATCCCTAGACTTGCTACGTGCCCGCTGGGAGGGGTGGTTGGGTCCCCTGGAGGAGGTGGACTGGAGAGACGCCCTCATGGCTCCCAAGACCTTGACGACCTCCTCCAAGCTGCGTCTAGTCCAACTCTATTACCTCCATACGGCCTACCTCACTCCAGCGCGCCTTTACAGTGCCCGTATGCGGCCTTCCCCGTCCTGCACGCGATGCAGTCACGCCCCTGCGGACTTCTACCACATGATTTGGCAATGTCCCGTCCTTGCGCCATTTTGGGCGGGGGTGGAACTAGAACTTACACAGACCCTGGGGTGGGAGGTTCCTCACGACCATTGCGCTTGGTCCTGGGTGTGTTTGACGGCCTCGATGGCTCCTGGGCCGATAAGCGCTTCCTAGGAACAGCGTTGGCGGTGGCGAAGCGTGATATAGCGGCACTCTGGTCCCAGGCCAAGCCACCAACTATGCGGAAATGGAGACGGGGAGTGGATTGGTGTGGAACTCAGGAGGAGGCCCTCTTTGAGGCCCGGGGTTGCCCGAGCTTTTTGGCAGGATATGGGGCAAGTGGTTCAACCTATGGCCCTAGGGGGCGCATGTGCTTCTTGTACAGGAATGATCATAGGCAAGTGTTTTTTATTCATTCTAAAAGTGCCTTACAAGTCTCTGTCGTCTCTATTTCAAATGTGTCTATCCAACCAATGTGCTTTATTTTACTGCCAATGTATTTTGTGATTTGTTCTTTAAAAGCCAATAAACTTGATTATCAAAAAAAAAAATGAAATAGAACACAACGACATCCTCTGTACATTTATTTAGTTTTTCCCTCCAGTTTAGGGTTCTTTTTTAAAGGGACTTCTGATGGTACTCTGCATGTATGAGGTTATACAGCACCTCATTGGTGTTGCCCCGCACATTCAGGGCATATTGTGTAGAAATTGGGACCACAATTCCCATGATTCCCTTAATGTTAGGGACGCTACTACAACACTGTGCATGACTGAATAACGTTATTACGCATATGTCAATGCGCATACGCCGCTGTGCGAATAAAGAAGCAGCTTGTCTTATAGAAATACCGGATTCCGCTCTCACATTTATAGCGGCGCCGGGTAGAGAGGGACGACCAATTTGGTTTAGAGGCCGGATGTTACCCATGACAAAGTAAGTGCTTGCGATATGCATTCTTCGCTGCAGTCCAGGACCAAAACGAAGGGATTGTTTCTCCTAATTACTATTTTAGTTTCTCTTACATGTTTACCTAATGTGGAAGATGGCATTATCCCTCCAGTGTGTGATTACAGGGGCAAGCTCACCCCAACCCCCCTCCTCCCATGAGGCATTTTTAATTTCCTAGTAGGGTAAATCCCAATATATGAATGGTATGGCGCATTTGCTGGCATTGTGGACCTATCCATCACTTAGCATGATATGCTGCTTGGAGATGTATATGAGAAGAAAACACACGGTGTGTGGCACATAAAATGAGTATGTTGAGCGTGAATATTGCATGCCTGCATGTGCATCAGAATTTTAAGCATTCAACACAACACGTGTTTGTGGAGTGACCATCACCTCGGACAAAAAGAATCAATCACAATATGGGTGCTTCTCAAAAGACGCGATCTTGCCGAAAATAGTTGGATTCTTTTTGTGTTTCTTTACTATTTGCATTTCTTTCCTACAGGAATCAAGAACTATTAAGGCCACTTTGAGGCTAGTAATATCTCATCTTGTACGCATGAGAGCCGTGCATGGTTTGAACCGGGGCAGGGTGTTTGTTTTGTCCTGATGAAAGCCTAGGACCCAGTGGCCATAGACAAAGGGCTGAAACATATTGAATATAAGTTAAGGTTAATAGGACCATAACATCCTTACCCCCATTATGGAAATTAGGTTTAACCATACCCAAACAACCATTAATAAAGGGACACCGATGTTTTTTTGAGGTATTTTTATAGTTGCTGGTGGGAAACACTGCTGCTACTTTTGGTTTTTTGTTACAGGGGCCGATATTGAAGCACTCTGCAAAACCAGCCCCCAGCTTTCCGGCCCACCGGGAAAACGCCCGGTGCCCGCTACGGCCTGTCCGGCCCTGGCCTGTTGTCCTGACGACCTGCACAGAATGCATGAGGCAGACAGCAGCATTGCTTTCTAATTGCAATAGACTTACTCTCATGTATGAGGGCAACAAAAATGCTCCTCCCATCCTCAATAGCAATGCTTCCACCCTGACAGGAAATGAGAGGTGATTTGCGCCATGAAATGGAGGCTCCTTTCCTTCAAAACTATCTCCCCTAGACCCGACCACGTGTAAAGACCTGCAGTGCAAGTGTTGTGCTAGTCTATTAAGGAACATCTCACCAGGGTTAGCACAAATACATCCTACGATGCAGAAACAAAAAAAAAAAACAGGCCAAGCCAGTGCACAACTGCAGGAACAGAGTTGTTATATGTGTCTGTTTTTGATTCAAACGTGACAGCCCCAATGTAATCCTGGCAGCCATTTTGGAAAGTGTTTAATAGAAGCAGGATAATCATGTGAACATCAAGTGATTGTGTTTCTTTACAAGAAAGTTGAATTTTTCAGATCATTATTGTTGAACCATATATTAATCAAAGCAGAAAAATGAAAACAGCAACACTGATTTGATATGTTTACTTCTTGTTTCAAGTCCAAAATAGTTGCATTGCATTATTTAGGGGATTCATTTTATGAATGCACCCTTAAGGAGAGCCATTTCTAGAACAAGTGCAGTTTTTATTCCTCTGGCATATGTCATATTTGCAGCTACACTATGCGCTTTCAAACAATTGTTTGTAAGGATTTATATTGTAACATGTTAAGTTAGTGCTGTGACCCCCAATACAGTTGCATTGCATTATTTAGGGGATCTGTTTTATGAATGTTCATTTAGTGCTGTGCCCCCTCACTGGGAAATATGGTGGCGCTAATAGATTCCAGTTCCATCGAGGGTTCTCGCAGGCTGGCTTGTTATAAAGGTATTTCTTCTTTTCTACCGACAATCCAGTTGCGTATTTGAAAAGCTTGTACCACAAACCCTTTTTCACACCAACTTGTTCTTGTAAGTGTAATCTGACAAATTGTACTTTTTGCATTGTTTTATTTGAGGTGTTTGAAATGGCACTAACGTGGGTCAAAGAGGAAGTGGGTCGCCTAGGAGTATCTCAAGGACAAGGTGTTCAGTTGAGCATATGTTCAACATTCAGAGGGCATTTATAAAAATCCCTAGGAGTACTCAAGGAAATGCAAACAAGCATAACATGTCCACGACAATTCCAGCTGCCATGCACTTACCCCTGTTACATGTTACTCTAGTTACATATTAACAGTGCTTCGGTGAACCAATTTTAAATTGTTTTTTTTTTCAGTCTAAAAAAGTCAAAACCCTCAAAAATGAGACTCGGGAAGTTAAAGGCTTTCATGTAGTGCACAGTGTTTAAATTATGACTGTGGGATTTTGAGCTTCTTAATCTGGCAGAACTCCAGTTTATCTAAATGTAATATTTTTCTAAATCCCTAATTCCAGTTACAGGGCCGAGATTAGGAGTCTTACAAATACCATTGGCTGATATGCCTTTCATTACACTATCAAAATTGGGAAAAAACGTGAAACAAGTGGACATCCCACACCTACCTATTGGCTTATTTTGGTCTTGCAAGTAATTTATTAACAAGACTGTATGCATGCACTGCCAAAATATGGAATGACTTTTATAATGTTATATATAGGATTTATGAATTTCACTTCAAACATATTAACTGAAGCCCTCCATGCTGGGGACAAATATCTTAAAATAGACAGAAAAAAGAAATCAAAGGTTATAAAAACAGTTTTCTATTTTCGAATTTCCTAATCGTGCTCCTGCATACCAATAACTCTGGGTAGAAAAACAGGTGTAATTTCGCTTTTTTTTGTGAATACCACAATCTTACACCCATTTCTTCTGATAGGTACAATTTACATATGCCTAAGCAGGTCCATTTTGTGCCTACGCCTAAAAGGCGTAATTTACATCCATGAGAAGGAGCCACTTACACCAGTATGCAATAATTCACACTTTGTTCGTGAATTAACAGTGCTTTCGTTTGTGTTTTTCTATGTTATTGTACATCCATTGCTTTGAAGTTGTAATTCAGTTTGACCCACATGGATAGCTGTAGCTCATGGAACGCGAACCAGCCTGTGGGCTAGTAAGGATGACTCAGCATCATTATTCCCAGTGGTCCATATGCAAATAAGTCAAGGTCTTGTTAGAGATCTGCACTGTGCAATCAATGCAGCTACATCTGGGAACAGTGATGACAACTGGGCAGATTGGCATTTACAGCAGAGCTCACACGCCCTGTCCTCTTATTTGCATCCATTCCACAGGCATGTGCAATATGCAAATAGCAACGCTATGATAAAAATACCACAATCTCGCAGAATTTCCTATTTGCCTAAGATACAGTTTTAAGAAGCATAAGATATAAAATGAGCAAAGAAATTCGACGGAGTTCAGTCAGAGTATCACAGTTCTTAAGGAGGGTTGATGGCATAAGATACAGAATCTGAGTCCTGTGCTGTGCTATCTAGGAGAGTGGACCTGGTGGGAGAGAGGAGACAAGGAAAGAAATGCGAGGAGAAGGAGGGCAGAAAGCAGACAAGAGAGGAAGTGAGGGGGAAGAGAAGGAGTGAGGAGAGGAGACAAGTTAGGTGATATGTGTACGACAGAGCCCTCTGTAAGAGACTAAGACCACCAATGTCACTAGGGCCAGAGAGAAAAACATGCACTCAATTTCAATGCGGCGCTTCACTCCCAGAGTAGAATCGCCAGATGTACAAAAAACCCCTCTTCAGGTCACACTGCAACCTGATGATCATTCAAGACATTTCTTAAAGGGACCACATCACTTTACTGCGAGCAACAATATATCACCCCAAAACCTTCAATTAAATCAACAGAATGCACAAATCAGGAGCAACATTACGGATCAACTTAACTATCAACTGCTGACAGAAACATTGATTGTTTGGTAAGTCCAGCGCCTTAGTTAAATGGGCGCATGGTTCTACAACTTGACCATGTGCCCATTTAGGTATCCAAGGTCCAGAAGGGTCTTACCATATTCAACCAGAATGGTAATTAGGGATTCTTGAAGATGTATGCATAAAAACGTGACCACACTCTATTCTTCAACGGAATCACAGCCTTGGAGTATTCCCCTGATAACTATAAAGGAAAAAATCGTCACTCATGCTACTCTGAGAGCTTGAGGCCAGTCACAAACACTCTTTGCAGTGGGACTGTTGCTGTACCACCAAAAGCATGCATTCTGGATGTTGTTGGTTTAAGGTCCATATACACTATCTGTCACCGGTAAGGTTGCACAGGTGTGGGTAGGGCACAGATTGACTGCACTGAAAAACATGAAAACGTGTCTCTTTCTATATTAAGTCGAACCTCTCTGAAACCTGGGACGTGCTAAATTAAATTAAATTTACCAGGATAGACAATGAAAAACCAGGACTGTCAGAGCAATTCTGGGATGCCTGGTCACCATAGCTTGTGTGTCAATGGCTGCTGTCAACTGATATTTCAGACTTCAATTGCACATTTCAAGGACCTTCCTGATTTTCCCAACGGCTGTCCTCACTGTTCCTCAAAAGAAGAACCTATCGCTATCATATGCTGATTTCAACATAAAAACTATCAACACATGGTTATTGTTAGGACTGTTGAGCACCACAATCATCTACTTCTCCAGCCTCACACCTTTGGAATGACCACCTAACGTGCACACCACCTTTGCAAAGTGAGTAAGCTGTTAACACATCAGGCATGATAGGTCCATTGTTGGACAACATTCTATAAGCAGCACCTGACCACCACAGTTGTGGCACCTTTCACTGAGTGAGGTATCTTGCTTAGTCCAATGATCTCCAGCAAAATGCCATCTTAGTGTCCCATGGCCAGCCATATGGCATCATGGCTGCATCTGGGGAATGACAAAACACTTTCTACACAAGCAGCACAAGGAAGAGCGAGTTTGTTCACCCGGCTGGCCAAGTCTAGAAATCTTCCAAGAGACATCGCTGAATCGGGATTACCTGATAGAGTTTACTAAATGACACAGTCTCTGATCTTGGAATCCTTATTTTCTCTTGTTCTTTCTCTCGCTAGCTCGCTCCCTCTCCAGATCTGGGTACATTAAAAATTAAAGGCCTATTTTAATATATTAATACTTTCAACAAAATATCCACATAGCTACCAAGTGACTTCATGTAAGGTGTGACGATTTGAACAAGTCCTGACATTTTAGGAAACATTACATTGAACATGGGACTTTTTGGCCGTTGTTTCCATTATAAAATATTGAGAAAGGGACACACTAGAAGTCCTAGAACGCCAAATGTTGCTGGGACAACAGAGAATTCATTACTGTAAGTGGTTCTGGCTAAAACAGGAAGACACATGCATGCTTAATTTTTTTTTTTTTTCAAATTCTTTTTATTAATATATTTTGCACAGAATATCATACAGCGTATGTTAGGCAGTCATAATACATGGAAAGAATTCGGTAGGTACAGATATCCGCATTAGGTGGCTAAAACAGAAGAACACAGTTTCATATAATCTCGATATCCTCCCCACCTTTGTATTGGGACTCGAGGTAACTACATTAGTATAGCACGTAGGTTCAAAGCGAACTCTTGTAGGGGGACCCCTTGTACCTCCCCCAGTCACAATCATAGAGGACAGTATATGTCGTAGGCACCTTAGCGGCCCCTCTGCATCTGAAGGGTAGCTTCTTTGACTGCTGCTGTAGAGTAACAAGAAATTAGAAAGAGAGACAAAAAGAAAACAAAGAACACCAAATAAATAACCCAACAACAATATCACCCAGGGAGGCTAGAGGCTTCTGAGTGTTAATATAGTAGGGGGTTGGCGATCAGCGTCAGATGGGGGCGCCCCACGACCAGCGTGGTACGTCCTCTCCACCCAGGGAACAAGGGGGGGAGGGTCGGCTCAGCTCATGTTTAGATCAGAAAGAGGTGTAAAGCTCTGAGTCGTGGGCTACAGGCAAATAGAGCCAAACCTTCCGATAGGTAGCTAACCAAGGGGCCCCAGATATAATCAAAACCCTTCCGGGAGTCATCAGCTATATCGGTTAGGCGCTCCATCGTCAGAGCTCTCCATAGGCGCGCGTGCCATTGGGTGAGTGAAGGGGCCTCGGGTTTCTTCCATGCTGCTGCTATAGCCATTTTTGCGGCACCCAAGCACACCCATAGGACCGATCGATCAGCATGCGTCTGGTACTTGAGTAGCGGGTCTCGGAGGCCTAGGAGCACATGTTCTATAGAATCCCCTATAGGGTATCCCAGAATGAGCTTTATTTGGGCCAAGATTTCCTTCCAGAAGGTTTGGATAACCGGGCAATCCCACCAGATATGTTTAAAATCACCTAGTAGGCCACAACCCCTCCAGCAGCGATCGGAAGTGTTCGGGAAGATAGAATGTAATTTGTGAGGGTGAAGGTACCAGTCATATAATGTTTTATAATGAGCCTCTCGGAGGTGCATTGATCTGTTGAATTTCCCTATGTCCCTATAGAGGGATTCCCATTGTTTTTCCGATGGTGGTGTTCCCAGTATGTCGCCCCAAAATGTTCTGTGTCGCTGTGTACGGTGTGGTGTTAGAGTGAGCAGGAGCTTATATAAGAAGGAAATGCAACCTTTGGCCGTCATACCGGATTGGACACATTTTTCTATGGGGGAGTAATCCCTGGTGGAGGCTTGCCGTATCTGAGGCTGTTGAACCCAATGAATTAGCTGCGTGTAATGAAATCTTTCGGTGTGGGGGAGATGAAATTGGTTCATGCAGTCGTGGAAGGAGCGTATTTTGTCCCCCTGAAACAGATCTGAGATCATTCGGCAGCCTCCCTTATTCCAGAGGTCAAAGGGTCCTTCCTGAAGAGCTGGGGGGAACTCTTTAGTGAAGTGGATGGGGGTATAGGGGGAGGGGAACGAAGTCATGGGGAGAGATTTGGTGACTGCGTCCCACACATTTAGAGTGGTAGAGGTAGGGACACTTAAGTATGCATTTAGAGGTCTATCTGATCTGTGTCTCCAAGGGAGGTCCCAGATAGTTCTGCCTGTCATCTGTCTATCTATGTGGAGCCATAGTTTGTCTGACTCCCGCATTGACCATTCGCTCAGCACCCGCAGCTGCGCCGCCCTATAGTATGTTAGAAAGTCCGGGAGGGCCTCCCTTGTCCCGAGGTCTCATCAGTAAATGATGGGACAGTCGCGCTCGCTGTCCTTGCCAGATGAATTTAAGGAGCATAGATTTCAATTCAGGGAATAAAGTTCGGTCAGGGACAATGGGGAGACCCTGGAAGAGATAGAGGAGGCGGGGTAGTACGTTCATTTTAATTGTGTTGATCCTGCCTATCCACGAGAGATATGCAGCACTCCATTTTTTAAAATCGGTTTTTAGTTGGCGGAGGAGGGGCGGAAAATTAGCCTTATATAGGTCATGGAGTTTGGGAGTGATTTGGACCCCCATGTACGTGATAGACTTTTTAGCCCAGTGAAAAGGAGAGGCCTCTTCAAGCACAGTTTGAGTCCTCCGGGGTAGGGTCAGGTTTAGAAGAGATGATTTAGAGGGGTTTATTTTAAATCCCGAGACCGTCTCAAAATGTAGTAATTCCTGGCTGATTGCTGGAAGGGAGACTGCAGGATTGGTGACCGGGAGAAGAACATCGTCCGCGAATAGGGCAATTTTGTGGTCGTCCGTCCCGAAGGTGATTCCGGTGATCGCCTGATTGGCGCGAATATGGGCCGCAAAAGGTTCTATGCTAAGGGCAAAAAGTAGTGGGGATAAGGGGCAGCCCTGTCTAGTCCCCATTGTCAAATTAAAAAAGTCAGAAGCCACTCTATTCACCACCACTCGTGATCTAGGCGCTCTAAAATTTGCCCGAACCATGTTGATAAAGGTCTCACAGAAGCCAAATCGGCGCAGAGAGAGCACTAAAAAAGACCAGTCAACTCGATCAAAGGCCTTCTCTGCGTCAAGTGATAGCAAGGCTGCCGGGATTCGTTTCTTTTGGGCCTTATCAATGAGGTGGAAAATTCGTCGAAGATTGTCATGCGTTTGTCGGCCTTTGATGAACCCCGATTGGTCGGCATGAATAAGATTAGGAAGTATGGTCTCGAGGCGGGTGGCAAGGATTTTGGAGTATAATTTGGCATCAAGATTGAGGAGGGCAATGGGTCGGTATGAGGAGCATCTTTGGGGATCTTTCCCCTGCTTGGGAATGACAGAGATCAGAGCCTCTCCCATAGTTGGTGAAACAGCTTGTTGGGAGGCAATAGCATTAAATAAGTTAGTCAAGTGGGGGCTGAGGTCGGCCGCAAATGTGCAATAAAACTGGGCTGTGAACCCGTCGGGCCCTGGTGCTTTGCGCAATTTAAGGGAGTCGATCGCTGCTTGGACCTCTTCTACAGTAATTGGCGCCCCTAAGCTGTCGTTGGTCGAGGCAGGGACCTGGGGAGAGCTAGGTCGGCAAGGTATTGCAGTTGGTCGCTATCATTGAGGGCGTCAGCCTGATAGAGTGTGTGGTAAAATGTTTGGAACGCCCATGCTTTCCCTTCCTCGCTTGTGTAGGTCATGCCCTGTTCATCCGTAATGTGTTTAATGAACTCTTTCTCTTGTTTAGCCCGAAGTTGTTTAGCAAGCAGGGTCCCCACTTTGTCCCTCCCCTCGTAGCTCCGGGCTTGAGTCTGAGAAGTGTTTTCTCAGCTCTGTTAGTATATATGGCGTTGAGTTTCCCACTAATGGCTGTAAGTTTCCTCAAGGAGGGGGCTGATGGTGTGGTTTTATGTGTTTTCTCAGCATCAGCGAGCTCTTGTTCTAATTCTAGGCGCTCCTTAGTCTGGAGCCTTCTAAGGGAGGTAGTTAGAGAGATGCAGTGGCCCCTGATGTGTGCCTTGAAAGCATCCCAATTCGTAGACGGGGAGGTGTCTGCTGGATCGTTAAGAGAGAAAAAATCTTTGATTGCCTTGCGGAGCTCGTCTCGATGTAAGCGATCTCTGCCTAAAAAGTCAGGGTAATACCATCTGATCAGGTTGGAGCGTGGAGTCGGCCAGTCCAGGAGACAGGTCAAGGAGGCATGGTCAGAGAGGGCTATGGGTAGAAGCAGGGAATTCGTGACTGTGTGGATGAGTGATTGGCTTATGAAGGCATGGTCAATCCACGAATATGATTTGTGCACATGGGAAAAGAATGTAAAATCTTTCGTTGTCGGTTTGAGGCGGCGCCATACATCTATCAGTCCCAACTGTTGCATAGTAGTCTTAAGTGTAGCAGGGAATACCCCTCCCCCTGTTCTATGGCCATGTGAGGAATCCATTACGGGGTCCCAGACGAGGTTGAAATCCCCCAGAATAATTAGGTCCCCCACCGCGAAGCTCAACAGTGTATCTAAAAAGGTAGAGAGAAAGTCAGCCTGGCCATTATTGGGGGCGTAGATGGAGGCTATGGTGCAAGGCCTGCCCATCAGCGTGCCTTTGACCAAGATAAATCTGCCCTCTTTATCCTTCTGAGTGGCCTCATGTAAGAAGTGGGCTGAGGTGTGGAATATCAGAGCAACCCGTTGCGTTTCTTATGATTAGTAGCCTGATATATGAGGGGGAATCATCTATGTTTGAGTCTACCCTCTTCCTCCCGCTTTATGTGGGTTTCCTGAACCGCTATTACCTGTGGGCAGTGGTCCCCCAGAAACTTCCAGAAGCGCTGTCGCTTATTAGGGGAATTAAGACCCCTAACGTTCCACGTGAAGAGCTTAACCCCCATGTCCCTCGCCCGATCGAGTAAGCTTAGTTGAATCTCACTCCCCTGTCCCCCCCTTCCCCCCGGACCCAGTGCCGCTCTCCCTGGGTAAAAGAAAAAGAAAATACAAAAAGGTCAAACATGTTAAGTAAAACAGTTAATGAAACCTGTACGTAGTTTAATGCAGGACGAAACTCCTGCATCTGTAGGTAGGTGGTGGGGTGAGACCAAACCCGCACGAAAGGACCGCTTTGTTCAGTAGAAGATCAGCGTCCCATAAATTCGCAGGCAACTGGAAACATTAGAGGCGCTCTTAAGCAAATCTGCGGTCATAGTTCGATCAGTCAGCCTACATTAAGAGCTGAAGAGCGCAGCCAAACACTGGGGTATCCAGTAAGGTTAGTCTGCCGTGCTCGAAGAACCGCTGTACAGATATGGTTAGACAGAGGAGGTCTGTATGTTCCTCTCATGGCGTCTTCTTGCCCGAGGTCGATGCCAACTGCCAAGCTCCATGAGTGTCTTGTGTCTTCCTCCGCCGTCTGGTGCCATCTGCGGGTGCCGGGCCTGTCCGTGGCGGTGAATAGGCAACTCCCAATAGGTTCGCCGCCTCCTCCACTTCAGTGAAGTGGTGCTGCTTATTGTTGTAGAAAAAGGCGAGACCAAAAGGGTATGTCCATCTATATTTGATCTGTTTCTCACGCAGGGTATTAGTGATAAGGCGAAACTGCTGACGTCTCATCAATGTGGCCTGGGCAACATCCTGGAATAAGGTGCCTGAGCTTCCTTGAAACTCGACCGTGTCCCGCCCCCGAGCCCTACGAAGCACCAATTCTTTGGTTTTAAAGGAGGCGAATTTGGCCAAAATATCTCTTGGACGTTGTGTCTTGCCCTGTTGCGCTGGACCGACTCTGTGGACTCGCTCTAGGTGGATCGGTGGCCCGTCGTCTCCTATAATATTGGTGAAGAGGTCCATCATGAATTGCTCCAGGTTAGCCCCCTCACGTCCTTCCTCTAGGCCACGGACCCGGATATTTTCCCGCCGAGAACGGTTCTCTAAGTCCTCGCATTTCAGAAGGGCTGCGTTCAATTGAGCGGTGATGGCGTCGGAGCTGTCTTCAAGCGGTTGTAGTCGTTCCTCCAAGTTCTGGCATTTTGCTTCGAGGTCAAGGGCGCGGGTCCACACCGAGTCCACGTCAGCCCTGAGGTCGCTAAGTTTAAGGCTCATTTCTGATTTAAAGGCATCAAGAGAGGCGGTGATATCTGCTTTGAGGTCCGCTCGCAGTTCGTTCTTAAAGTCGCGCAGTGTTGCTAGCAGGTCGTCCCGAGTGAACGCCATTTCTCCCGTCGATGGACTGCACCCCTGTTCTGTGCCGTCTGCTGCACCGGAGGCTCCAAAGTAGCTGGAGACTTTATTTGTTTGGGAATTTTTTGGAGGCATAAGGGCAGGTGTGGGTTATCGTGGTTGTCCCAGGCCGCCTGCAGGTCTGCTGCGTCACGAATAGGGACTACACTGTGCGTGCTGAGTGGTAGGATCTCACTGGTTGGAGCTCCCTTTGTATCCTATTGTGCACTCCTCCGCCTATCGGGAAGCTGTCAGCCGGGAGACTCCACGATGTGCTGGGCCCCTCAAAGATCCAGTTGCAAGCCTGTGTTCGTCATGGGAGCCCAAGCCGCCATGTTAGGGTCAGGCATGAGGAGTCAGGCAGAGCTCAAGCCAGACGGTCCAATGTGCATAACTGCCTTCGCGCTCCTCTCCAGGTCCCCTCGGGTACCCCCGCCACAGCGCAGCTCCCCGGGGGCAACAACACTGTCCCGATGAGTCTCCCAGGTCTGTGACGCTTAGTTAGGGTCAGGCGTGCTCACCGCGAACCGCTGGCCACCAGTACCTCCCAGCGCTCAATCTTGCCACCAGGGTTCCAAGCCGCTCGCTTCCGCACCTACTTATTCAGGGTATCAGTATGTCGCAGCCTCCGACAGCCGCGCTCCGGGGAGATCCTCTGCGGCGGCCACCATTTTGTCATGATCAGCAGTTCACCGGAGACACCGGATCTCCGCCCGTGTCATGTATCACCCGTATTCCAGGGAACCGCCGATGTTGTGGCTGGAAGTGGGGACCGCACCGGAGTTGGTTGGAGGTAGTGGCTCCGCTATGTAGCCCCAAGCGAGAGATCCGGCTAGATCATCAGTGGGCCGCCATGTTGGTTGAGCGGCAGCTCCTGGGCCTCGGTCGCATCGGGAGGGATCGATAGTTCTTCCGAGCGCCTCAACGTGTCTCAGGTAGGCGCTATTGTGCAGGCATCCGGGTGTGCCACATAAGGTCTGTGGGCACCCTGAGGGACACCTAATTGCTCATGAAAGCGCGCCACGGTGCGGGAGCCGAGCCGGTTCACGTCCGCGCGGCCATGATGGTTGGCCATGCCCCCATGCTTAACTTTTTAACGTGGGTTATGAATTTGAGACTAGTGCTTGCCGTCCACTCTAATTTCTCTACTGTCACTCCCCAGGACTACTGTAGACGTGGCAGGGGTCAAAGGTCTTGCACAAATAAATTTGCTTTTCAAATCACCGTGAAGAGGATAGGCAGAAAAGGTTGTCGTTTAAACATCATGGGCTCCTCTCGCCGAAGGAGAGTCACTGAAATGAGAGACTGCGATGTGGGAGTGCTACGTGAAATGGTCCTCTCCATGCATACGAAGTTTCGGGCACTTCACACAGCAATAAAAACACCAGGAGTAAAGTAACACACCTTGGCAATACCAACATGCCTTCCTTTAAGGAATGTATGGTAACGTGAAGCGATGAACTGTAGAATTGGTGTAGGTTAAAAGGCTAGGTGAAAGTTGCACTGTCAAGCTAGACCTGGAAATCCATGTAGGTTATTGACTCCTCCTCCCATCTGTGCTGCTTCCAGAGTAAAACATCATAATTCTTTTTAGATATATACTTTTGCTCCATCAAGGGTAAACTAACCAATGACCTCATCTTCTACTCCAGAAAACGTGCGAGATGGAGGATTGTCTTTCACTCCACGCTTCGTATCACTGGCACCAAGAAAATTCCATATGGCCTAAAACTTTCTGCTTCACCTTCGCCCTTCTTCAATGCATCCGCCACCATATCCCTCTACAACAATGGTATTATCTTAATCCAAGCCTCGAATGACAATTTAACTATAATGGATACGATCTTCCCTATCCTCAAGAAAGCTGTGAATAATAAGAGCTCTCATCCCCCTTCATTTCACCTTAATCACCTTGATCTCACTCTCACACCTCAATTTACATCCTGGGTGTCTCAAACACCCCCTAACCCTCCCCTGACCTTATACGATCGCTACCCCAAGCAGTCCCCTGTCCTAGCATTACCAGAGCCTTCACCCACAACAGGTCCTTCGAACCAAATGGTTAGTTGCCCTATACTGGCACACTCACCCCGGCCCCCATTCTGTTACACCAGGGATCTATCACTGCTGTAACCTCTCCCGCCCACCCACTCTATCCCCATCCCAAGTTACTACCCTGTAAGCCTCATCCAAGCTGGCCATCAGCCTATACCTAGTTCAAGAATCCACCACCCTTGGATCCTATACCACACAACTCATGCATACTCTCATCGTCCTCATCCTATCCGCAGCCCTCATGCCCCCCTACCCTCCTCCCAACCTTGACTCCCTTCTCCCCTCAGATTAGCCCTCCTCAAGACCGCCTTGTCTCACTCACTCTCCCTGACCATAATAAAACTGTATCTGATCAACCGGCCCTCCCTCGAGAACTCTTCCCCCGACCAGAACTCGTACCCAAACCTTATCCAACTGTCACCACACTGATTTGGAAGCTCGCCTTAATGAGATCTACACCTATCTGCACCTCCTCACGGATAACCTCCAGAAACTGACAGCCACTACTATCGAGCATCTTTCCATGCTCAGACACACTAGTACCCTAGGGTCATAGTCTAATTCCCAAACAGGCTCATCTCTTGCCCCAGACCCCTTCACTGCGCATCCTAAATCAAAAACTTTACCCCTCCCAAATGCCTTCTCGCGCCCCAGAAGACTGAAGGCTGATCTATCTAACAGTGACATCCGCGACCTACTCCTCTCGTATACCAGCCCAATAGCCTACAGCAAGACCTTCCTGGGTCAAATACAAACCATTCAAGCTAACCCCTTCAGAGAATCTTAATATAACTACAGAGGTATAAATAGTGACAACTTCAAGCGCATTGACATCCCCCAGATCCCCTCCAGCCATTCTACTAGCCAATTGAAAGGCACGCTTCTTAACTGCAGATCAGCTAGTAAACATGCCCCTGATATCTACGATCTCATCCTCCCAAACGAGCCTGATATCATGATCCTCACGGAAACCTGGCTAAACAGCTCCCCTACCCCTATCCTTGACCTACTAGTCCCCCCCCAGCCATGACATAATTTGACTGGACAGAACTTTGAAGCAGGGTGGGGGTATAGCCTGCATTCACAGAAATACACTCTCTGTGTCTCAATCAGAACCCGTCACCCTGCCCACCAGTGAATATCTCTGCATCAGCATCTCAAGCAACAACAGCCCTATCTGCAAACTACACACATTATACAATCCCCCTGGAGACAATCTGGCCTTCATTGAACAACTCATGGAAATCATCACTTCCAACGATGATCCTCTAATGTCAGAAATCTTCTTGGTAGACTTCAACCTCCACTGGACAAACCCAAATGATCAATCAGTGAGTTGTCTAAAAACATTCTTATCGGACCACGACCTAACACAATTCTGCCTCAGCCCAACCCATAACAAGGGCGAAACACTAGACCTCATCATAACCAAAAGGAACAATATCACAATGGATTCCATTAATCCTTGTGACTGGTCTGACCATTACAGCATCAACTTCTTTATCAACCTAGAGGTGACACTGAAGAGGATCCAACCCAAGAAAATAAAACAATGAAAAAGGAACCTTCGAAACATTAATCCCCAAAGCTTAGCAGCCCAATGTACCACTGCCATGACACCCCCAAGCAGGCATGGTAGATTAACATGACCGCACAGACTTCTATAATTCCTCTATCACAGGAATCCTTGACTCTATCGCCCCGCTACAAGAAAAAAACACTTCCTCCAAAATATCAAAACCCTGGTTCAATGATAACCTTAACTCTGAACGCCGCTGTCTAAGGTCAGCCGAAAGATCTTGGAGATCCATACCTCAACCGAACACCTAAACCATCTTAGATCAGTGAGGAACGCTTACAACAGATAAATCAGAGATGCATAAGCAGTCTTCTTTAGAACCCAACTTAACTAAGCCAAAAACCGTCCCAAAAAACTGTTTGAAATCGTTAAACAACAATCGCTCAACGCACCTAACAGGCTTAACTAAGGTAACACCATTCCCCCAACTAGCAAGGAATTGGCCACTTTCTTCTTGGAGAAAACAAAAATCATTTACATCGATCTAGAATCAAAGAGGGCGCTTCTTCCAAACAGGGATAGCTTCTCCACTCTCCTCCAATGGCCTTGACCAGTTCGGTCCCCCAGAAGATGTACCTAAGAACAATGCCTCCTGGCACTCCTTCACTCCACTCAGGGAAAGTGACATCTATAACATTCTTTTAATGTTCAACCCATCTAACCACTTCAGTGACCCTCTACCACCCGCAATCTTCAAAGAAATTAAAGCTGCCATTCTCCCACTATGGTCTAAGATTGTTAACGCCTCCCTACTGCAAGGCACTATCCCTGACTGCCTTAAAGTAGGGCAGGTTACCCCTATTCTAAAAAAACCTAATGCTGACAGCTCAGACCTTAACAACTTCCGCACCATTTCCAACATCCCCACTCTGGCGAAACTTCTGGAAAAATGCGCACAAATTCAACTCTGCACCCACATTGAGACGTTCCAACTCCTGGACCAACTTCAATCTGGTTTTCGTCGAGGTCACAGCGCCGAATCTGCACTCACATCATGGATGACATACTAAAAATGCTAGACCATAATGAATCATGTATTTTGATTCTCCTTGTCCTATCCTCTGCTTTCGATACTGTTAAACACAACAGCTTACTATCCACGCAAGAACGAAGGATGGGGCTATCAGGGCCTGTACTGCAATGGTTTACATCATTCCTTCATAATCGAACCCAAAGAGTCAAGGTAAATGAATCTCTCTCTCAGCCCCCCTGTCAATATGGGGGTACCTCAGGGGTCCGCTCTTTCACCCTATCTCTTAAATGTATTCTTGGAACGACTTGCAAATGCTCTGAACTCTGCGAACATTCTTTATCACATATATGCAGATGACACTCCACTGTATCTGAAAATATCCTCCCCAGAAGACTTCATCTCCCTCAACTCAACCTTGGTAAACACGCAAAACTGGCTCACTGCTAACCATTTTATGCTCAACACTGCCAAAACGGAATTACTCCTCATAGCCCCCCCAACACACTCCCAAGATCGACCTCTGGATGAAGCATCTAACAGCCTTCAACTGTACACCTCACATTATTGAGTCCGCTAAATCCCTTGGAGTCACTCTAGACAAACACCTAAATATGCAGAATCATATCAGCAATGCAACTAAGGGAGCTAATCACCAAATGAGTATTTTAAGGAAACTCAAACCCTTTCTACCACACAATGACTTTAAACTGGCAGTCCAAGCTCTTGTATTGCCTAGACTTGACTACGGAAGCTCCACCCTTTGCTGTCTTCCTAAACACAACATGGCCCCCCTAAGGGCCTCCCTTAATGCGGCAGCCAGACTGATAACTGGTACGAAAAGAAAGGATCACATATCCCCAGCCCTAAAATCTCTAAAATGGCTCCCGTACGAAGCTAGAATTCTACTAAAGATTGAGTGCATGACTCATAAAGTCCTACATTTCAAGACCCCCATATATCTGGCACATAAGCTTGAGTTATAAGGGGGATGCAGACATTCACAAACCGCTAACTCTTTATTACTGAAACCACAGATCTTCCCAAAAAAAAGAAAACGAGCTACAGAGCCTTCGCGGGCATCGCCCCGAAGATTTGGAACTCTCTGCCACCAGAAATCCGTCGAATCTCATCGACCGCCTCATTTAAATATGAAGTGAAAACTATACTAATGAATACGTTTTTGACCTAAGACACAGTATGTTTTATTGTTTATCTATCTGCCTGTTACTCCGATGCTCTGACTATCCACTACTCCTATGTGCAACTATGGCCTTAGCATGCTACTACCACATTTTGGAAGATTTTTTTTCCCCTCTTTTGTATCCCTCATACCCTATGATGTCAAGCGCTCTGATACCCTCTTGGGTCTTGTTCGCGCTATACAAAACGTTATAAATACAAAATAAATAAATAAATAAAAATAGATATCTAAGACACTTTTACAGCATTACAATGTCATGTGTGTGCCCCTGAAAATTAAAGCTCAGGCAGCTGGATAAACACAATTATAACAGCTGCTGTTTAGAGGGCAAGCACTGTTTTTGTGGAATCACACAAAGTCAGCGTAATCAAAACATGTACTTCTGGCTCCCAACCAGTGGGTGGAGTGAAAGTTCTTCTCTAGTGATGCTCACATAATTGTCTGGAGACAGCTGCACTGTCAAGCCAGACCATAAAAAGTAAAGCAGCTAACAGAACATATTTTCAGAATGAGAACAGCTAAACATCAGGGAAAATGCACATGCTACTTATCATTTAAGAGCGTTTCCAGTGAGGACAAGGACCACAGATTCCTTTTGAGTTGTCCATTCACTCTAAACATAATTAATGTTAAATAAATATAAATTATATATCACCTACTGGTGGTCGCCAGTAGGTAGTTATAGTTAGGACCTGTTTCCATAGGAAGAGCGTTTTTCTTTTGCCAATATCTTTGGTGCCGTTTGACAAATCCTTGCAAAATTTCCAAAATTAGTATGATGCTCACTTCAGCTGCTGTCTTAAAGGTTTTGGGGTGATCCGTAAAGCGGGGGTGGGAAAAAGTCAGGGGGTCCCAAAACAAGTGATCCCCATACAAATTCCCATAGGGATTTTAGACATGACTACAGCCCGAACTGCTGAACGGAAATACACCAAATTTGGCAGAAAGGTCGCTGTTGGTTCAGAAAGTGACCTTTTTGTGAATTGGTGTAAATCCGTTCAGTAGTTTTTGAGATATTAAAAGAAATCCAAATTTGGATATATAGGGATGTGAATCCCCGTGCTGAAAACCGATTGGCTGCCAACACTTCAACCAGGAAGTGGTGGAAGCCATTTTGGAAGTCGGCTTTAGCCGACTCCCACAAAAAACATTTAACAAAATAAAAGGGGGCAGGGTAGGAATACCCTGACCCCCCTAACAGTGGTCCTGGGGTTCCCTTGTGACACTGACAGGGCAAAGAAGCACTTTGTAAAAAAAAAAAATTGATGTGGGAATGCAGCAGAGCCGCAAATCCGCAGCAAAATTAAAAAAAAGTGCGGTCTCCCACGCTTGGTTACATTATAGCCCCCAATCAAAATAAAAGGTGTCATCAGTGATGTCACTGACCATGTCATGAGTGATCTGATATGTGAGGTCATAAGCAATGCATTGCTGGGGCTAGGTCAGGTAACTATAACTGCTGAATTTCTATGGTTTTATACGGGTGAAATTTGAGCCTAACTATAACATCCCTGTAACCTTTTTTTTTTCAGTAAAATTATGTATATCAGCTAGATGATTCTCCCCTTATTTTTAAAAGGAGCAGAGTACCATGTGTCAATGCCCTCAAGACACTGCTTATCGAGAACAGTAGTTCTATGATCCGAGGCCAGCACTAAAATTCCAAATAAGTATTACTACAAGTGATCATTCCACAGCATTGCTGTTCATCTCCCAAAACACTGGACAGACAGTAGACCAAAACTGAAATTAAATTAATGTTAGTGATCAATTCATAGTACTGCTGCCCTTCTCTTACAACACGGGACAGGTGGTGTAACAAAACTGAAATTTAATTAATTACTTTCAAGGAGCCTTTTACTGTTTGCAAGGCCCATTACTGCAACTAAACGCTGAGAAAAATGCCCAGCGGTATTAAATTACTAGGACAAAACAGAGCATCTGCATATTATAAATATTTATATTTGTCAAATACAAAATGTTTCTTTAACACTGAAGCCTGTTCCTACTGTTTTATAAATGAAAGCATTTCTTTCCTTTAATGAAAATAAATGGAATTGGTCTTCTTGAATAACATGAGCACAAACCACAGTTGATTCCGTTTTTGAGTGCTAAAAAAGTGGATAAAAGAGGTTATGTGTACACACAAATGTGTGTGTGTGTGCCTGTTTGTTTCTGCAAACATAACAAATAACTGTGTAATATGGTCCAATACTGCCATGAAGGGATTTTGGTGACATCATAAACCTAGAGGCCAAAGGCTGAGTGCTTTATAAACGTCACCAGAACCCTGAGATGGCAGTATTGGACCACATTACATGTTGTTCATTATTTATGTTACATATGTATTTTAAAGTTGTTAGCCTGAAAAAGCTGTATTCTTAATGGTGCAGTTAACAAAAGGTCAATGACTGGATTTAGAAGGTTAGGTTTTGTTTATCTCTCATTAAAAAAGTTTGCTAAAACGTTGCACAATGGTGAGGGACAGTGGATTTAGGTAATTAAGTGGTTATTGTGTTTTCTTCATATTTGTGAATTTACTGCATTTGCCTCATATTTATCATCTGCATATTTCACAAAAAGGTTGTTTCGAGCTGAAGTGGACGAAAATAACAAAGCCAGAGAATGGGCTGGAGCATTTGTGTCTTTTGCTGCATAATTTTGATAACATTGCTGCATAATTTAGTACCACATGTTGCAGAATCCTAGCAGATCTGGCAGTGGTAATGCTCTGCAGAGTGGTTTGGGGCAGTCATTCTGATGATGAAATCCATATTTCACAGGGAACCATGAAATATTTTCGATATTTCATGGTTCCCGGCATTTTGTTCAATAAAATCACCCACACATTCAATAAATGTGTGCGCGCACACACACACACACAAACATATGCATGTTTGTACACGTGTGAAGTTGACTGTAGTTGATGTACATTGTATATGTTTATAGACCCAAGTGTTTATACACACACCGAGGATTCAAGCTGAGAGCTGTAAGAGCACTGTATCCTCCGAAGCAGTCCATCCTTTTACACTATGTAGCCAAAAAGGTAGTCCATATTATATATATGAATCAACACATTGTATGTTTTTCATAATAAAATGAACACTATATTTATTGCAATTGAATACAGATTAGTAAATACCCACCCCACTTTATGAAAATCAAAGGGGTGGTGGCCATGAGGGGCGTATATAGTCTGTTGTTGATGTACTGCTTTGCTATGGTATTGTGCTGTGCACTGATTTTGTGCTATATTGTGTTACTTGTCCTGTGTGTTAGTGTTTTATTCTTTAGTAGTGCGGTCTACTTGTGTTGGGGTTTGATGTTGAGCTGTAGTGTTGTTTTGCATTGTTACAACAATTGTTTTCCTATTGTTTTGAGTTGTTTGCATCATTATATTTTGGTGTTTGTTAATTATGTCTGTGTTCTATTGTTCTTATATAAGAGTGTGGCATTGCTCTGTTGTTTCTTCACGTTGTAACATATTTTGGTGTTGTGTTTTTGTGGTGGTGTGAAAGTTTACTATGTTGTTGTGTTGTATTTATTTGTATTATTTGTTTATGAAGTGTATGTGTTGCTTTGATGTCCTGTGTGGTGTTACTGTGTGTGGTGTAGCACATCTGTGTTGTTTGCAAGGTGTATTGTTTACTTCTATGTGGTTGTTTCATTTTGTTATTTCCATATTTCTAAAAAGCTATAATAATTTTACTGACATATTGTACATGAATTCAGTCGCGGCCGGCATGACTCGCGGGGTGCGGGGAGGAGGGGGGAAGGTCGCGCGGGTTGTCACGCGGGGGATCGCGCGGGGGGGGGGTTAATTTAAAAAAATAAATTTACCTTCCCGAGTCCCGCACCGCCACAGCTACTGGCCAGGTCCCGCGGGGAACAGGAAGCAGGCAGCCTCCCTCCACTCCCCTAAGCCAATCACAACACTGCGTTGTGATTGGCTGGTACGCCGACCACACAGGCGTCTATGGGGAGGCCATTTTCTCCATGTAGGCTGCATGCAGCTTACATGGAGAAAAGGGAGAGAGCTAGTCACTCCTCCCCTGCCCTCGAGCAGGACCGCCCACCCGCCCGCCCCCAACCAAACCCTTCTTCTGCTTTCTCGCAGTGCGAGAAGCAGAAACATAAAATGGTACTTATACCATTTTATGTTTCTGCTTCTCACACTGCGAGAAAGCAGTGGGGCGACGCTCCTCCGCCCACATGGAGGAGCCACCCCTGCATGAATTGTCTAAAAAGGGCCTTGAATGGACCATTTAGGGGCCAGGAAATGTTCTTTCCTGGCACAGGCATCTATGGGGAGGCCATTTTCCCCATGTAGGCTGCATGCAGCTTACATGGAGAAAAGGGAGAGTGCGCATGACTGGTTTGGTCGGCCCCAGAGGGCCCACAACATTGAGCTAGTCACTCCTCCCCTGCCCTCGAGCAGGCCCGCCCACCCGCCCGCCCCCAACCAAACCCTTCATCTGCTTTCTCGCGGTGCGAGAAGCAGAAACATAAAATGGTATTTATACCATTTTATGTTTCTGCTTCTCGCGGTGCGAGAAAGCAGTGGGGCGACGCTCCTCCGCCCACAAGGAGGAGCCACCCCTGCATGAATTGTCTAAAAAGGGCCTTGAATGGACCATTTAGGGGCCAGGAAATGTTCTTAGGGATATATGTGGACTGAGAATTGGATGAGGGAGCATTTTCGATGTTGTCCCTTGCACATTGGTGTATCAGGCTGCAGAGTTACTAATGTGCTGGGCTCTGATTGATTGGCAGTCACAGGAAAAAAATGTTTTTCAAGTCATTACCCAACATGATGCACTGAGCGCTGTGCTGAGAAAAGTAAATCAAAAAGGGCATAAGGGAGCAGGTATACTTTTACCCCTAGGCCCATGTGGGGAACTTCAAAGGATCTACCTGCATTTAAATACATTGTTTAAAGATTATATTCATCATGCAGATTGGGAACCCTAGATCCTTAGTCAAACCCCTGAACCCTCCTGGAGGTCTCAGGAATCATGAATCCAGTACAAGATTAGTGAATCCTAAAAAAATGGGAAAAAACGAAGTTGCCACACTATAGATGCGCTTGGCCAACTCCCGCTGCAAGGGGTAATTCACAGGGCTTAGCCACAGAACTCATACAACAACCAAGTAAACAATAACTTGCTCACCAAATTCAAAGCTGATCGTCTCACAATATTTATGACATTAAGAAACAACACATAAAAGCACAACATAATTAAATAGCACTACATATGTATACAAATTATACTTTTTCATAGTGCTAATAGTATGATATTTTATTTAATCTGTAAGATCATTTATAATATTTGTAATTGCATCCCATCACTTCAAATGTAAAGTCAAGAGCATAGCTTGTGGTGTGTGAGTTATGGTTTGCATGTGTGTTATGCATTTTGAAAAAACAATGTTTATCAAGTTTAGATTCAGAATACCAGGTTTCATGCAGGTCTTTCTAGGAGATGGGAAATAATGGATGGGTCCTATTTAATTTACATAGGAATCTTTGCTCTCTGTTACAAAAAAACAAGCATTTGCAATGCAATAGGTCGCAAAATTTACGAGAGTTTGAGTTATTGGCATCGTAAATGACAATGCCAATAGCTTAAACTCTTGCAAATTCGAGACCTTTTGCATTGCAAATGCTATTTTTGTAAAAGTGCCCCATGCTGCGGTTTCACTTTAATTGCAGCCGCACACCTTTCTTTAGACGAGCCTTGTCTAAAGAAAGGGGCATGGCCGAAATTAAAGTGAAAGCGCCGTATGGGGCGCTTGTAAACCAAAAACTGAATAGTAAGAGAAAAAAAACATGCAGCCATGTTCGGGCTGCAAACAAACTAAAGGCACGGCCACCACTGTATCAGCGTAGCGTGCTGTGCTGGGAAATAAAAAATAAAGCGTTGGGGGAGAGTGTGTTCTGCCTGCAACAGCAGGCAGGATCAAACAATTTAATCAAAAAGTGCTCGGAGGCTGTAATTAAAGCCTACTGAGCAACAACACATGTAAAACGGGGTGTCCTGATGGGAGATTACAAGATGAGACAAGGACGTACTAAGGAGGAACTACTAAGCCTATTGACCAATGAAAAGCCACAGTTTACAAAGAACAATGACACAAGCCAACGAAAAATATGAGCGGAGAGTGGGTGGAGCTTCAAGTCCATACCTGAATACAGCATGCCTCGCAGAGCAGCGAATGCGCTGCCCAGGCTCGACCTAATAATGTTGAATGGAATTACATTAAACGTGGCGCGAAACTAGGACTTTACTCAGAGGAGTGCCTGTGCTTGGTTTGGTGTAAATCCATTTAGTGGTCTCAAAAAATAACATTTCAAAAAATGTATTTGGCAGGCCTTTTGGCAGGCCTTGAATGGTTAAAAGTTAGAGCTGTCTTGATAGTCGAAATCGTGCTTTTGATTTGCCTTTAACTTTCATGAATTTGCATAAAATTTAACAGATGCTTAACATGTTTCAGTTACTCTTATGCAAGGGGAGCACCGTTAAAAGGGGGTCGAAATGTGCCAGTCTGCAAATAACTGGGTCACCCCTTAACAGATTTATCTGGCAGACATTTTGTGTGCTTACTAAACTGTAGGTAAGGCAAGGGAAGCACTGTTGGGGAGAAGGGGAGGCAAAGGTGTTCATCTGCAAATAACATTGACACCTAAGACAAATCCCCACAAAATTAATCAGGAATTTAGTTCCGATTTGTGTTGGTATGTGTAACCTATGGCAGTGCTCCCAGGTTTCACGCAGATTTGACAAGGTGTGGGAGCCAAATTTAAAGGGGTGGGGGGGAATCAAACAAGCTTTGATTAGCTAATAACCTTGGCACCATTTGGTGGATGTGCCCGAAATTGGGTAATTTGCAAACTTCATGGGCAGCTGGTATCTGGCTGCATGGGAGATTGGTTGCCTGCGGCAAACCACTGTTGCACACGACTGAAGGCTACGTGCAGCGATTGCTAGCAGCAAGGTGGGTGTGGCCTGAGTCAACCGCGTCTAGACACAGTTGAAGGCTATTGGTTGTAAAACCAAATTGAAAAGAATTTGGGAAGACTACTTGGAGCTGTTTTTATAACTCGTCAAAATTCATTTTTCTGAAATATCTGACTACTTTATCTATTTTCTGCTTCCCTTAATAGGATGCAATTCTGTTTTATGATGTATGGATCCATTCACGCTTAGGTTTTTTCCTATTGATGTGTACGCAATACATTTAGTTTTGCTTAAAATTAAAAGAATTTTTTTTTTTGGATTACTAGTGCACCCTTCTTTACCATTATCTCCAAGCTGATCGCTTTCAACTGCTGGAGAAAAAGATAAGATTTCCCATCAGGGTCTGAGAGAACAGTGGAGAGAAATATGTAATCTCTGAGAAATACACACAGGTGCACGCGCACACACCCTTTAGAATTAACGCACACGCACATCTGAATGAACACACGCATACCCACAACACGTCAGAACCAGCGCACACACGTCTGAACTTGATTTGGGAGTTCAGTGTGTGCTTACTCAACTGACCATGTCGGTGCCAGCATCAATCTGTGTAACGTTTAGGCCTTTCATTTTAAATTACCTATGCTTAATGCACGTGGGTAAAAAAAAATCAGTAAAACAATAAGGAACGAAAAGATCATAACCCTATAGCTAAAATACATTTTTTTCCATATTCATTTCATAAAGAACAGATCCCTAATGTAACAAAAACACCACCGAAAATATATGTATTTTATATGGCACAAATAAAATATGCAGATTGTGAGGAAAATATATCTGTAATATCACATTTATTTCATAACAAACAAAAGTGGCTCTTAAAAAATGAGCACATTTCCTCAAATTATATTTGTATATTTTCTACACAATGAACAAGTTACATACCTTTGGTGATGCTCTTTTAGGCGGATACTCTAACCGCAAATTCCTCACCTCTAGAATTTCCCCAGGCACTAGACTGGATCTGGACAACTGCCCTTCATGCTGGACCCGACTATCAAGGCAGTAGTGTTTCGAATAACCCAGATTTAAATCCAGACGCTACTTTACCAATCATCTGATCAGATCATACGGCTGTCGATTTTATTCCTGAAAACAAAAAATCTGTGCAAGGCAAGAAGGTTCGAACCTGGAACAAATTCAATAAAACTGAACTGATCGACATCTTAACTAGGACTCAGCCTCTACTTACGAGCGACACAAATGTAGCATCATGTAGTTATTCCGAATGGATAAATGCGGCAGTCACCAAGGTGGCTCCTCTCAAAACAACTAAAAGCTATAGAAGTTGGCCCACAGCACCCTGGTTCTCTCCTAAACTCAGGGCACTAAAACCGAAATTTCGTAGACAGGAGAGTGTGGAGAAAAAACTACTGCACTGAGGAAAGGAAGAGATATTTTCAATACATCCAGCACTACAAAAAATCGATTATTGCTGGAAAAACTAATTACTTCTCGGAAAAAATCAACTTAGCCAAAAACTCTATGAGAGAACCTTTCAAAACAGTCCAGGTACTTTCTAGTCCTAACACCAGTAGTAAATTGTCCCCCAGCCAATCGCTATGCAACAAGTTGGTAGAATTTAAAAAAAATAAAGTAGCCTGCCACAGTGGCAGATCTAACTTTTCAATTTCCGTTCACCTGGGCCAGTGACAGTATCTCTTACTTGGGTATCCTGCTGGCAAGAACTCCAGAGGAAACGTTAAGGGCTAACTACAGTCCACCTGTAGACCAAACTAACAAGACGCTGGCCACCTGGAACCAGGCGGGCCTTTCCTGGGCGGGGCGCATCGCAGCTGTCAAGATGACGATTATGCCACATATACGTCTTTCAGACTATTCCCCTGACCCCACCTGCTGCGAATATTCGTAGCTTGCAACGTGCCATTAACGGCTTCATTTGGGGTGGGAAACAACCGCGACTCAGCTTTCATCAGATCACGAAACCTAAAGAGGGAGGGGGAATGGGAGTCCCAGTGGTACAGAGATATTTTCAGGCGTCACAACTGCGCTTTATAATAGAATAGAACCGCCCGTCTTGGGTGTTGGTCTTGGCTGCTGTGAATACGCCGCATGGTGCGTGCTGGAGCGTTGTTGACCTGGTTTCTGGTGGCTTTTTGCGGAGTTCTGACAGAGCGTCTGTGCGGCAGTGGAGTTGCTCCTCCTTTACGTGTGGAGTTGCCGCTCCGCTTGAGGCGTCATCCGCTTACTCTCCACTCGGAGCCTCTCTCTGCCATTTCCAGACGCAGGATTCTCCTCAGATCGCAGGCGCCCTCCTCAGCGAGTCTCAATGGAACTTCCTGTCATCACTCCGCCCTCGAGAGCCTGACTGTGTTCCTGTTTCCAAACACCAGCATAGAAACAGGACTATGCTCATCAAGGCTCTGGTGAACATTTTCTGAGGGGATTAACTCAACGTATGCCACGTCATCTATTAGTCCTATTGCTTCCGGCTAATCCCAGCCCGTTTTAGGAGTATTACTGTAGGTCATTTTTACAGGACTATGCTGATGTCTGTGTCAATGCATTGTGACTTATGGTTCGTGAACAGTACATGCCTTATATGTCACTAAGCTTATTTTTCTTCCACAGGTTTATTAGGTATTGATAATTTTTTCCCCTGGCCGCCTGGCACCTTGGGTACATACATAACCGCTCTCAGTCCAGCTTAGGGAGTGGGACACTTCAAGCTTTCATTCTATCCTAGGGTCCTTTGCTACCAACTTCAGCATGGCAGCTGCTGGCATGAGTCAACCACCGCCTTTTCTTAATGAATTAGGCGAACCCGATATACCTTGGGGCAGGTGGGTGGCCATTTTTAAATCATATCTCATAGCCATAGGGGGGAGTAATTTCCCAGCTTTAAGAAAACAGCGTATTCTCCTACACAATTTGGGCATTCAAGGAAGGAAAGTGTATGAGGACATAACTGGTAAAGATGCTGATGAGGAACCAGGTGAGGAAGAAGAAGGAGTGGATGCATATGTTTTCACTTTGAGGAAGTTAGAGTCCCATTTCCGTGAAAAGATTAATGTGGTCTTAGAGAGGCACAAATTTTTCAAGAGTTTTCGGAAAAAGGAAGAGAAGGTTTCAACTTATGTGGCAGCGTTAAGAGGCCTCTCCTCTACATGTGAATTTGGCACACTTACAGATTCCCTTATTAGGGACCAGTTAGCTAGGTGCACCAATGATCAGAAAACACAGGAAGAACAGCTCACCAGAAACCCAGACCTGTCAGAAGCCATCAACATCGCTAAGGGCATAGAGCATACAGCATTGTGCGTAAAAGAAATGAAAAATACTGCAGGGTTTAATACAGAGAAAGGATACTCTAAGAACGTAGTCAATGAAGAGATGGTGTGCAAAATTAGCGAGAAGAGTAGAGATGTTACCCTCAACAAATCAGAGAATATTCGCTGTTTTAGATGTGGTAGCCCTAACCATCTAGCTAATAATTGGAAATGCCCAGCTAAAAATGCAGTTTGCAAGAAATGTAATAAAAAAGGCAATTTTCTTAAGGTATGCAAAGCTGCTAGTGGTAAGGTACACTTGGTTAGTGGGTTAGAAGATGAGAGGGAGGAGAACAAAGGGTATGTCTTTCAGATAGACCAAGGGGAAGTTGAGGAAAAAATACAATATCCCACTTGTAACGTAAGTCTAGATGGTGAATCAGTGCAAGTTTATGCCGATTCGTGTTCACCTTACACTCTTATTGAAAAAAAACTTTTTGAGGAAAAGTTTGCTAAGCATAATCTTTGTTTGGAAACTGCTGATTTACGTCCAGGGGGATACAACAAAGACCCTATTCCCTTAGAGGGGATGGTAAGAATGCGTATCTCGTTTAAGGACAGGCACACTGTGGGAAAGGTTTATGTCACGAAGAAGGGATCAAGCTTATTGGGGTGGAAACACCAGAAGAAATTGGGCATCACCTTGGATCCCAACAATGTAGACCAGGTGTTATAAGTGGAACCTCCAGTGGTAGGTGGCAACCTAATAAAAGAGTTTCCTGAGGTTTTCACGGAAAAATTAGGAAGGTTAAAACAATACATGCACAGGATTGTACTTAAAGATGGAGCACGCCCTGTAGTACATAAGACTCGTTCAGTACCACTACTTATGAGGGAACCTTTAAGGTTAGAACTTGAGAAACTGGTAAATCAGGGTGTAATACAGGAAATTGAAAGTTCCGAATGGTTGGCGCCCATTGTGCTCACAACTAAGTACAATGGTAGTAACATTTGTCTATGTGTGGACTTAAGGGACCTCAACGCAAACATCATGGTGGACAGACATCCTCTACCAAGGATACACGAGATGCTAAGTACTATTCAAGAGGCAAAGTATTTCAGCGTTCTCGATTTGTCCTCGGCATACCACCAGGTCAATCTGCATCCGGAGTCCCAGTTGTTAACAGCATTCACTACACCTTATGGCAATTTCAAGTTTCTTAGAATGCCGTTTGGACTGGCTTCTGCTGCCTCAGCCTTTCAAAGAATAATGCAACACATTCTCAGGGAATGTGGCAAGACATTGTGTTTTCAGGTTGATATACTGATATATGGTGCCTGTGAAAGTGAACACAATTCCAATGTTATAAATGTGTTAACCATACTTAAAGATGCAGGATTTACTACTAAGGAATGTAAATGTAAAGTGGGTGTGACTTCTGTAGACTATCTGGGTCACACAATTTCACAGGAAGGCATCAAACCCAAGATTGATTTGGTTGAGGCTGTGCGGAAAGCTCCCACCCCCATTACTAAAGAGGAGATAAAGTCATTTGTGGGGTTGGCAGAGTATATGGCCAAATATATTAAGAATTTCTCCATTTTGACACAACCTTTGAGGAACCTGTTTAAAAAAGGTTCTACATTTGAGTGGGGAGGGGAACACGAGAAGGCATTTGAAGACATAAAAAAGGCCATTGTCACTGCTCCCCACATTGGAAATTTTATGGCAGAAAGAGAAACTATTATCACCACAGATGCAAGCAACAAGGGTATTGGTGCCACTCTTTCCCAGAGAGTAGACAACAAAGAGAAAGTAGTGGCATTTGCCTCCAGAACACTAACAGGGGCCGAGGTCAATTATTCAACGGTAGAGAAGGAGGTATTGGCTGTTTATTGGGCGATTAAACATTTCAAGTTTTATGTGTGGGGCTTGCCGTTTGAACTGATCACAAGCCTTTACTATCCATGTTTACAAAAAAAGAGGTGGAGAACACGACACCCTGCATAGCTAAATGGGTATTGGGCCTTCAAGGTTTCAATTACAGAATGGTCTATGTACCTGTGGCAAAGAACTGTGTAGCTGACTTCTTATCCAGGGCCCCAGTAGAGGGAGATGGTGGCACTACACCTCTAGATGATGCTATTTTGGAAGTTACCCTGCCTTCCGTGGTGCAGGAACAATGGAATCTCCATATGGAATAAGATCATGAACTTATTAAAGTCAAAGAGTATGTGATAAAGGGGTGGCCCATTAAATGCAAAAACTTACCGGAAGAAGTACAGCCCTACTGAAACGTTAGAAATGAACTGTCCTTAGAGGGGGATATCTTACTTAAATCAGGGAGGATAATTCCGCCAGAAGGCTTATGTTAGACCTGTCAGCCTAGGGTGGTCTTGCCCTGTTTTTTTTCCTCCCTTTTGCGCCTCATTTTTGCCACCGTATTTTTACTGGACCTAGGTCTCCGGGCGCCTTGCCACTGCTAGCCAGTGCTGAGGTGCAGGTGCTCTCTCACTCAAGATGGCTGCCACAGGCCCCTGCTACTGCAGAGGGGCCTTACACGCATACACACTAGTAGCCAGGGTCAGGCTGGGACATAGGGATACAGTATCCATTCCGTCCCCGCCTCTGGGCCACATAGCCAGACATGTGGAAGGTTCCAGAACCTTCCGGGCTGTGGGAGGAGTTATGTTTTGCCGCCTTTGGGAGGGTCACCTGACCTAGGGGTATAAAAGGCTTGGAGGGAAAACTTTTAGTCAGTTGGGGCACCACTGATCCTGGGAGAACCTCTGCCGGAGTACAGGCTTTAGGGCCTAGGGGGAGACCTACACTACTGCTGCTGACAAGGCTTAGGCCCTGCTGTAGTAAGTTAGCTGAGGAACGCCCACCACCCACTGACCTTGCCCAGCGTGAGGGGACCCAGGGAACCACCTTCAGCGTGCTGGGAAGAACATCAAGCACTCCCAGAACCACCAACTCATTCCCCCCTCATAAGAAGAAACTTCTGACAAGAAACTTTTGACAAGAAACTTATAATAAGAAACTTCTGACAAGAAACTCCTGACAAGAAACTCCTAAGAAGCAACCAATCTGAAACAGCCGCAAGAAACCTTAATCTGGGGAGGCCTGACCGTCCAGCAAGGCCTGAAACCTAAACTGCCACACTGGGGATCACCAGGTAAAGCGCCGTGCCCTGAAGCGCTAGACCTTCACCCCCTATCAACTCCTGCCTGCTGCTGGGCTGCCCCCCAAGAACCTTTCCAGTCAGCCCTGCCCACAGGCTGCTGGTGCGCCCCGCGTTCTGTCTCCACGAGGGAGAAACTGCCCCCCCCCCTCAGGTCACTGACTTCGTGAGGGAATCACCGCCGCGGCCGCCGCCGCGTGAGGAGAAGTACTGCTGTGAGGAAGGCCCTCCTCGGGGCCGTGTGGTGAGGTGCGCCGTCCGCGCCCTCACCGAAGGAAGCGCTGTGGTGAGGAAGGCCCCTCGAGTGGATGTGGTGAGGTGCGCCGTCCGCGCCCTCACCGAAGCCTCCAAATAGCCCCCAGTCATCACCGCCGGGCCCGGGGCCCCACCGCCGCCGTCGCGGCCGAAGAAATCACCGCCGCAGCCCAAGGGGGCCGCGTGAAGACACCGCGGCCTAGCGCGATCCGCGAGGCCTCCAGGCCCCGCCGACGCCGTTGCTGGGCAACCGGGGACGCCGGCCGCGCCCCCGGGAAGGCCGCGCAGCGATTGGGCGCCGGCTCCCGCCACGCCCCCAGCGCCGACGGAGGCCGAGGAAGAGCTCCGGCCGTGCAGAGGGAGACGGGGAGCCGGCCGGAGAGGACTGCCGGCTCCCGCTCCCCTTCCCGAAGTCCCTGCAAGCCCGCAAATCCACTCACCTGATCCCGGGGGCCGGAGGAGGGTGATACCGGCCCCCGCAACGACCCGTAATTCCGGCCAAGAGGGCCGAGGTACCCCGACCGGGCCCCGCCCTCCAGAACACGGGCCGGGCCTGGAGATCCCCAGTCGCTAGGAAGCGCGACCAACGACCACGCACCAGGTGAGCCCAGGAGGCCCCTAGGGTCCACAGAAACGCCACTGGGGGCCGGGGGCCACATTAACCCTTAGATTAACCTGTGACTTTCCCCATGAGGCGAGGCCCCGGAGAGGAGTGGGCCTAGCCTGGAATTAACCCCTGAGGGACACAGAAGCCCCAGAATACAGGACATGTTGAGGGGTTCCCCACAGTGTTTATTAATTTAATGCTGATGCCTATTGTAATTACTGCCTAGGCCTATGCTGATAACTGCAAAGTCTTTACCTAAGGGGGAAAGTGATTAATTGAATTGAGCTGAAGTGTACACCGCCAAGAGTTGAAGTGTTTTATGTTACAGGTGTACTGGAGTTGCGACGCCCACTGTACTGAATGTGGGTGCGCCTAGATTAATGCAGGCCTATTGAAATGTAACGTGAAAAGCCTTCTTTTAAGTAATTGAATATGCTTGAAGTGAACTGCATGTTTAGGCCCATGTTTTATTAATGCACCTTGTGATCATTATTGGTGCTACGTTTAGGAGATGATTCCTGCGGCCTCTTAGTGGCCTACAATGTTGATGAGCTATGATGCTTTATTAAGAATGTGCACCAGTTGAGTAATGCAATGATTTTAAATGTAGATCTGAATTAATCTGCCTCATCTGATGCTACCTTGATTTATATATAAAAGATCTTGATTTTAAATACACAAGCCTGGTGTGGTGTCATGTTATTGCGTTCGCATTCCTGAGTCAAAGTAAGAGTGTGCTGCACAACTGCCTTACACATTGCCTTCGCGTGCTTTCCCGCCTCGCGCCATGCTACCGTGGCGGACTCGGTAAACCCCGGTTCCAACATTTGGTGTTCAGCGGTGGGATAAGGACTGGTGTTTGTGCAGCACCCTACAGTGACTCAGTGTGCGCCGCAATTGGACACCTATTGAAATGCAAGTGCTAGGAATTCTTTTGTGATTGCCGATTGTGTACATTCCTGCGTTAGACCTGCTACCTACAGTCTAGAACCCTTTCCCTAAATTGTCTGGGGCCCCACCTAGGAGGATGGAGTTTGAGTTAGCCAACCTAGAAAGGTATACGGTGACACAGCTCAAGGAGTTCTGCCTAGAGAGGGGGGTGGCCGTCAAGCGAGGCGCCAGGAAGGAGGTGCTTCAGAAAGCTTTGAGGGCATGGGTAATGGCCCACCCGGAGGGAAGAGGGGACGAGGAGCAGGGGGAGGCAGACAACCCAGGAGAACTGGACCTACTGCACATTGATGTTAGCGAGAATGTGTTGCCAGGAAGACGTTCCAGGGCAGGCAGTAGTGCGTCAGGGGGAGTTTGTCGGCAGAGGAATTTGAGGACAGGAGGGAGGAGAGGCGATTAACATTAGAACTTGCTAGGATGGAAAGAGAAGGAGAACAGGCAAGGCTAGCCATGGAGGAAAGGAAGCTTGCGCATGAGCTTAGCCTGAAGGAACTAGAGCTCCGAGCCTTGCAGATGGAGATGCAGGGCAAAGTGAATGGTGGCAGCGTACCTGCTGGGGTTCCACAGGAGCCCAAATTTTATCTACCAAGAGAGGTGATAGCCAGTTTTAGTGTAGGAGATGACATCGATAAGTGGTTGGCGGCGTACGAGGTGGCTTTGGTGGCCCATAGAGTTCCTGAGAGCTACTGGGGGGAGGTCTTTACAGGTACATACCTCCACCAGTAAGGGACACACTTTTAACCTTGGATAAGGGGGATCAGACCAACTACCCTATCATGAAGGAGGCCCTGCTCAAGAAGTTTGGCCTCACCCCAGAGAAGTACCGCCAAAAGTTCCGCAACAGCCACAAGCTTCACACACAAAACTGGGTGGATTTTTTTGATTATGCCCGGAAGGCATTGGAGGGTTGGGTGCGTGGCAGCAACGTTGACAATTACAAAGGGCTGTACGACCTGTTCTTGAGAGAGCACCTCCTAGAGAAATGTTTTCCGGAGCTGCGCCAGTACTTGGTGGACCGCAAGCTGACCAATCCTAGGGAGCTTGCAGAGGAGGCAGACACGTGGGTCAGCACTCGGGTGTCCCACAAGGGAGCCGGGGCGGACCCCCCGAAAGGTGGACAGGGGCTCCCCCAGAAGAAAGAGGGGGAGATAAAAAGAGGGAGTTCTTTAAAGGCCCCCAAAATAGACCGCCTGGGAGAGGGGTAGGTTCCCCATCCCAATCTGGATTCCAGAAACCCACTTATCCTGACAGGAGTCAGCAGCCCAGAACTGTCCGGTGCTACGAGTGCGGGGAGGTTGGACACTACAAGGGGGATCCCCAGTGTCGCAAGAGAACCCCAGCCCCCACAGGAGGTAAGAGCCCCGGGGTGGCCAGTGTAGCGCTTGGGGAGGAGTTGTCCCTAGGTAGGGGAGGTGAGTGGACAGGCTTGACCTTAGTTTCCCTGGGGGATAGAGAGATCATCCCACGGGTTCAGGTACCCGCGAACACTGCCAAGTATCGGCAGAGGGTCCTGGTGAACGGGGAGGAGGTGGAGGCTCTGAGGGACACAGGTGCCAGCATGACGATGGTGAGACGTCAGCTGGTGTCCCCAGAGCAGGTGATTCCTGAGGAATTCCACCCGGTTGTTATGGCTGATAATAGCCTGGGTCATTACCCCGTGGCCCAAGTTCCCTTTGAGTGGGGAGGAGTATCAGGTCTGTTGAAGGTTGCGGTGAGCCCTGCCATGCCAGTTGACTGTCTGCTGGGTAACGACTTGGAACATACTGCCTGGAGGGAGGTAGAGTTCAATGCCCATGCTGAGATGTTGGGATTACCAGGATGGACTTGCGTCGTCACGCGGTCCATGGCTGCCCGACAAGGAACTCAGCTGGGGTTGGAGCCTGAAATAATGGCCCAGCCCACTGCTGGACGAGGAGATGTCCAGGAGGAGACACCCGGTGAGATGGATGGGGAGCCCGCGGAGGTGACCCCGGAGTCCGCTGAGGTGGTTGGTGTTCCCGTGGGGGACCTGCCGACCCCTGCAGAGTGGCAGGTGGAAGGAGGGCCTACCCGGGAGGAATTTTGCCGGGCGCAGAAGGAGTGCCCTACGCTTGAAGGCATGCGGCAACAGGCCGAAGCCCAAGCAGCTGGAACAGAGACTGGTAACTACCATGTCTACTGGGAGGATGGTCTCCTCTACAGTGAGCCTAAGGCTCCGGTGCATGGGTCATCAAGGGCCGTGGTGGTCCCCCAATGCTACCGAGCCTTTCTGCTAGAGTTGGCACACGAAATACCACTAGCAGGACACCTGGGCCAAGACAAGACGTTTGCGCGTCTGGTCCCACATTTTTACTGGCCCAGGATGCGCGTCACTTCTGACACTTTTTGCAAGACTTGCACCACTTGCCAAGCGAGCGGCAAGACAGGGACGAAAGTGAAGGTCCCTCTAGAACCTCTCCCAGTTGTCGATACCCCTTTTGAGCGGGTAGGGATTGACATTGTCGGGCCATTGGACCCGCCGACTTCTGCAGGACATAGGTTCATTTTGGTGCTGGTAGACCACGCCACCCGGTACCCGGAGGCAATCCCTCTGAGGACCATCACTGCACCGGTGGTGGCGCGGGCCCTGATGGGGATTTTTACCCGAGTGGGATTCCCCAAGGTCGTGGTGTCAGATAGGGGCACGAATTTCATGTCGGCCTACATGCAGGCCATGTGGAAGGAGTGTGGAGTGACCTACCGGTTCTCCACTCCTTACCACCCCCAGACGAACGGGCTCGTGGAGCGCTTTAACAAAACCTTGAAGGGGATGATCAGGAGCCTACCCGAGGACTTGAGAAGGAAGTGGGACGTCCTCTTACCCTGTCTGCTCTTCTCCTACCGAGAGGTGCCGCAGAAGGGGGTCGGTTTCAGCCCCTTTGAGCTGCTCTATGGCCACCCCGTTCGGGGGCCCCTCAGTCTTGTCAAGGAGGGGTGGGAGAAGTCTTCCTCGAAGCTTCCCCGTGATGTGGTCAGCTATATGCTGGCATTCCGCAGCCAAGTGGCCAAGCTGTGGAAGGAGGCCTCGGACAACCTAGAGGCTAGTCAGGCCGTCATGAAGAAATGGTATGACCGGAACGCTCGGACGGTAGAGTTAGACGCTGGACAGAAGGTGTGGGTCATGGAGCCAGGAGAGCTTAGCGCCCTCCAGGACCGGTGGACTGGACCGTTTGAGATCTTGGAAAGGAGAGGCCAGACCACGTATGTCGTCGATGTGAAGACCCCCGTCAACCCCACAGGGTGTTCCACGTCAACCGCCTGAAGCCACACCAGGAGCGTTCAGAGCTCACTCTCCTGATGATAACAGATGGAAGTGAGGAGGAGGAGAGTGAGCCTCTTCCAGACCTTCTGGCGGCCCATGAGAAGGATGGTTCGGTAGAGGGAGTGGTCCTCGCCCCATCCTTAACCCCAGAGCAACAGAGGGACTGCCGCCAGGTCTTGGGGCAGTACGCCTCGTTGTTCTCCCTCACGCCTGGGATCACGCACCTGTGTACCCATGATGTGGACACAGGGGACAGTCCGCCAGTAAAAACCAAGTCTTACCGGCTGTCCGATAAAGTCAAGGCTAGTATCCAGGGTGAGGTTACCAAGATGCTAGAACTGGGAGTGATTGAGCCTTCCAGTAGCCCTTGGGCTAGTCCGGTGGTGTTGGTGCCGAAAGCGGCCCCACCGGGCACCACACCAGAACTTCGGTTCTGTGTGGATTACCGTGGACTCAACTCAGTCACAAAGACCGACGCTCACCCGATCCCTCGGGCGGATGAGCTCATTGACCGGCTGGGAGCAGCCCGGTATCTGAGTACCATTGATTTGACGTCAGGCTATTGGCAGATCGCCATGGCGGAAGGAGCAAGGGAGAAGACTGCGTTCTCCACCCCCGAGGGCCACTTTCAATTTCGGGTGATGCCCTTCGGGTTGAAAAATGCTCCAGCCACTTTCCAGCGGTTGGTGAACCAGGTGCTGTCTGGCCTAGAGGCCTTCTCTGCTGCCTACCTGGATGACATAGCTGTCTTCAGTAGCAGCTGGGAGGACCATCTGGAGCATCTCCAGGAGGTGCTACAGGCTCTGCAACGGGCTGGTCTAACCATCAAGGCCAGCAAGTGCCAGATTGGACAGGGATCTGTCGTGTACCTGGGACATCTGGTGGGCGGAGGTAAGGTGCAACCCCTCCAAGCCAAGATTGAGACCATCTTGGCCTGGGAGCCCCCAAGACCCAAACAGAGGTCCGAGCTTTTCTCGGCCTCACGGGATACTACCGCCGGTTCGTCAAGGGATATGGAACCATCGTGGGCCCATTGACGGAATTGACTTCAAAGAAGCAGCCACGCAGAGTCATCTGGACGGCTGCCTGCCAGGAAGCCTTTGAGACCCTCAAACGTGCAATGTGCACCGCACCGGTGCTCAGGACTCCAGACTTTGGACGGGAATTTATCGTGCAGACAGACGCTTCTGAGCATGGCATAGGAGCTGTGCTCTCGCAGCTGAATGACGATGGCCAAGACCAGCCAGTGGCCTTCATTTCCCGAAGACTACTCCCCAGGGAACAGCGGTGGAGTACCATCGAACGAGAAGCCTTTGCCGTGGTTTGGGCTGTAAAGAAGTTGAGGCCATACCTTTTTGGTTGTCACTTCCTGATCCAGACCGACCACAGACCCCTTCGCTGGCTCATGCAGATGAGAGGCGAAAACCCCAAATTGTTGAGGTGGTCCATTTCCCTCCAGGGGATGGACTTTCGGGTGGAACATCGACCCGGTGTAGACCACGCCAACGCTGACGGTCTCTCCCGGTTTTTCCGCCTTAGCGACGAGAACTCCCTAGAGGTTGGGAAGCTCTCCCCTCTTTCGGCTGGGGGGGACGCGTGTTAGACCTGTCAGCCCTAGGGTGGTCTTGCCCTGTTTTTTTTCCCTTTTGCGCCTCATTTTTGCCACCGTATTTTTACTGGACCTAGGTCTCCGGGCGCCTTGCCACTGCTAGCCAGTGCTGAGGTGCAGGTGCTCTCTCACTCAAGATGGCTGCCACAGGCCCCTGCTACTGCAGAGGGGCCTTACACGCATACACACTAGTAGCCAGGGTCAGGCTGGGACATAGGGATACAGTATCCATTCCGTCCCCGCCTCTGGGCCACATAGCCAGACATGTGGAAGGTTCCAGAACCTTCCGGGCTGTGGGAGGAGTTATGTTTTGCCGCCTTTGGGAGGGTCACCTGACCTAGGGGTATAAAAGGCTTGGAGGGAAAACTTTTAGTCAGTTGGGGCACCACTGATCCTGGGAGAACCTCTGCCGGAGTACAGGCTTTAGGGCCTAGGGGGAGACCTACACTACTGCTGCTGACAAGGCTTAGGCCCTGCTGTAGTAAGTTAGCTGAGGAACGCCCACCACCCACTGACCTTGCCCAGCGTGAGGGGACCCAGGGAACCACCTTCAGCGTGCTGGGAAGAACATCAAGCACTCCCAGAACCACCAACTCATTCCCCCCTCATAAGAAGAAACTTCTGACAAGAAACTTTTGACAAGAAACTTATAATAAGAAACTTCTGACAAGAAACTCCTGACAAGAAACTCCTAAGAAGCAACCAATCTGAAACAGCCGCAAGAAACCTTAATCTGGGGAGGCCTGACCGTCCAGCAAGGCCTGAAACCTAAACTGCCACACTGGGGATCACCAGGTAAAGCGCCGTGCCCTGAAGCGCTAGACCTTCACCCCCTATCAACTCCTGCCTGCTGCTGGGCTGCCCCCCAAGAACCTTTCCAGTCAGCCCTGCCCACAGGCTGCTGGTGCGCCCCGCGTTCTGTCTCCACGAGGGAGAAACTGCCCCCCCTCAGGTCACTGACCTCGTGAGGGAATCACCGCCGCGGCCGCCGCCGCGTGAGGAGAAGTACTGCTGTGAGGAAGGCCCTCCTCGGGCCGTGTGGTGAGGTGCGCCGTCCGCGCCCTCACCGAAGGAAGCGCTGTGGTGAGGGAGGCCCCTCGAGTGGATGTGGTGAGGTGCGCCGTCCACGCCCTCACCTAAGCCTCCAAATAGCCCCCAGTCATCACCGCCGGGCCCGGGGCCCCACCGCCGCGGCCGAAGAAATCACCGCCGCAGCCCAAGGGGGCCGCGTGAAGACACCGCGGCCTAGCGCGATCCGCGAGGCCTCCAGGCCCCGCCGACGCCGTTGCTGAGCAACCGGGGACGCCGGCCGCGCCCCCGGGAAGGCTGCGCAGCGATTGGGCGCCGGCTCCCGCCACGCCCCCCAGCGCCGACGGAGGCCGAGGAAGAGCTCCGGCCGTGCAGAGGGAGACGGGGAGCCGGCCGGAGAGGACTGCCGGCTCTCGCTCCCCTTCCCGAAGTCCCCGAAGCCCGCAAAATCCACTCACCTGATCCCGGGGGCCGGAGGAGGGTGATACCGGCCCCCGCAACGACCCGTAATTCCGGCCAAGAGGGCCGAGGTACCCTGACCGGGCCCCGCCCTCCAGAACACGGGCCGGGCCTGGAGATCGCCAGTCGCTAGGAAGCGCGACCAACGACCACGCACCAGGTGAGCCCAGGAGGCCCCTAGGGCCCACAGAAACGCCACTGGGGGCCGGGGGCCACATTAACCCTTAGATTAACCTGTGACTTTCCCCATGAGGCGAGGCCCCGGAGAGGAGTGGGCCTAGCCTGGAATTAACCCCTGAGGGACACAGAAGCCCCAGAATACAGGACATGTTGAGGGGTTCCCCACAGTGTTTATTAATTTAATGCTGATGCCTATTGTAATTACTGCCTAGGCCTATGCTGATAACTGCAAAGTCTTTACCAAAGGGGGAAAGTGATTAATTGAATTGAGCTGAAGTGTACACCGCCAAGAGTTGAAGTGTTTTATGTTACAGGTGTACTGGAGTTGCGACGCCCACTGTACTGAACGTGGGTGCGCCTAGATTAATGCAGGCCTATTGAAATGTAACGTGAAAAGCCTTCTTTTAAGTAATTGAATATTCTTGAAGTGAACTGCATGCTTAGGCCCATGTTTTATTAACGCACCTTGTGATCATTATTGGTGCTACGTTTAGGAGATGATTCCTGCGGCCTCTTAGTGGCCTACAATGTTGATGAGCTATGATGCTTTATTAAGAATGTGCACCAGTTGAGTAATGCAATGATTTTAAATGTAGATCTGAATTAATCTGCCTCATCTGATGCGACCTTGATTTATATAAAAGATCTTGATTTTAAATACACAAGCCTGGTGTGGTGTCATGTTATTGTGTTCGCATTTCTGAGTCAAAGTAAGAGTGTGCTGCACAACTGCCTTACACATTGCCTTCGCGTGCTTTCCCACCTCGCGCCATGCTACCGTGGCGGACTCGGTAAACCCCGGTTCCAACAGCTTACGTGACCACTTTCTTAACCTGACTCATGAAGGACACTTGGGAAGAAGTCTCAGTAAATCCAGATTGAGATCTGATTACTGGTTCCCCTACATGGATCATCGAATGGAGGAGAAGGTTAGGGATTGCCATGCCTGTAGCCTGAGTGACAAATCTAAAAGTCTGAGGCACAGCCCCGTCGTTCCCGTTGAAGTTTCCACGGTTCCGTGGAACAAGTTGGGTCTTGACATTGCGGGTCCCATCCAGGCCATGGGCGCACAGGACAAATACCTATTTGTCCTCATTGACTACTATTCCAACTGGATCACGCACAAGTTTGTTAACACGATCAACACCAAGTCCCTAACTAATTTTTTAAGTGAGGTGTTTTCCAAGGAGGGTATTCCAGCTACCCTCATAACGGACAATGGTGTCCAGTTTGTTTCGGAGGAAATGAAGAATTTTTTAGCAGGCATGTCCATCTCACATGTTCGCACCCCATTATACTGTCCTAAAGCCAATGGTAAAGTGGAAAGAGCAAACAGATTGTTAAAAGAGTCTATACAATTGGCTGTGGCTTTGAGGAAACCCATAGAAACCTCTGAAAGAGAAAGGCTATGGTCGTACCATACCACACCCAATATCTCCACAGGTCTCTTTCCCTTTGAATTGTTGAGGGGAAGGAAGGCAGGATCTAAATTGTCTCCCAATTGGCTTTTCCAGAACAAGGAGATCACCATTGACCCTGAGGAAGTCGGGGTAAGGGTGAGGAGAAAGCAAAGAGTCTATAAAGACTTGTATGACAAAAATTGGGGTGCAAAAGACAAGTTCTGGAATCAGGGGCAATGGGTTCTTGTCAGAAAACCTTATGTGGCAAGTAGCAAAGGGGACAAATTCTATGCTCCCGAAAATATCAAGGAAATCAAGAAAAATGTGGTAATTCTTGAAAATTGTAAAATGTGGAGTATGGACCGTATAACCACATGTCCTGCTAACTTGATTCCGAGTAATGCAAGGGAGGAGGGTACCAGAAATACTCAGGTTGGTTCAGAGCTTGGTAAATGGGGGGGAAGACTCACGCATCCCCCTGCCTGGCACAAAGATTACAAAATTTTGTAATATTTCCACAGGTACATCTGGTACTTACTGTTTTTCAATTTTGTCCTAGTGGTTGTCCACCTTTCCCCTCTTCTGTTTCTTAGGCTAGGTTCATATACCGTTTCTTCTTTTGGCTCATGCCTGCCCATCCTCATTCCCTTCCTCTCTCTCCTCCCCTAGTGCCTTTCACTCCTCTCCTTTCCTCCCGTCCTCTTCTCATTTCGGGAGGGAGATGTGTTATATCCTGTCTATTGGTCTCCTCCTGTCCTCCCCCATCCCTTCCTCTCTTATGGTTCTACCCTAGAACACTCAGGTGTAGGCTGTTTAGAATGTTGGTTCTCTCAGAGAGCTTGACAGGAACTGGCAAGCTGAAGGTGTTTCTTTTCTACCTATGAATAAAGAACTTGGAACGCAACTTACCGCATCCCTCCTTACTTCAGAAAGGTTGTAAAAGGGTAGGTTCGCTATTTGATCAGAACGGGGTTATTCCCTTCGATCAGCTACAGCAGGATTATGCAATCCCGGCATCTGACCTTTATACATATAATCAAGCCCTACACTGGGTGACTTCCCCAGATATGCGAGCTGGGGCATCCCGTCCATTGACTCAATTCGAAAAGTGGCTAGTCACTAAAACCAACTACACGCGTATTATATCGGAGATGTATGTTCTTCTTTCAACTACTACCACATCCACAAAATCCAAGGGTCAGCTGAGGTAGGAGGAGGAAATTGGTAGAACATTCATGGATAAAGAATGGCAGGACATATACTACAGAACCTCTCACACAGCACATGATATGTCAGGCTCAGAAGCAGCATACAAGGTCGCATCCTACTGGTACCTCACACCGGCTAGAGTAAATTGCTGGAATAAAGATCGTTCAGCTGCTTGCTGGAGAGGATGCGGACAGACGGGTTCACTGGTTCACTTACTCTGGCATTGTCCTAAGCTGGTGAGATACTGGGACTTGATTCTGAATGACATCAACGAAGCATTTTAACACTGACATTCCGCGCTTCCCTGCCTACATATTGCTAGGTCTTCCCAATTCCCTGACCTTCCCCTTGCACTCACTTAGAGGGAGGCAGATGGCTTTAGCCCTTAATGCTGCAAGATTGGAACTGCTATCACACTGGGGGTCTATTGTGGTCCCTGACCACTCGGCCTGGTTGAGAAGGCTATGGTCTGCGCTAGCAATGGAGCACTTGTCTATGACGATAGATTTTTTATTGTTTTATTTGCAAGATGGCCGCGGGGTCAGAGGTACGAGAGGGAGCTCCTGGGGTACGGGATCACTACTACGTGTAAATCCCTGGTGCCCCCCCCCCCTCCCGTGACCCCCTCCGACTAACAAGACCTACCGGAACGTAATTGTCAAGGGGGTGACCCGGAACCGCGCTGTGGATTCTCCGCCGAGATCGTAGATCCGCTTCTCGCTGCCTCCGCCTCGGAGGGGATTGATCGGCAGGCAGACTCCATAACAGAAGGTCCGGAAAAACACTGCTTGGACCCGCAAGAGTCCCAAGAGTCTCCAAGACAACACCGACGCCCAACTTTCAAGGAATACAACTTGCTACTGAAAGACGAAAGACACCAATAGAACGAAGGACCCGCCGCGTCAATAGCTGCAGAAACAATCGGAGAGATCGAGAGAAATCAGTTTCTTTGAGGACCCGAGAATCGTTGAGAAAGGGTTCACTCTCCGGAACCTCGGAACGTGCAATAATCTCTACAGACGAGCCGACCCAGCAACGGGAGACACGAGGCACGCTACCGCGCCACCTGACCCTAAAATGGCAGCCTCCAAGCCCCGATAAGCATATACGAACCGATCAATTCCCGCTACCTCATTCCCTACCTCCACTGTCTACATCGTCTCTCCGAATCCTGACAACACTGGACACCTAGCAGCTAGGGATGAAACTGGCAACCGAAAGGCAGAATTCTCCGATGTATCGAAGGGCCCCTTCGCGGCAGTAACGACCCCTCCCACCCCCATCGAGACCCAGAAATCAGCTCCGGTGAGTACCCTAGAAAGAACTGAGAACGGGTTTACTCACCGGAATCCCTGGCACTCGAAATAATCTCTTCAAGACGCGCCGACCCTGGAACGAGAGAAGCAGGTCAGGTGACCTCGCTGCCTGACCCTAAAATGGCGGCTTTCAACCCACAATTACCATTCATCAATCTGATCAATTCCCTCTACTGCAATTGCTACCTCTACTGACCTCATCGTGTCTCCGAATCCTGGCAACAATCAGTCACAGACGCGCTGGCCTCAAAAATCGTAGGCGCAGCACTCATCTCCTCACATCTCACGATGCCTGTCCCCAAGATGGCGGCTTCCACCCACTCATAACCTACATCTATCGGTTAAAGCACCAGACTCTCTCCACGGAAACTCAACAAACCAATGCCTAAATAACTCCCCCAGGCTCCCCTGAACAACCATACAGTCGCGCCAGCCTCAGCGACTGAAGGCACGGCGGCTGTAAACCCAATTGACGTTGCCTGTCTTTAACGCGATGCCTGGCCCCAAGATGGCGGCTTTTGTCCACCCACGACTCCTACTTATCGGATAACCATCTGACTCTCTCCAAGGAACCGCAATATACCAATCTCCTAAATAACATCCCCACTCTACCTAGAACAACCCTACAGACTGAATCGCAATAAACCAATCCGCAACAACATCCTTAGGCTCCCTAGAAAAACCACTAAAGACGCGCCAGCCTCAGATTCAGTAGGCACGGCAGATTTAAACTGGATACCTGTCCCTAAGATGGCGGCCTCTGCCCGTTAACAACATTGTCTCACCCGATGAAACACCAGATAGCCGAAACTGACTCATCGGACCCCACGAACAAACCTCCACAAGCACCTTAACCTAAGGGGAGGCGGAGGTGCAGATCTTGAAAACTCAACGCCTGTACCTAAGACGGCGGCCTCCAGCCGCAAAACACCCCCAGCCCGGAAAGCTAAGATTCTATCCAATTGTCCCTAAACCACTTATGACTGGAAACAAGCCCTGACACCCCCTCGTACCCCCCTTCCCCCATCATCCACAGCCAGTGGAGACCTCGGAGGTACTTGTATTCAACTGGACCTAAGCCACCAAAAATTAGATCAAGCCTCGACTCCCCGTCTTAATCACCTCTACTCCTCCTATACCTTCAGTATGGGGAGACTTTTGAGGATTAACACTCCGACCTAACTGAGTCCAGTTAACTTAGACCGAAGGCGCGAACGCTGAACACACACTGTCAGTACAAAAAGCTGGGCTTGGCAAAAGCCCAACAGTCTGAGTAGAGCTCTGAGGAGCCATCCTCCCTCCCAACTAAGATAAAATGTCACCTGCCACCTCCTCCCTCAGCCCCTCTACTCCAAACTACCTAAAACCACATGGCCCGAACTCCTTCTCCATTATTTTCCCCCCCAACCTCTCTCCTAAAGCGAAAAGAAACTTCAAACACAGACTGATTAGACAACACCCAGAAACACTATTCGCGGACATACACCACTGCTCCTCCAAAGGCCAGCTGAAAATGGATCTCATTTTCCATACTGAAAGACCGGATAATTGGAAGACCATTCTCAGAACACACCTTCACATATCCAAAACAACCAACACTCCCTACAGCTGCAAACTGACTATCTCAATCCCTAACCGCCCTACGCGTAGTGGCAACACCACTGCGACCATCTACTCCAACGGCACCGTCATGATCCAAGCCAACAACGACAACCTAGATGCATTTGACTCCCTCTTCCCCTCGCTACGCATCGCCCCCTCTCAAGCACGGCACCCCCGCCAGTCCAGCTCCCTACCCCCTGACAGACTGACCTGCCAGGAGATATCACAAACCATTCCCACGCCCTATGCCAACAACGCCAACCTTTCCACCCTGGACACCAACCTCCCCTCCGCCCTCCCCGCACCGAACACGCACATTACCTACACTCTTTCCAAAACAAACCCGAGGTGCACCACAAATGAGGCTCTCCAACCACCTGCCCGCCGACTCCTACCCCCTCCCTCCTTACACTACCACCGCCAACAAACAACCAACGATCCCAACCCTCAGTCAACGACCCTAACTCCCTCTCTCTACCTACACGCAAGAGGCGGACGCTTGAATCACGACGTGATTCTTCACACCCCTTGCCCATGGCTACTCAGAGAGACAACACTGGCATCACGTACACCAAAGGCCAGTATATCAATGACAAGCTCTCTCCTTCTCGGGACGACCCCGCCCAGAACACCCCCACCCCCGCCTCTGGGGAGACGACGCAACGTCTCGCTCTGCTGGAAAGCCAGCTAGAAACTGTGATACTGGGACTCAACGAAATCCTATTAAACCTCACCACACTTCGAGAGCCTAGCCAGTGCCCCCACCCGACTCCCACCATTACCAGCACTCAACATCAAAGGCCTTCCAAGGCTCTATGGCCCAGTTGGAACACAACCCCCATCTTAACCCAGACACAGAGACCCAAAAGAACAAGAGCTGCAATGTCCACGAGTGAAGCGTTCGACCTTGCCTCCTCGTACGACACTTCCTCCACTGTCACCCCAAAGTCCAAGATCCAGGTCATCACTGGATTTAGAAGAGACCGCTCCCCACCCAGAGCCTCAAGACCCCCAGCCTTCCTCACTTATATTCCCAGGGCCCCACTAATGAAGAAACACAAAAATGGGGGGACCACCACCAACTGCATGCTCATAAACTGCAGATCAGCCACCAAACATGCAACAGAGTTGGCAGAAACCATTCTTACCCATGACATAGACATCGACATCACGTTCATCACCGAAACATGGCTAAATGAGCTCTCCTCCCCAATCATGGACTTGCTTGTGCCCCCAGGCTTTGTAATCATCAACAAAGACAGAAAAAACCAGCGAGGAGGGGGTATAGCAATCATACACAAGAACAACATCTCTGTGACGGAAACCGACGCCTTCAATTACAACACTTTTGAAAGTCTAACCGCCAACATTAAGACGAGCGACAACAAAACACTATTCTGCCATCTCCTCTACCATCCGCCAGGCAACACCACCGCATTCGGAGAACACCTGTCCGACCTGATAACTCATTGCTCAATACGGGACTCCAACAACTTAATTCTAGGTGACCTCAACCTACACTGGAATGAGGAAAACAACCCGCTGATCCAAACCTTGAACGATCATCTACACAACAACAACCTTACCCAACACTGCTCAGTGGAAACCTATAACAGAGGATCAATCCTGGATGCCATTATTGCTCAACCCGACACAGTCACGATCGACCACATCCTGCCCGTTGACTGGTCCGACCACCACATCATCCTATTCCACATCAACCAAATGATCCTATGCCAGTCCCCTACACCAGACCCCCCCACTGGGCGAGAAATCTAACTCAGATTCCCTTGGCTGTCCTGGAGGAAAGGGTAAGCTCTCTCCTTCCCATCTCCAAAGGTGATCTCTCCAGAAACAGAACTCACTGCTCACTACAACACAACTATGACTTCCATTCTGGACCAAATAGCCCCCTTGAAGCAAAAAAGAGTCAGGATCACTCCATCTAGATCCTGGTTTAACACAGACAATAACTCTGAAAGAAGACAACTAAGAGCTGCAGAAAGACTCTGGCAGACCAACCCGTCCACAATCCTCCTCGATCAACTCAAATCAGCACGCAGGAAGTACAAAAAACACATCAAGAACGAAAAAACGTCCTTCTTTTGCAATGCGCTTGACAACGCTAAAAACAGGCCCAAAGAACTCTTCAACCTCATTAGGCAACAAACTTCCAAGCCTCCTTCATCCTCTGTCCAGGCCTCCAAAGACCTGTGTGACAACTTCGCCAACTTCTTTAATGACAAAATCACCAAGATTGAGCTCCCCCTGGATGATAACAGCAGTCCCCCCTACAGTAGCTTGTCCCCAGGGACAGAAGATACCACACCCAAGCCTCCCCCAAATCACTGGAAATCCTTCATCCTCATCTCCGAAGCAGAGATAGTCAAACTGATCTCCACCTCCAAACCCTCATCACACGCCTTGGACCCTATACCTGCCAAACTGGCCAAAAAGCTCACACTCTCCCTAGCCCCGCTCTGGACCAAGATCATAAACAGCTCCCTGAGAACCGGAGTCATACCTGACTGCCTCAAAGTTGGCCAAGTCATGCCTTTACTCAAAAAACCGGGCTTGGACACTAATGATCTGAATAACTTCAGACCTGTCTCCAATCTCCCTCTCCTAGCTAAAATCCTGGAAAGGTGTGTTCTCCTCCAACTCACTCAACACATGGACAGCACCAACCTGCTAGACCCCTACCAATCGGGCTTCAGAAAAGGCTGCAGCACAGAGACAGCGATCCTCAATGTCATAGATGATATACACAAGTCACTCGATACGGACCAATGCTGCCTACTCATACTCCTGGACTTATCGGCAGCCTTTGACACGGTTGACCACAATCTACTCATTAAGGTTCTGCAAGAAAGGGTAGGTGTAGAAGAGGTGGTCTTACAGTGGTTCACCTCCTTTCTCCAGAACCGCACCCAAAGAATAAAAATCAAAAACTTCTCGTCTGACCTACACCCCGTCAGCAGGGGTGTCCCCCAAGGATCAGTTCTTTCCCCGCAACTTTTCAACATCTACATGGAACCCCTCACCACCATACTCAAAAAAACTAACATCCCCTTCCACCTCTATGCAGACGACACCCAGATCTATCTTGAAACCTCCTCCATTGATCCAGAGAGTCAACAACACTCTAAGAGAAGTCCAACACTGGTTATCACTAAACCATCTGAAACTCAATCAAGACAAAACGGAAATCCTCCTCATTTCCAACAAAGAGGAAAACCCCCATATCGCAGGATGGCTAAAAGTAATTGATGCTCTCAACGTCAATCTCTCCCTGGCTGACTCCGTTAAATCGCTGGGAATCACCCTGGACCCAAAATTAGACATGACCAAACACATCAAGAACACCGCAAAGAGCGCCTTCCTCAACCTGAAACTACTCAACAAAATAAAACCCTTCATCCCGCCCAAGGACCTCAAACAAGCTACCCAATCCCTGGTACTGTCTAGACTAGACTACGGGAATGCAGCCCTCACAGGTACAGCAAAATCGCACTTAGCCCCCCTCAGATCAACTCTTAATGCAGCAGCCAGAATGGTCACCGGAGTAAAGAAATATGAACACATCACGCCCGCACTCAGAGAGCTAAAATGGATCCCAATCGAAATGCGTGCCAACTTCAGAACTGCCTGCCTCACGCACAAAGCCTTGCACACAGGAAAACCCACCTACCTGGCTTCCAAACTCAAGAAGGCCGGTCAGACAAGGAGCCTCAGGAGTTCGAACACTCTACTCCTCATCCCTCCGAAAACTCGCAAACAAAAAACCGCATCTCGATCCTTCTCTGGAAATGCGCCCAAATCTGGAACTCCATCCCAGTCCATATCAGGACTATCCGCTCCTTTCTAAAATTCAAAAGGCAGCTCAAAGACCTCTTCCTCAATCGTTCTCTCCCGAATGGATAGCTGCCGCTCAAGCGCATAAGCTTGCACACTGCAGCACACTGACACTCGGTCAGTAAGACTTCTACCTCATCCTCACCCCGACTCCTTCCTCTTTCCCCCCCTCCCTGAAGGAGGCTCGGCTCGAGTCAATGTGCACATTACTGCGATATTATTGTGACTTCCTTGCTTTTAATGTTGTACAGCGCGATGAGACTTCCGATGCACCATAAGTCAATATGTATACTACTGCCATAATGTGTGATTTCCCCGTTACGAATGTTGTAAAGCGCTCCGATACCTTCGGGTCTGGCCAGCGCTATAGAAAACTCCTTAATAAATAAATAAATAATAGATAGTAAAGCTGATGCATACAGGGAACTATGGGCACCATTTATTGCGATTTTAACTAAGGAGTTCAGGGAAGTGACCAGTCCCATGTTCTTGAGAATTTTACGACTCACTTACACGGGCCAAAACACGGGCACATACGGAAGGTCAAAACGAATGTACATACTATGTTTGGTGGGAGTCGGGACCTTTCATGGAGGTGGAGTAGAGACGGGTGGGAGGGAAGGGGGGAGGAAGAAGGGTGTTGTGTTTAATAGCTAAGGGATTTCTTCTTAATCTTCTTTTGTTTCTTTTCCACCTTTTCTCTCTTGGGGACTTTTTCTTTTCTTTCTTTTTCATTTAATGGTGTTTGTTGTTATTGGGTGCCATTACACATCTAGAGCAGACCACATCCCACGGATTTATATTATGGACAAATGGCTATTGCTATGTTAAACATCGCTGCCGGCCTCCGGGTTGTAGGCGCATAGCTGTGTCCTCCTGCATTTGCATTTACCTCATGCCGGCCAGTGGATGTAGACATTCGTATTGTTATGGTTTTACTAAAACTAATAAAATAATTGTTCCATAAAAATAAAGTAGAGGAAATAAATTGAAAATTGGACTCTAGCCATACTGTTACAGCTATGGCTCCTGGGGTAGACTGGACAGACCCCAATAAAATAGAATTCTGTAATTTTCCTCCTCTTACCACTGAAGGAATAGTAGAATTTATTATACATAAGAAGTCAGGAGCCCCGTCCGATCCCTGCACGCCAAAAATTCTACATGTCATAGCAGGACGGTAGCTATTACGCTTACTATTCTACTAAATACCATTATCAACTCCGGTCAATTTCCTTCTAAGTGGAAAAAGGCCTCTATTCTTCCTCTGCTTAAAAAACTCTCACTGGACTCAAATGAGGAAAAAACTATCGCCCTATCTCTCACATTCCTTTTGCGGAGATGATCATCGAAAAGCATATGAACACTGAACTCTCAGAGTTTTTGGATAATAATGGAATTCTGGATAATCTGCAATTCGGCTTTAGACCAAACCAAAGTACTGACTCGGCTCTGGTAGTGGCTACCAAGGAGCTAAGAAGCATTCTGGACACCAGAGGGATGGCTGCGGTGATCCTGTTGGACGTATCCGCAGCCTTCGACAACGTGAGCCATCCTGTCCTGTTGGAGTGCCTAGTAGAGATTGGGATTGGTGGATCAGCTCTTGATCTTGTACGCTCATTCCTCTCCGACAGAGAACAATCAGTCACTCTGGGTGATTTCATATCAAAGCCTTTTTCTTTACCGTTTGGTGTTTCTTAGGGGTCGTCACTGAGCCCTATGCTGTTCAACATTTATGTAGCCCACTGGCTAGACTAATCCGTACATTTGGCTTGTCAGCAGCATATGCGGATGATACGCAAATCATAGTGTCAATCTCAGTTGATGTAACCAAGGCTGTGCACTGTTGTAATAGCTGTATGGGTGCAGTGGTTAATTGGATGAGCAACAACAGCCTCAAGCTGAACTAGGATGAATCTGAGGTTCTTCTTTTTGGCAAGGACACGTCCTTCTGGAACCAATCTTAGTGGCCTCAGACTCTGGGCCTTTCCCCTACTCCAGTGTCTAAAGTCAGGAATCTGGTGGTGATTTTTGGCTACAGATTATCTTTTATCGAACAGATTAATACATTTACTTCCTCTTGTTTTTTTCTGCTGAAAGCTCTGAGAAAAATCCTCCCTTTTATTCCATTCGACTTACAGAAATCAGTTGTCACTGCGCTGGTTCAGTCCTGTCCTGATGATGACCCGCTTAACACCGGTCATTGAAACACTGTCAACACCAATAGGGCCATAAAGCATTTGAGAAGAATAGAATACTGAACACTACCTTAGAAGCTATATGAATTTTGCTTACATTGAGTACCCTAGAATCCTAAATGTATATAATCTGCCACTGTAACCTAGTTTGATCCCTATATCGGGCTATTTATCTCACTTTTAGCACCTTGAGTTCACCTTGCACACTGAGCACATACACTTCACTTATTTTGTGAGAATGTTCGTCTATCTCTTACAATAAATGTTTCTATAAATGACCTTCTTTTCCCAATTGCAGTTGGTTTGCATCGTCATTTTTGCCTACATTCATTGTTAGTATGATATAATAATCATCTTATTTGAATAATCTATGATTTCCTGCTGCAAAGAAACCTTGATAGATATTGCTCTTTATAATTACTAGTACCACCATCTAGCTTGGTCTATGGGTCCCTCCTGTAGTTTTTATGTTATAGGTTCTAACTGTGACAGTTAGTTTAGGGCAGATGTTGACTGGTGACTGTGCATATAACTTCTAGCTCCTGGCGAGGTGTTAATCCTGTGTACCTGCATCTACCTTATCTGTCCATGCTTGCCTGCTTCCAGGTTTCCATCAATGCTACTACAATTTGACTTCATAATAACTGGTTTATCATTTGTGATGGCACTTTAGAATGGGGAGTTTTTTATGTAGAATTCCTCATGCACTTTTGAACAAAAGGGCTCAGCTAGTTAAGAATTTGCCTGCTTGACAACAAGGGGTATTGCCCAGTGGGGAGGTTAATCCAGTGAAGTGCAAATTCGGTGTATTAGACAGCTTTGATCAGTGCCACACCACCTTATTTGCAAGACTAGTTAAACCACAACCAAGTAGTAATTATTCCAAGGTCGTGTTTTGAGGCCACCTCCATGAAATTGATAACTCAGTAGCCCTTACTACAACCTATTACAACTGTTATACTGAAGGTCACCGTGCTGCTTGCAATGCTTTGATGAATTTGTGGAAAAAAGTTGGAGAAGGCAACTATATTTGAACTTTTGTACACATAAACAAATTACTCAATTTAAATGTTCAAGACCAAAATGTCATAATTTGTACGCTTCTCATTCTATCTCATGAACATTAAATCATGATCCAACTGCATGGCAGAGAAAACACTTGTGAGAGCTGGATACTTCCATAGCTACTTTGAAAAACCACAATTTTACTTTTTTAAAGAATTCATGTATTGGTATTGATCTGTTCTTCATTGTAAGTAACACAAAATTGGCACCCTGCACAAAGACATCTTTTGATTCATCTCCTAACTTATGTAAGCACAGGTAAGCACAGTAGGTAAGTAAAACACAGTGCCATCTTCAGTTGTCAGTAAGTTACTTAAACAATTGTTCTTTTGCAGAAGTGACAAAGACAAGTCTGCCCCTTGTCTTCACTTTTTTAGCCATATAACAGCTAGCAATGCACAATACTGAGATTGTAGCAAATCTAGCAAAATAGACCAGAGGATAAAATGTGTCCTTTACTGCACAAAAACAATCCTGCTTACAACGAAGGGCAAGGGTGCCTGCATTGGCACTAGGCAGCCAAAGGTGCACCAGCGCATGGAAAGGACAGGAATGCACTGTATAACGTTAAATACAGCACATTCCTGCCCTTTCACGTAGTGCAACGCAGCAAGGTGGTTGCTGCGTTCTGTTACGTGAAAGTTTGATAAATATGCCCATTGTATTCTGGGTTCTTTATTTTCTAAATGTTTGCCCAATTCAAACAACAATTCTTACATAAAAACAAAAATTGCAACCTTAATATATCCAATGAGATGATTATCCTTTCCAAAGTTATGGACGCCTGTCAAAATACAAAAACGACATATTTTTGGGTCCTGATTGACAAAGACAGATTTAAATATATTACTGTATTATTCTTGAAAACAGACTGGGGGTCCGAGGGAGGGGTTGCCACAATGGGTGTATGCTGCCACTGCTGTCGGTCTATTTTTTGTTAGTATTGTTAGACTACTTTTGTTTTATATTAGTTTGATCAGGAAAATTGCAGGTGTGGTTTCGCTTGTTCTTATATGGATATAGACTGGGGATGTGTGGTTGTGTGTCAGACCTGATGAGACTACTGTACTGGGTGCTCAGCCCCAAACTGTAGATAATTGTTCAAATTGTTCATTTTGATTGGAGGCTGGATTGGACTGCGCTGTATTACTCACAAACACAAAATATAAAAATATTAAGGTCCCCCCTTTAGGCTAGCCCCTCGTATTTGCCTATGTCTCACTAACGACTACCCATTCTAGAGGGTGACAGATGTTCTTTTGAGTTAATTGTGAATTCAAATTAGTGATGACTTGCTCCCACAGATAATATCCAGTGCATCTGTTTTTACCAGACTATAGAATGGATAAGCTCTTTCTCTCTCCTAAAACTCTGCTTTGGAAATAGGAAGCGTTGTCTAGAAAATGGGTGAGAGTTCAGTGACTGATGAAAACCCAAAGCGGTAGATGCTTGGGTGCACACCCCTTTGTAGCCCCTGAACAATTACTTCCTGAGCTGTTATAGCCTTCTGCCTGCATATTTTGAGGTACTTGTCGCAGTAAATCAGGACATACACTCCCTCTACAATGCTGGTTAGTGCATCATCATTTCGAAAGAGGTGTCTCTCCCATTCCTCCCATTATCCGGATTCTGGCAACTAACACCAGTCACATGGGCGGACAGACACTCTGGGACTGGAATTACTTCCAGAAAGGAGGTCCTGGTTTGAAAATATCTTTAATCAACTGGAGGGAAATATTGCCCCCCCTCCTCACCCCCAATGTATTCATATTGCCCATCTGCTCTGTCCTTGTTCAGAAACAAGCCTCAATTTACTCACTGTGGCTACCATGCTATACAAAGACAATCGTACAGCCAAGTGCCTGCGCAGAAATGTTCGTATGCTACCAGTTCCACCTACTGGACGTTCATTTGATCTTCTAATTCCTGTGATCTCAATGGCTAAATCTCTTTGGCTCCCTGTAGACAAACTGCGACTGATATTTATTTCTCAGGGCCCACAGAGAGGAGCTTTGGGATGGATGTCCTTTACTTGCCTTGCTTGGAGGTCCTCTTGAAGAACTGTCGCTCTTTCCTTCTTTGCTCATTTCCTGTGGTTTTCGTGGCAAAGCTTGAGCGGAGCAGCTCTGCTAATTCTAGAGGGATCATTCCATGCATACCGACCTGGTTCAGTCTCCAAAAGAGCATGGCATTAGCAGAATTCACCAAGTTGCCTGTGTCCTCTCTTCTCAATGTTGTTCACGTTTCAATCATCAGTCCATCTGCCATTTGTGACCACTGTCTCCTTAATGCAATCATGGAGAACAAAGACTACACCATGTTGAGAAAAAGTCATAAGACTACTCAACTACTTTCTGCCAAAAGGATCCAATTCTCTTCCTACCCAACCAAAAAGCCTTCTCTGACCAGAGACGTTTACCCTCTAATGAACATTTATGGCTCGGTCTCTCTAATAACTCTGCATTCTTTGAAGCAACTTTTGGATGCATGTAGTGCACTTTTCAAAAACCCACTACATACACAAATACGAAATAGACAGTAGGTGTTGCCTTTGTTCCAAAACAACTATTATCTGGTGATAAAGTGATACAGTGTAAAACAACATCCACAATGTAGCTATACATCATTTTTAACTAAGCTAAAAATAAAAATAAATAAAAATGTAGCTCTCCCTTTACCTCAAACATAATATCTCTAACTTCATTAGTCTATACAAAACATATCAAGTACCACAAACTCTATAACTGAATTTCTATTTATATCTTAAAATCACTAACTAGCAATCTAAAACAAACACTCTCCCATTAAATCACTATCACCAAATAATATATTTCGCTTATATTCCATAACTAACTACCTGTTGCTCTAACTAACTCACTAACTCGCTCAATAATGCTAAACAAAAAAAACAAAAAAAACTATATATTTTTTATTTCAGGAAGAAGAAAAAAAAACAGTCTTCATCAACGGACAAAAAACATTGCTGAAATCAATAACAATAAAAGATGCAACAGATTTTGTAAAAGTGACATTATGGCGAGAAGCTACAGAGTTTACCACAAACATCGGAGAATACGTCACATTAACACATGTCACGGTACATGAATTCAATGGTCAGAAAATATTAAATACAACAAGGCACAGCCAAATTCAAGTACGTATAGCATTTAACCCCTCTACCACTACTCTACCCCTCTTCTACTCTTCAACACCTCTACCTCTCTTCAAATCCACTACCCCTCTTCTAAAACTCTTCCAACCCTCTACCCCTATACTAGCCATATAGCCCTATTCTAACACTCTAACCCTCTTCTACCCCTCTATCCCTCTACTACCCCTCTACCTCTCTTCTAACCCTCTACCTATACACTACCTCTCTTCTACCCCTCTACCTCTCTTCTACCCCTCTCCCTCTACTCAACCTCTCTTTTCCACCTTTACTCTCTTCAAACATTCTACCTCTCTTCTACACCTATACCTCTCTTCTACCCCTCCACCTCTACTCTACCTCTCTTCTAACCCTCTAACACTGTTCTACCCCTCAACAACTCTACTAACTCTCAAACACTCTACTACCCCTCTAAACACTATAGTACCGCTCTACTACCCCTCAAAACCTCTACTACCCCTCAACTACACCTATACCCCTCAAATACACCTCTACCCCTGTTCTACACCTCTTCTAACACTCTAGCCCTATTCTACCCCTCTACTATCCTTCAACCCCTCTTCAACACCTCTACTACTCCTCTTCAACGCCTCTACTACACCTCTACCTCTCTACCACTCCACCCCACAACTACCCCTCTACCCCTCTTCTACCCCTCTACCCCTCTAACACTCTTCTACCCCTCAACCCCTCTTCTACACCTCTACTACCCATCTACCCCTCTTCTACACCTCTACTACCCCTCAACCCCTCTCCTACACCTTTACCCCTCTACCCCTCTAATTACAAGCCCCTTGCGACACTTTTGCGTCACTTTTCCCATGTTAAAAGTGACGCAAAAATGGCGCAACGGGCTTGTAAATAAGCCCATAACTTCGTAACATTATCCTATTTTCAACAGCAATACTAATATTTTCTTTTACATATCTTCACTGGTAACAGAACCACCACCGGAAACAATCGAAGTAGAAATATATGGGATTGAAAACACAGAAGGAGAACTAAGTACTATTACTACACAAGTCAAAAACACAGAAACATTTCAGTCAATGCATATAAGGAATGAAATTCTCATAGATTGGTTTATGCTTGGTGAAGATGTGGAAGACTTAGGAGATGCTCTTATACACCATTTGCCACAAACATGCGAAGTAATTTTTTGCAATGGGAAAATAATTAAAATATTAAAAGATATCTCGCCCGAAGAAATGATTTAATTAGCAATGCATAACATTCTATTGTAAATAGTTTATGCTAATAAATACTGTACTTTAAATTTATAAATAAGTGATTTTTGTTAATAAAAGGAGATTTTGTAAAAATAAAAACAATATATTGTTCTTTGCAACAAAAAGAAAAGTGTCTACTTACAAATTTCTTCACAGGAATGTACTTCCGCATAAGTAGAGCTTAGTATCACTACCTCAATAAGTATCTGATTCTGTTAATCGCTGGATAAAAAGCTGAATAAAAACTTTACTAATTCTATCGTAATATACAAACAACTAGCACAGAAAACAACTCGATAACTTACTATCTAATACTACCTGAAGACATAAGAATCACTACACCACTCACTATCAATAACTAACTACACCACTCTCTCTCACTAACTAACTCAACAAGCATTGGCATAGCCAATAGGTCTCACTTTTCGGACTTTATAAGTGTTTGACTATGCAACAGTTAATGTTGTTGCACCAAGGATATTGCGCAGCATAACTAAATACTTATAAGGTCCTATAGCTAATAGGTCTCGCTTTTGGGACTTTATAAGTATTTACTTATGCAGCACTATATCCTTGCTGCAACAACATTAACTGTTGCATACTTAAATACTTATAATGTCCGAACAGCGAGACCGATTGGCTATGCCAATGCTTGTTATACTGGCAAACAATAGCCATTCATCACTAAGCTTGCCATACAAGCGCAGCCCACAAATCTAGTGTCCACAAAGTATCGCGAGATTTGGTTGAAGGATCCGGAAATTGAAAGTTAATGGACCTAAATAGCGTTTTGCTGTATAAATCCTCACAGAACTTTATCGCTAGTTATCTAAACAACTGACACCTCGATTGTCACCAAACATCAAAGGCATTTACTCAGAACATGTGCTTTTTAAAGGCAGACAATTCGTGGAGCCATGCCAAGAAAATCTTTTTCATGAACAATAGCCCACGTATTGCAAAGTTACACATTTTGCATATTTTGTGCCTAGATCATAAACAGGATATGCAGATTGATGTGCATTGCTTCTATATAGAAATGCAAATACAGGTGCACAGTAGTATATAGATAGTTAAAGAGGGAAATAAAATGGCGAGGTTCCAACACAAGAAAACACGCATGTACTTTATACCCGAATACGCAAAGTTGCGCGATTGTTGCAAATTAAAAATTACATTTTTCTTAATTGGCTTGTGTTAGATGAATTCCCATTCATAGATTTTTTTTCAGAGATTGTCAATTGCCATGCAACTCCTACAACTTCAATATTTGTTTAACTGAAACTTTGGTTTGAATATAATTATATATATATTTTTTTTTTTTTAATATTTTTATTGAATTGGCATCCACAAACCATCATTTTACGTAGCAGGTATAATTACAATCCAGCCACAGGCAGCCTGTCAGGCATAAAACAGAAAAAAAAAATAGGAAAACACAACATTGTAATTCGTACAATTAAGGATCGCAGGTGAGTGTACATCCTGTGCTGCACATTTCCTGTTACATTGGAATATGGAGAAACAGTATCTAAAAACTTATCAAACTAATTAAACTGTGAACAACCCCCCCTCCCTCCCCCCCTCCCCTTGGGTCACCTGGGTATACGCCACCCTTTAAACATATGCCTCAGAATTAATTTTGGTTCCCGTTCCTATAGCCTACCCTCTGGCCCACCGGCCCGCGGCAATCTATACAGTATCTCAGTCATCCAGGTCCTGTCGGACAATCTGTGTCCCACCCGTGACCTGTGGGAGGGAACTCACTTCCTCTTCCTCTAGCGGGACCTGTGTTATCATACCCTGCCATGCTCTTGCATCATCTTCTAATTTCTCGTCCATCCGGACTCGTCTCATGCGAATCAACTCCGCTGTAGCCCACTCCACCAGATCTTTAGTCCAATTTTGCATTGTAGGGGGCTGCGCACTCATCCAGCTGATTGCTATCCGTCTCTTGGCCAACACTAACCCCAGCTGCAAGAATCGCCTCGTAAGCTTTTTGCCCTTGGGCCTTGGTATAAGTCCCAAGAGCACCTGGTGGCCGGAGTGCTGAATCGACCACCCCGTGACATGTTTCAAGTGGACCAAAACCGCCTCCCAGAATAGGGTCACCCTTGGACAGTCCCAAGTCATATGTAGGAACTTAGCGTCAGCTGAGCCACACCTGGGGCAATGTGAGGGCCTATCCGGGTAGATTTTATGTAATATGTGTGGGGTTAGATATAATTGATGCACTATATTATATTGAGTAAGCCTAAATCTTACATTCGAGCTGATCAGTTTAACCTCGGCGTGTACCCTTCCCCATTCTGCCTCTGTCAGGGGCTCTTCAGGTAGGTCGTCCCACCGGCCCTGCACTGGCAATGGGTCCACAGCTAGGTCCTCCCCCAACGCCTTGTATATATGTGACACCAATCTGCGGGCTCCAGCCTCGTGACGAGGGTCCGAAGAGTGGTAGCTATGGGTGGCTCCTCGGGGAATGATGGCCATATCTCCCTCGCAGTCGCCGAGATCTTGGCATACTGGAGGTATTGACCTCGACCGAGATCAAACGCCTCCACGGCCTCTTCTCTGGTGAGGAAATGTCGATCTAAATACAAGTCCCCCATAGCGGCACAGCCTCCCGCCGTCCATCGAGCGGTGGACATGTTGCGACTTATGTTTTTAAACGGTACCACTGCCCAAAGTGGGGCCTCTGGGGCGTATGGCGCTCTTTTCATTACTGTTTTTACTGCGTATTCCCATACAATGGCCACCTGTCTAATAATGTAAGGGAGGTGCGCCGGGGCTTGTGATCCCATCATAAGGAGGTCCGGGAGAGGGACCTCCCCATATGTACCCTCCAGCAGACGCTTCTCCCAGTTGTCGCTTTCGTCTAGCCAGTGTGTCGCATGCTGTAGTTGTGTCACCATATAATAGTGTGTAAATCTGGGTATCTCCAGCCCACCCTGCTCCCATGTTCTCTGTAAAGTGTGTAACTTCACTTTTTTCCGTTTGGATCCCCATAAGAGGTTGACCAGCAGACGATCCAATCGTTTAAAATACACCCATGGGATACGATAGAGAGAGTTCTGCAGGGTATATAGGCATCTCGGGAGAATCACCATTTTAATCAGGGCAATCCGTCCCATCAGTGACAGTGGAAGGTCTCGCCAGAACTTAATGGAGGTTTGTATCCCCTCTATGCATCTTCCCACGTTGCGGTGATGATATGCTTCCTGTGTGTGTACCAGCTGGACCCCAAGGTAGCGGACCGAGTCAGTAACCCAGCTCATTCCCACCGTCAGCAGAACATCTAGGTCCGCGTCTCGTAGGGATCCCATGGGGAATAGTTTAGACTTCCCCGGGTTAACACAGAGTACAGATATCATACCGAAACTGGTAAGTTCCTGAAGAAGCTCCGGGACCGCTGTTTCAGGGTGTCTAAGATATACCATTGTGTCGTCGGCATACATAGAAACAACATGCACTGACGCGCCTAGTCGGATGCCCCAGCCCTTCATTCGCCGTCTTAGGACAATCACCAGCGGCTCCATTACCAAAGCGAAAAGGAGCGGCGACAAGGGGCAGCCCTGTCGTGTACCCCGCTGGAGCACCAGCGCATCCGACACCTGGTTTCGGAGGCGGATCCGGGCTGTAGGGTTACAATACAGCAGCCTTAACCACCGCATATAGTCATCTCCCAATCTCATCCGGGTGAGAACCCGCCACATATACTCCCACTCAACGGTGTCAAAAGCCTGCCTAACATCAAGAAGGCACAACACCGAGTCCAATCGCTCTAGATCCGGCGCATGCCATAGGTGTGCAAGTCTACGTAAGTTGTGAGTGGTATTGCGAGTGGGAATGAACCCAGACTGATCGGGATGCACCAGCCGGGTCATATATGGCAAAACTCTGGCCGCTAGCACACCGCTCAGCACCTTCACATCAATATTTAAGAGGGATATAGGCCTGTATGAGCCCGGGGAGTGGGGATCCCTATCTGGTTTAAGGATCATGGAGACCAACGCCTCCATCATAGATTGAGGAAGGGTCCCCCTCTCTAGGGCCTCTGTGTACACTTCAAGAAGGCGATCCCCCAGTTCAACGGCAAAGGTCTTATAGAACTCAGCCGGAAGACCGTCGCTCCCAGGGCATTTCCCATTTTTCAGGTGTCGGATCTGCGCCAGCAGCTCCTCCTTAGTAGGGGCGCCCCAGGGCCTCCGCCTCGTCCTCACTAAGTGTGGGGAACTTTATATCTGCAAAAAAGTCTTGGAATGTAAGAGGTTCATCCCGGAGTACCGATGAACAAGTGCGCGTCAGATGTGTCGCGAATGTTTGGATAATCGCCTCCTGTGTATGTAGCAACACTCCGTTACTGTCCAGAAGCTGTATAACCGGAGCATGGTCCGTCTCTGTCCTAATTAGTCGAGCCAGTAGTGCTCCGGACCTGTCTCCCTCCGCGTGTAATCTCTGCCTATATGTGGTGTATCTGTACTTCTCTAGGCGGGACCAGGCGTCGAGCAGCTCTCCTTGAACCCTCCCCCACTCCTCCGTATTCTCCGGGGTTTGATGTAGCGTATCCTCTAAGGTCTTCAGACGCTTCTCTAAAGTGTCTATGTCCGCTACGAGTTGCCTATGTACTCCATAGGCCGTCTTCATACAGACCCCTCTAATAACAACCTTCATGGCCTCCCATTCCGTAGACCTCATATCAGTAGACCTCCAATTCTCCTCAAAATAATATTGGAGAGCCTCTCTCACCGCTCTTACAAAGGGGGATCCAACAGGGCCTCAGCCCGAAGGCGCCACATAGGAATAGGTGGTATGCCCGGCCCGGATATCAGGGTCAACAGTAAGGGCGCGTGGTCTGACAGATATCGCGGCAAGTAGGCGACAGCCGTTGTCGTGGCTATCAGGCCGGCCGTGAGATAGCAATTATCAATCCTTGAGAAGGTGTTAGCTGCCGGAGTAAAACAAGAGAACTCTCGTTTACCAGGGTTGCGTAGTCTCCATATGTCACGGAGCTGCAAACCCTGGAGTGCGCCCGAAGGGAGTCCACCATCCGGGGTTTGGTATTGTTTCTGGGAGGCTCCCTATCCAAGGACCCATCAAGTACACAGTTAAAGTCGCCCATTAGAAGTATCTCAGCCCCCATGAATGGTGTCGCGGCCTTCAGCACCTCCAGGTAAAAATCGGGGCTGTCTATGTTAGGTGCATACACATTTATAATACAGAGTTCTTTACCTTCCCACCTCCCAAACAATATAACATAACGCCCTTCGGGATCTAATACATGATGGAGATGCTGGAACGGGACCCCCGGTGCCACCCACACCAGCGCCCCACGTGCAAAGCCAGAGTATGATGTGGCATATATCTGCCCTCTCCATCGCTTGCGTAGGCTTTTAATGGTGTCTCCCCATATTTGCGTCTCCTGGAGGCCAGCAACTGCAACTCCATATCGCTTGAGGAAAGCATGCACTCTACGTCGCTTGACTATATTCATCAGCCCACGGACATTCCAACTAAGGAACTTCAATATTTGTGTCGTCATGGCAGATCAATAGTGTGGTCGGAGCGCGCTACGCTGCCCGCCCCGGATTTCATCCCCCCCTCAACCGGCCTCGGTGTAATGTGGCCTAGATCTGTGTGACCCTGTGTATCCCCAAACAACAAATCAAACGTAGAAAAACAAGAACTTGAAGAACCCATCCCCCCCACCCCCCGGGCAGCCATGTGAATAAGCAAATACATTTCCATATAAGCCATCATACGTACCGCCCTCAGACATCCCTCCCCCCCTTTACCCAAAACAGATAATGCTGTGCAAGAGAGTTGGTTACCCCGGGGTGCGAGATCGCTCTCAAGCTTCCCCGGCGAACCGAGTCTCTGTTGGGGGCACTGCTGCTCCACCGGCAGCCCCTATCCATTATATCTTCAACAGCTGGCCAGACCCTCGACCCGCATACTGTCCCGACCAGAGGAAATATCCCCAGATCTGGGAAGAGGAGGGCGAACCCCCATGGTACAACAATGGTACAACAATCTCGGGACCAAGGCCCTGTATTCTCACTATGCCACGGTCCGATCACTCCCTCCCCAAAAGAGAACGGGTCTTGCTCATATGCCTCAGCTCAGTTCAGGCTCCACTAATTTAGCTCAACAAAACATCAAATACGTTACAATTCAAGGAGATCATTCTCTCCCTCCACCGGAGCCGCTCGTGCCTGGTATCAGTTCTGGAGTCGCCTCCACAGAGTCCGGAACAATCTCCGTATCTGTGGCCTGCAGGGTGCCATCCCGCTGTACAGTGATCCGGCCCAGACTCATTGTCCTCCCTTTGGGCTTCTGCTTTTGAAGCTGTCGTCGACTCCTCACAGGCGACCTCGGGTTGCTCGAGTCCACGGTTCCCGTGGAGGAGACCAGTCGTCTTCCTTCCGGCGCTTTAGTGTCCAACCAGTCTCTCGCCTCCTCCGCCGAGAAAAAGAACAGAACCTGGCCCCCACTTTCCACACACAGCTTCGCCGGGAACATGAGACTGTACTTTAAATTCAGATCTCTAAGTCGTCGCTTGACGGAAATGAAGGTCTTCCTCCGCTCTTGAACCCTTTGTGTGTAGTCAGGATAAATCGCGATGGAGTAACCCTCAAAGAAGAAACGCCGTCCGCCACGGGAGAGTTGAAGCAGGAGATCTCTGTCTCTAAAGTTAAACAATTTAGCTATAATGGCTCGAGGAGGGGCCCCAGGTCTTGGGGGGGCCACAAGCGCTCGATGTGCCCGTTCCACGCTGAAGAATTTCGACAGCTGCGTAGGCGCCATTTCGTGGGTAATCCAGTGCTCCAGAAAGAGATCCGTGGCATCCCCTTCCGCCCTCTCCGGAAATCCCACAAATCTCAGGTTTCCTCTTCGTGAGCGGCCTTCGGCGTCCTCGGCTCGGTCGTCAAGCTTAATCACCTGCCGCTTAAGCTCCACCACCGTAGCGCAGAGATTCTTAACCTCACTCTTCAGGGTCTCAGAGTCCTGTTCTGTGACCGACACTCGGTCCGAGACCTTCCTCAAGTCACACCGCAGCAGATTGACGTCAATGGCTACTGCGTCGATTTTTCGGATCATGTCTTCTCTCGTCGCCTTTACCGCCCGAATCACGTCCATGAGGGTCGGAGACTCCTCCTCTGCCCCCTCCGGTGCCTCTTTCTCCGGTACCCTACCAGCGCCGCGATCCTCCTGACCTGGGGGGATAGGGTGGGCATAATTCAGAATTTTGTTGGCTTGGGACTTTGGTGGTTTATCCTTGCCCATTGTGCCCAACCGCCTGGCAGCTATGGATCTCTGTCGCCACGGAGCATTGACCTCTTTCCAGCGCTGTCACAAAAGTCCAGGATGAGTACCTAAGACCGTAGGGGGTACACACTAGAGAAATCAGCTCCAACTGGCAAAGTACAGTCAAGCCCCCCCGGTATAGGCTCAAAGCAAGGCGCCCTCCACCACAGGGGCCTTATATGGCAGTAAATTCGCCGCTCCCGACAGGCCGCCCAGCCGAGTCTCAGCCACCCACCTTCCTCAATCGGGACCCTGGGCCGCTGCGCAGCAGAGGGCCCCGCGGTCCGATCAGCCGTCAGCAACCAGCCAGAGGCAGCGCCCGGGTCGCCTCGCACGTCCGAGGTCGCCTGCCAACGTGGAGTCGAGGGTAGAATTCCTCTGTTTCCCCAATGTCAGAAGCGCGCAGATGCGACTGTCCAGTCTCAGCGTCGGAGCCCGCACAACACAACAGCCGCGATTTCACTCGGCCTGATTGTTCGGTCCAGGGTCCGCGTCTCGGGGCTCAAAACTCCTCCTAAGTATTGCCGAAGGTCCTCCAGCGGATGCGGCCACCCCTTAATGGCTCAGCAAAGCCAGGATTTCGCAGGATTTCGGCATGGACAGGAGCCGCCGGCCGGAGCTCTCTAGAAACACGTCTACGCGGCCATGCTTGCAAGCCACGTCCCCGAATATAATTATATCTTAATTGATTTACATGAAAATCATTTATGTTTATGTAAATTTTGTTTATATAGTGCAAAGTTATAGCATGAAATTGCCTCCTAAGCACAGAGGCATAAAATGAAAACATTGCTATTGTATCTTTGTACATTGAGACTGTAGGTACATTTATTAGAGAGGGACCGGCCAGAAATGGTTACAGAGATGGAGACTGGAAACAGCGATGCAAACAAACGGGCATAAAAGAAAAAAAAACGGTCTGATGGGGTTACAGATAACAAGGCTGATTCCGTGTGCCCCACTGTTTTGTTCATGGTTTCATTGAAAGTGCCCGGTAGGCAATCTTTACGTATATTATATGAACACAGGTGAGGCATAGATATGCATAATGTCCAGTAAGGCAAAGCATATTAGAATTAATACATAGTGGAGGAGGAAAAAGGGAGATGATTGAGTCTTGGTTAGAACAGAAAAGTCTCTCATCTCGACTTTAACTACATGAGTAATTGGACGAGGCAGACTTACTTGGGCCAGTTGTTACCGAGGCAGACAGTGTGTTACCCCTCTTTTGCATACGGTTTTGGGGGAGACAAGGAGACGTTCTTTTACATAGTGTGGTGTATAGCACAATTGTTTCCTTTGGTATTTGGGGTTGATGCATTTATTTGTAAGACAGAGAATCTTGAATGTGATTCTATCTTTTACTGGGAGGAGCACTCGTGGTGAATTGTTTTTTTAGTCCAAAGATCACTCTTCCTGCAAATGTTGTAACTTTCCATGTGTATTCATTTGGTATGCTGGACGACAATGGTACAAGGAAGAAAACTGGTCTATTCTTGAATAATACTGTGGGGTGGGAAAGAGTGTGATAAATGGTAAAGTCTTAGAGTCTGATTTGGTGGAATGATGTTTTGATAGCTGTTCCCACTTGTGCGTTCCCAAAAAGGAATAAGTCCCCTACCACTTCAGGGACTGCTTTCATTTTGATGGACACATGTTCACTGAAGAAATTGAGTGATGGGCAATTGGTGCAGAGTTTTTTTAGTTGGTGTGCCGGGCGTAGCACCAAAATTTGTATTTTTGCACCATACAATTTGAGGCTCTTCTCTGTCATCCATTCCTCGAGTCTTGTGAAACAGTGCTTATTGTTTCAACGTGATTAGAGTGGCCTATGACTTTGCTATCTGGAGAAGTCACTGATTTTCCTCAAAGGAAAGGAAAGGAAATTAAGTGGATAACTCTCTTATCTTCAGAAGACTACTCAAGAGTTGGCTCTTCCTCACATAACCACCATACTCAAACTAAATATACAGTATATCCCAGTGTATATAACCATTTATTTAGACTATATATCTGTACCTAGATAAATGTATTAATTTGTATAAACTTGTTTAATAATTATATTTATAAATATATAGGTATTTGTTAGTCTTGCTTAACAAATGTACACATTACTTATGGTTGTATTATTCTATGTCTAACATGTATTTAGGTGACTGCATAAATAAGTAAATCATTATCATAACTATTTATCTACAATTGCTTTACTATTGAGTTACAAAAAAATATATAAAACAAATAAATGAACTTAAAGTACAGCAACACTTGAACGTCTGAGTTTATTAAATACAACTTAAATCTACATACATTACCTTCCTTATACATATATACCTTCCATGTACTTATGTATCTTTATATTTATTACTTTACTTCTAATTCAGCATTTCCAATGAACTACCCTATATTTCACACTATACCTCTCTCAATATATCCTCTACCACCACTCTCTGACTCACCCCAAACCCCATTCTACTACTATGATCCATAAAATAACCCTATCTAGACTCTTCCCTCCTCCAACCCCCCTTGCATCATCTCATACCTCTTTCACAATTCAGATATCTCAAATAAGCCTTTCAAACCCGTTCTCTCTGACACTTCACCTCTTCACCTCCCCTTCACTCATCCCAAACCTCCTCCTACTTCTATGAGCTCCAAAAACAACAAAAAAGCACTTTCTAAACCCTGCCCCTTCCCTCCTCTATCCCTGCACTATCCTTTTCAATCCAGCTAACAGGCGCACCGCTCAAATTCATCTCATTCATTTTACTATACTTATTCACCATTAATCCTCTTTGGGTTCCGGAGTAGCATGCTACTCGCTGAAAGATCGCTTTGACGCCTCGTCAGGGGTAGAAAGCGCTATATAAATGCAATTACAATTACAATATGGTCAAGGGAGGATGAGAGATCTCTGTCTGACTGAGCATGTGACCTTATTTTCTTAGGGAGATTATTTTTCACATCCACACGCTTCAATGCACTCTTTCAGATTTACTTAAATGTTATTATCGTGTTGACCACCATCTGGAGCCTGTGGAGTAGAATACTGGGCTATACTATGTACAATGCAGCTGAACTGTCTCCTATCAGAAGGCTTAGTGACTCCTCATTCACAAATTTGAGTAGCTCGTTAACCAATTAATTATTTGTTACGGCTTTAGGATTGTTTTTTTTATCAAGAATGCCCTTTGACTCAATTTCTTTTTACAGTTTGCTTGTGAATTTTTCATGTGTTATTGAGATCCATGGAAGAGGTGTGGGAGTTAGATGTGGGGATCTGTGGGGAGTAAGGTGTTATTTTTAGGAGTGGGGTGATGCAAGACTCACTAAGCATGTCAGTGACTATGTTATTTGTAATGCTGGTGTTGATGGATCTGGTCACTAGGTTATATAATTTATTTAACTTTTCACAGGCTTGTGATCATGGAGATCGCAGACAAGATTGTATTTAGATATTGATCACACTTTGTCGAAGGAAGGTGATGGGGGACTGGAAATGGAAACTAGAAGGGAATGAAGCTAGGGAAATCGTATTAGACATTGGCGATGGGGAGGGAAAATGAGAGATGGATATAAAGAACAAGCATTTGCAATGCAATAGCTCTTGCATTTACGAGAGTTTAAGCTATTGTCATTTACAATGGCAATAGCTCAAAATCTTGTAAATGCTAGACCTATTTATCTTCAAAGAAGCAGCCGCCATTGTCCGGGGCTGCTTGAAAGTGAAAGCGGGCATGGCGAGGAAAGCACGTCGCGTCTGCAGTAGGAGAAACCCATTAAAGAAAAGAAAGCTTACAAACTAAATAAGACATACCATGTCACATCCGCAGTAAAAGGGCTAGTCGCCATGGGAGGTTACAAATGCAGACAAGGCGGTACTAAGGAAGGACTAACAACCCAAATAATGACTTGCAAGCCAGCGTTTACGAAGGACAATGACATAAGCCAATGAACAATATAAGCGGAAAGTGGACGGGGCTTCTCTTCCATACTCCACTACAACAAGTCTCGCAGAGCAGCGCATGCGTGCTGACTCAGGCTTGACATAAAAAGCATAGATGGTTACATTATGTAGTTTTCATTTTGGTAGTATATATTTTTGAAGTCGCTACTTTCCCATGGAACGTTTTTCCTTTTTGAATGCAAATATAAGACATCCATAAAATATCTACCTACAAAAATATGAACTAACCTATGAAACATTCCCAAATTTTGCCACAATCACGTTCCACTTATTTTAGACAAGACTACATGATAAGTCTAATTCCTGTATAGCATATTTGTGGTAAGCACATAATTGTGTCAGTTATCCTGTGGTTTGATATAAATGTTGAGAAGCATTTCATCAGGTGCTTAATATAATTCACTGATTTCCATCATCTACAGATTCATAATAAGGCTCCTCTTTTCTCTGTACTGCACTTGTTTGTATAACCCAGTATTGTATGCTAATTAAACCTTTTTTTTGGTAGCGGGCATTAATTAAATTGCACAAAGCCATATGATTGTTCTGGGCTACAGATAATCTTCTTTCTCAATCTCACTGTACTATAATACACAATAATCATCGCATTAAGAGACGGTTGGCACAGATGCCATTTCGAGATCTAATTGGTTTCAAACATTTCATTGACAATTCAACAGCCCACATCTACCTCTTTCTGAATTCACACCAGCCTAACAACAAGGGGACAAAATGTCTAAATATGGAATGGCCAATAATTTATATTACAATATTACTCCGAGTAGACCTTGATAAGGTTGTTCCAAATCAGTACTTTTTTACCTTCCTCTGAGTTACATTACTGATTATAAGAATTTGTGTAGATTAGGCGCTATTCTGCTTAATGTAGCAGGTCCCACTGGGGATACATTCACTCTACGGCTGCATTTTTATGGGTTATCTCTATCCAGAAAAGCGTCACTAAAAGAGAGAAGAACAATCATTTTTCTAATCCCTGATGAAGTCCCTGTTAGGGACAAAACACACTGGCTGGGCTGCTGTTGGATTTTGTAAATAATAAAGTATAAGTTTGCTTTGAAATATCATGCCTTGGCTCCTGCATTATACTGAAATCTATGAGAAGAATGTTGGTGTTTGAAAGATTACTACATCAAGCCAAATTTGGAATAATACTTACTTGGCTTCCCAAGCAATTTTTGTGCATTGGCTGAACCTGAAAGAAGAAGTTGCATCATTGGAATAAGAATTTGGACTGACATTGTATTGAGTTAATTTAAATTTAGATTATTATTGTTTTCTGTGGACTTCCTAAGCACTCCCTTTTTACGTATACTTGTCTATCTTTTTGTGAATTCACACCAGACAAACAACAAGAGGATGAAATTTCTAAATATGGAATGATCAATAATTTATATTATAATACTACTCCAAGTAGACCTTGATAAGGTGGTTCCCTGTTGGTGTCACCAACCTATTGAAAAATCTGTACTTTTTTTACCGTCCCCTGAGTTACTTTAGCCAAACCAATTAGTGGGTCCTCTGTTCTCCAGTAACCAGTAACACCTGTTTCAATCTCTAGATTCCTCATTGGTACAAGGTACTCACTGCTAAGTGTTATTTTTTGCCTTCAACCAAAGATATTCATAAAGTTTTTAGAACACCAAGATTCTCCTGTAATACTGTTGTTACATCTAGTAGTATAAGTGATGACACTGAGGCTGTTTTGGATCCTCCATTGCTGCGTTTCTCTCCACTTATGATAATATTGTAAAAATGTTGAACTGATCTTAGCAATGGGTTCGCAAGGAAAAGTGATGAAGGGATGAGAGAAAAAGAGGTAACTAGGAGTTATCTGCTCTAATTGTGGAAAGTTTGACTCTAATGGCTAATGAGACTATATCGCCCAAACACAGCCAGAATAATTAAAATGTTCATTGGATAAGGAGGGGGCGGAGGACGGAGTTCTTCTGGACTTCTGATAGGATGGGAGGATAATGTCAGAGTTGGCAATGCAGAGTTATGTTAAGTGAAGACAAGCACTGGTGATTTCACCCAGAATCCCAAAGTCCATACCAGTTAAGGGGGGGCATACCTGATGATATTGATCATAGGCTTCAGATGGTTAATGGAAGCTTATTTCTTTATGATGCGGCTGTACCAAATTTGTGTCTAGACAAGGGCCACAATGATGAATTATTTTTTGTTTTTAATCCCATGCTGGTCATCAATTCTCATCAGCAAAATAACACCCGAATTATACCACAATCTCCTATTGCTCTAAAACACACAGCTGAGAGAGGGTAGGGAGCTGCACACCGTACTGAAACTGAAATTAGGTTGTAGAGTGGCTCATCGACCCTTGAATAGTGTCTTATAAATTTCCCTGAAACTCTCGTGAAATTTGTGGTAGTGGCAAAATCTGAGATGAGCACTTAATTGTCTACTACCATTGATCTTGAGCACTTTTTGACGGCTTAGCAATCTCTGCTTAAGGTGGTCGGAGTCAATACAAGTGTTCCTCTATGAACTCTTTATGGGTTATGACCTGTCAAGGAATGATAGGATGCAGAACGTAAGCAAGGATTACTGAGGTTGGATGAGTAGCTTCACTAAATCTGCAAGGAGCAAGTACATGAAGTTGCTATCAAGAGAAGAGAACAGTTGAAAGAACAAGAGAAAAGCCTGGCCAGACTTAAATACTTTGATAAGAGACTTTGCAGGGTTGCACTGCAAAACCAAACGACAGTCTATGGATTTACTGGAGCAGTAATGTATAGACTGCAAAAATATTTGTGGGTAACAAAGTGCTGCACGTAGTAAAGGGGTGGCCATAATGACTACACCTTGGTTGTGGACGTTTGCTTTGATATTGACTAGAATAGGGACGTAGAGAGAAGGTGGGGTGTTATGTTTGTGGGCCAGAGGACGGAGCGGTCATATCGTAAGTCAACATTATATGTTATTTCAAGAGAACAAAAGAACACTGATAAAAAAGGTTTATATATTTTCCACATTTGTTTTCCAACATCTATGCACACATAAAAGGCAAGAAGTCATCTGTGGAAAATGTTGCAGTTCTGATCAATTAGAGAAATTCCAGTATTATTTTTACCATTTAACTTCCATACTAGAGTCAATCATTTACAAAAAAAGCTTTACTGACTAAATTGTGATACCTTACACACTGCATTTATCTCCCCTGCTGTGGAGAGTGAAGGACAGTCAGCATTAGATGGGCTGTCTTCGTCCTCACCACAGGAGTAGACCTTTCAATGTGTTGGTAAAGCATGATTATAGGTTTTAGCAGAGATGGTGTGTAATTTAAGCTTTTATGGTACACTGTCAATAATATGTCGAGGTACAATTTGTCTTCCAGTCACTTTCTCTGTCAGTCACGGAGAACACTATATACCATTTCTGCTACACAAGGGTCAGGAGACCTGCATTTCCACTACAAATAATGTTGGTACTTACTGCTATTGCTTGAACTATATGCAATATGTAGGCCTCTCCTTTACGGTTCCTTGCACTTAATATCTAAACTACATAATAAGTCAATAAATAGAAAACATGACATTAAGATCAGCGTTGCAAGAATCTGTTCTTGAAACGTAAAATTCCCCTTCTGCTACCCCACACCCTATAAAACTAAAAACAGCTGCCAAATAACAGCTGATAGATGTCAGTTCATCCTTGCCTGATGACTAACCAAGGTTTCTGCATATGAACATGGCCTTTAACAAACTTTGCATGCCAGATCTGAGAATCTACATTTAGCCCTCCATGTCTAGATATGGTTTATTCCCCACACACCAAGAAGGCACACACGACAGACTGCACTGATATGTGGTCTGTCATCTGCCAAATTAAGATTTGGTGGTATAGGTACATCTGTCAAACACTGAATCATAACTTTCTTAATTAAGCACTAGTTGCTAGACATACCTTTCACAAGTCTGTAAACTAATTTATTTCCGCATATGATGAGTCACTGATATGTGACAGATACATTGACGCTTTTTATACATCAAAAATAACCACTGCTTTCTTATCTTAATTGTATATAATTGGCATGCTGAAAATGCAAATGATCATTGTTCTATTTATCTATTAGCTTTGCCAACAAGTGTTTAAAGTATGTGCTATAGCAACTCAGTCCAAATTGAACATTCTACTCAAAGTTCAATCTAACATGCTACAATATGGTACTGGGTAGGAATGCTGTGCCATTTAAAGGCCAAATTCATGTTTTTATTGGAGTGCTGCATGTGTAAGATATCACCGATGTTCAATGACAAATTAATTGTTATAAGTCTTCAGATAAGTAAAATACAGACCTTTAAATAAGCATTGGCAATGACAATAGGTCTGATTTAATGGAATGATGTATGGTAATGTGAAGCATTACTAGTAAACAGCATGGGAAAGGATATGTATTTGGGTGGAATCAAAAGACTGTAGAATATTGGGGTAGGATACATGGTCAGGAGACAGTTGCACTGTCAAGCCAAACCTAAATATTAACATAGGTTAATGACTGCCCTTCTCCCATCTGTGCTGCTGCCAGTGAAAACCAACATACATTATCTAAGTATCTAATACACTTTAAGAGCATTGCAAAGTCATGTGCTTGCCCCTGAAAGTTCAAGCTCAGGCAGTTGGATAAATAAACCAATATGACTACAGCTGTGGGGAAGGCAAGCTCTTTTTTGTGGAAGCACACAACTTCTGTCCAATCAAGACACATACTTCTGGATCCCAAAATGCGGGTGGAGCCAAAGCACCTCTATAGTGATTCTCACATAATTGTCTGTTGACAGCTGCGCTATCAAGCCAGATCCTAAAAAGGCTCCCACTGGAAAAATACTGCTCCATCTACATATAAAAAGGAGAACTGATCACTTTTATTTGTACTGTCAATTGCCAAATTGCAGGCCCAGATACTATATCTTCTAGAAATTGTGTAATTATTTATAAGTTTGCAAATGATGTTTTAGCACTGTTCATAATGATTTAAATTTTACTTTATATAAAGTGGGCAAAGTGGGTAATTTGCCCAGGGCCACACCTTCCAAGCAACCCCTAAGGAAAGTGAACTTTCTCTGTTTCTCATCTCTTTATTTCTGCATCTCAACCTTTCTTTCTCTTTCTGCCTACTTCTACCTTTCTGTCTTTGCCTACTGTCATTTTTAGGATTATGTGGGCCTCCGCAAAACATATTTCAACTGTTTTCCTATGCCACTTTTTCTGAAAGTTGTTTGGCTTCATGCAGACTTGAATTAGCAGAAAAGTTGTTCCGAACAGGGTCCCCCAAAATGTTTTGACCAGTGCCCAAAACCATTATGATGACTCTGCACCCTCTAACAAGGACACAATTTTTCCTGAAATATGACAGTACAGGAATTTTACATGAAGGATGGTTTCTGTCAATGGATAGAATTGTGTAGCGCGATAATGACGTCAACCAACTTGATAATGTATCCTTCACAGATTTGTCTAATGGCGGGCTTGTGCCCGTTTAATTCTGTTTTTTTCCTGATCGAATGTGGGTAACTTTACGGTTTGCTCACTCTTTACATATTTATTTGAATGGGATGTTCTAAGAATAATGTAAGGGTGTATAGTCCTTACCACGAATTTACTTTTTCTGGTTCGAATGTACTTTATTTAGAGCAAATGTGCGTTTGTTTTGTCTCACTCAGTCCACTATGTAATAGACTGTTTCTTAAATGATGTACAATCCATTAGATTCTATTTGCATACAAACATGCGTTCATAATGTCTTTGTGAGAACTGTGCATATCACCATATCTAGATAGTCGACAAACATTGCTTAGCTCTTTCGACGCTTTACCAATGAATTACAGATACATCTAGAACTCAGATAAACTCTTTTCTAAAAGTGTGTTTAGATTTGGTTTTGAAAAAACACGGCTGCATTTCAGGTTTTATTTGGTAACATCGTTCAACTGCCTCCACTGTGGCCTTAACGCAACATTAACAAAGGTTTTTGAGTGAACTTGAAACATAAAAAAAAATAATAGCCTCTTTCCATGTGGCCACAGAACCAACTGTTCATGGCCTTTGACTGTAGGGCTTGTGTTTCAATAAAAGCTTCCAAACAGAGTGCATATGACTAGGCCTGGGCGTAGTTCGTGGAGTTTAGCTACGCGGAACTCCGCGAAGTTACAAAAAAACTCTGCGAAGTTCCGCAAGTGGCGGAGTGCAGTGCGAACTGCAGTTTGTGCTGGTATTCGTGCCACTCGGGTAGAAATTCTACCCGAGCGGCAGCTCGAGCTCGCAAACTTACTGTTAGCGATCGCGAACTTACCGTTCGCGATCGTGAGCGGGGAAAAAACTCCGCTGCGCATCGCGAAGCGGAGATTTCCGCACTCCGCGAGCTCCGTGGAGTGCAGAAAACTCCGCAAACGGAGCGAAGTTCACTGCCCAGGCCTACATATGACCTTTGGCCATGCGGAGTGGATTCTGGATTCAGGACATGTCACCAAACCCACCTAGACAGTTTCCTCATACCTCTACCGTAATACCATGGCTTTTGAGTGAGAACAGCAGCCACTTGAATTAGAAGCTGTCCGTGGCCTGCAGCCTTTTTAGAGATGTTCTTTATGTTCAAAAACACAGAAACTGCTATTTTATATCTATAACCAACACATGCACGCTGGATGGCTACGTTTTTCTGTTTAATCCCTAATGCTCAAACAAAAAAGTCCCAACCCCAAAATAGGCACCAAATGAAGTCAAACACAACATTCTTGTTAAAAAGTTTACAGATGTTTAGTTGTTTTCCTTATTTTCATTAACAAATTCCCGGTTCCACAAGAAATGTTAATATTTCCCCTTACCAAGGTCAGAGCATGAATGCTATTTGTCACTACTTTCTTTCAAATTTGAATCTCCGCTTGCCTTCAATTGCTAGAGCCTTTGAGACACCAAGTGCAACTGCTGGCCCAGCCATTGGTTGAGTGAGTAATGTAAGCAAGCGCCACTGACGTTTAGCACAAGCATAAAGAATCATGGCATCTAAAAAGTCCTGTCTGAATGCCTATCAATGCAATGGCAACAAATCATGCATTTAAAGTTCTCTTCCATACTCCCATGCCCCAAAGCAACACTGCTTGAAATATTTTACTTACATTACCATTTTCTTTCGCTCTCTTTGCATGGAGGATGCAAATCACATTCATAGCCCTTTCCATGAAAGGAAACAATAATGTCACTCCAGAGCATCCCCCTCTAATTTTCCATAGTGTGCCTTCCAAGTGCTAGGAATACATTCCTAGTACAAACGCCCCCCCCAAAAACAAAACATGCCAGCCACTTAATCATCCTCAATACATGTCAAGATGTGTGCCCTGTCAAACCATAACACTCAGTGTATGCTGCGAATAGCCACCCCGCACGTGTGTTGCTCCTCAGGTCATGCTGAGATTTAGTGCCCATCACACAGTTCTTCTTGAGTCATAGTCAGATGTGCCATCAACTGTTTTGTAATTCTCAGGGCATGCTCAGATTTTGTGTGCCTCAGATTTGTCATGCCCCACTTAGCAGGTGGGACAGAAAGGGAGTAAAAAAACAACTGGGGCATTGTAATAGACGCAGTTAGTGCAAAATAGCTGTGCTCCCTCACCAGTGATGTTTTGCTATCAGCACTACTTTTTTTGCACACTTCCACCACTCAGTGGGTATGGAGACTGGAGTATTCCATCAGATGTTGAAAGTGATTTCCACTAACAAGGGCCAGGTAATAAACCAGCATTGACATTACAGCTTTTACATCAAATTGAATTTGAGTTTGTATGCCAGGGAGGATAAAGACTAAGGGCCCGATTCCGATCTCGTTCGGAAAGCAAACCGAACGACTCGTGTCCGGAATGCTTTCCGTACGACTTGTGTCAGGTTAGTCCGACTGAACAAGTACGATGCATTTGAATACATCCGGATACGATTCGCTTGGACTCCCAACGCGTACACATGCTCCCATTGACAAAAGGGGTGGTTGGGGATCATCGTGCACCCTGTGGCAGGCACCCCTTGGTGCCTGCCACACTGTGCATGGTCTGAAAGGGGGGAGCCATGGGTACCCCCACGGGCACGAGTCAGAGGGCCCAGGGTGAAGGGGGGCCTGCTATGGGCCCCCAAAGACCAATTCTAGCAGCCTTTTAAATCCGGGCAAAAGGAATCGTAAAGGCTGTCAGAATCGTTCATCGTACTTGCTCCCTTGGAAAACCTACTCCATAGAGCTGTACGATTCGGCTCCGGAGGGCTCTATCTCTCCGTATGCCTTCCGGAAACAATTCGGTCAGCGCTAAGGGTTTCCAGGCATCGTACTTGGTCGTTCGGAATTGAGAACGAGTCTGTCGGAAACATGCGCTTAGGATTGGTTTAGGTAAAACCAAATCCGATTAGGAGCCCTTCCGACCGAGATCGGAATCGAGCCCTAAGTTGACAAGACTCCTGATTCAATCCATCTGTTTATCCATATCAGTCAAAATGCATGTCCCTGCATATATCTATGTGTGCCTACTTGCATGCCATCTGTCTGTTTTTTTGTGTAAAACTGTACGTGTCTGTGATGCATGCACTTGTTGGTCTGCATTTATGGGTACCAGCATATTTGTTGGTCAATACAAACGGGCGACTGCATGTCTTATGATTGGGGTGCAGGTGAATTTGTAAGTCTGTTAAACTGCGAATATGTAGTTCATTGTTTACATGAATATGAACGTCACACTAGCTCTTTCAGAATATCTTCTACTCAACTTCTTATATGCTTTAGGAAACCTCATGGTCCTGTCTCCTCTTCCATTTTGGCCAAATCAACTAAAAGGTATGAGATTTTGCAGGTGCGAACCATTGTACTTTCGGGGCGTTTCCTTCCAAAGGTGCCATGGCTTCCAAAGCTTTCAAATGCAGGGACCCATATTGAAGACATTCCGAGCGCAGTTGATTGTGCTAATGATTCTATGTTCCTCGTGCTGCTTTGACAATTTCTAATACGAGCTGAACAAACATATTGGAAGCCTCTGAATTGGACGCAAAGTGTGAATTTTCCTGCCTTAACTGAATGAAAATCTTAATTTAATTAAAGACACAGAGGCATGTATTATCCACTACCCTTATGTTTGCAGCAAACATGCTCTGCATGCTGATGGGAAAGCTAATTTTCCAGTATTTGGATTGTTGGCTGAGGGTGCCCTCCAATGTGCTGCTTATTGTTCTCTTTTCAAGTGAAAGATCACCTGCATACCGCTTCGCCCTCTAGTTCTCCCCACTCTCTCTCTTTCTCCCTTGCTACCTTTCACACTTGCTTGCTCATTCTCTTTCTCTCTCTCTCTCTCTCTCTCTCTCTCTCTATATATATATATATATATATATATATATATAGAGATCATCCACCTTAACTCCTTCCTGGAATCCTCAGGGTGATCTGCCAAGTGGGGGCCGAGAAAAAGGGGGGGACTCCGGAAATGCATTTCCCCCATTCAATTTCCCAAAAGAACTTTAAACACAGCTACAGCCAAAACGGCTGAACAAAACCATGCCGTTTGACGAGTCTCCACGAAACGTTCCAAAAAGTGCTACTTTTTTACTAGTTTGCGCATGGAAAGTGTTGAGGTGATCTGTCAAGCGGGGCCAAGAAAAAAGTGGGGTCCCAAAACTTGCTTTCCCCATTTTTCCATTGGAACTTTAGACACAGCTACAGCCTAAACCGCTGGACAGATTTGCATCAAATTCGGCAGAAAGTTAGATTTTGGTCCAGAAAGTGTGCTTTTTTGATTTGGAGTAAATCTGTTCTGTAGTTTTTGGTAAATTAAGGTAAAAAAGAATAGATACCTGGCAACACTCTACTTTCACAGTACTTCTGCAGAGCACCGCAGTACAGCAAGCTAAAACACAGTATCTGATTTCCTGGCGTGGTACAGAGAGGTTAAAATATACAATATGATTGGTTGGCCACAACATGAAGCGAAAGTTGCAGCCGCCATTTTATGACTCAGTCCCCATGTCAGAAAACAAATAAAAATAAGGAACAAGAGAGGTGGTAGAGGTATCTTGACCCCCTGGGCCCTTGTGGGGGGTCGGGGTTTCAGAGGAGCACCCACTAGGGTCACTTTAAAAGTTTTTTTTTCATGCGGCTGCGGTACTACTGCGAGGCTCAGCTCGTCCCTGTGTTATTTTGTGGTAGAACCACGATACCGCGACACCATGAGAAAAATAGGGCAGTCCGTGGGGCACTGCAAGACCATGGGGGTTAAATAGCAACAGGGTCTTGGCCAATCCATGGGGGGGGGGGGAGATTTGGGCGCAGAGCCTGGATGCAGGCCTGGCACAGCGGCCAAGCCACGCTCGGCAAAGTCTGCATGCAGGTTAGAAGTCTGCAGAGGGGTTGGGTGCAGAGCCTCTCCTTACGCTGCCAGCCCCACACTGCGCACGGCCAAAGGACATGCACGTCAGGGGGTTGGCCGCCCACGGTGGTTAGAGGCAGGGCTTGGCCTGTGGCCAGTCGCTGTGGCAAACTGTGGTGCACACCGCGGGGAGGCTTAGGGGCTCATTACGATGGCGGGCGGAAGCACAACCGCCGTGCTGGCGGATGCAAAAACCACCAGTTACCGCCGGCACGCAGCAGTCCACACGCCCGCCCAATTACGATGCGAAAAGCAGGCCAAACACCGCCGGCAAGCCAGCAACACCGTCCGCCATCAAAGTGCGCCCGTACACGTAGCGGCGCAGCCCAACTGACACACACCGTCCGACGAAACACGTCCCGCCCGGCGTATAAATTACGATGCCGCAAACAAACGGCTCCCACGGCTAAGAGACACCGCACGTGAAAGAGAGGCGGTAACACGGACGCAGAGCACGGACAACGAAGAAGCGGCACCCCGAGCATGAATCCAGCACTGCAGGCCCTTCCCATGCTTCTGCTGATGCACCACCAAGGACGCAACGTACCGCGGAGACGCAGGTAGGCACACACACAACAAGTGCACGCAAACAGCGCACACAGTGCAAGGGCGGAAAAAGCGGACAACCCCCACCAGCGCGTGTACACTACACATCCACCATTGCATCCACATATGACACACAGGCCAAATCCTAACATCGCGGAACACATGTGTACACACCACCTGGGACTAGGAACCAACCACCCCGTCACGGCCCCAAAGCGCCGATGACGCCGCCACACATGCGCACAACGCAGAGGCCAACCGCAGCGCCATGCATGCGTCGCACACAGACACAGGGACACAACCAAGCAGCACACACATCAGCCCCACCCCGAACGCACATGACACGTGACAGGCCTGCCACAGACATGTCCCCAACGCCCAATTCACGGACAACACCCAACGCCACACAACCGACGCACACATGTCAGTGAAGAGACGCAACAGCAGGACACACCCCAGTGTAACAAACATGGCGTAGCACACAGCGGCGGCAACACCAACTAGGAGAAGCAGGGCCCTTCGGGAAGAGGAACGCCAGTACCACACTGAAAAACCCATACCACCCTGCACATATGAACAAGACATATAAAACGGAACACCAAAGAGCACGGGGACCGACAACAGGTGGCCCAAGAATAACATTCACACACAAGGCCCAACGCAGAGCGGAAAGGCAGCCTGCCGCCCACACAAGGAGAGCAGACAGCACTGAATGACCTTCCATTCCAACACCGAAACCACAGCCCTACGACAGAAGCCGGTGAATACAGCCATTGTCCAAGAATAGACCAACACAGGCATGCCGAGGAGACCGACCACAGGGCAGATAGCGCATATCACAGAAGCACACAACGGACGGGGAAGAAAGAAGAAAACACTCCCCCATGTCGGCCACATGCAAGTTAATTGGAAGGAGTCACACAGCACTGACCTTGAACTGTCTGAGAAGCATGTGGGAAGAGGGCCCGTGTCCTCCAAACAAGCCAACAGAACACAAGTCCTGTCTCCCTACGACTACACAGAGCTCACAGCAACCCCGGAGCGTGCACATTGCAGACTGCACACACAGCCGGAGCACGCCACCACAACGAACCGCTGCGAAATGGCAACCGCAACACACCTACCCAACTACGCCGGACAGCTCAAGCTGTACAAAACCAACCTGATACATATATTGGGATGCGATCTCCTGTCCCTGCTGAACGTAAGTTACTGACTGACTTACCGCATCACATTGTTCAGCTGCGTCATGCCCGTCTTCTACTGTCGGAGGTGTCCCTACCAGCATCCCGTGGAGATATGCCTCTCCAACCCGGCATGTCTGAAGGCGGACCTGCTACCACTACTCCTCCCTCTGGACGCACACGACAGGGCCTGCTCTGCCTATGGGGGCATGGCGTATGTGGCCAACATCGCACCCGCACTGAAATGGGACCACTGTGCCTCCACACGACGGATCATCGAGAACAGCTACATCGAATGTCACCCAGCATGCCCCATCATGGTCCTCCAAGGGACAACTTACGAACAACACCTTGACAGCCACCATCCGCTACATTGGCTGGCAAACATGTACACCACCAATGACATGGAAGCCCTGCTGGACGGCATCGCATACCTGACAACCTGTAAATTCGTCGGACCACAACGCAGGTTCCCCGATTGACCTATGATGTCCAACCCCGCACCCATGCTTAGCTTCCGCACGGACTGGCCAGTCACCACCACAACAGCCATACCAAACGACCGGCAACTGTAACCACACCATCAACGACATCGCCATGACATCGGATATGACCGGGACATGCACACTGTTCCCCATCACATCCAGGAACACCGCATGCATCGTGGGAGGCAGTGGCATGGGGTCTGTGTATCGCACCCACATGGACGGAACTGCACGAACAACCAGGACACGACATGGATCCAGCGCCCATGGACACACACACCGCTCAGTGGACATGAATAGGTCGCCTGGAGTCTGTGGAGTGCTGCACCCCTCCCACCCCCGCCCCGGGAATCCCATACCAGGACCTTTGCATGGACGACAAGTGCATACAACAACAACACGACCCCAGTGACTGTGACATGTCCAGTAACCACCACAGTGCAACAACAAGTGGCACGCCGCTGCATGCACGCAAGCACATGCCCTGATGTCATCTCACATGCACGCGTGCATGAGGAACAACCGCAGCAAACCTGTCACATGGAACTGAGATGGACTGTGCCCATGATGCCAAGCGGTCTGGTAGGCTACATGTATACCGTCTGTGTCAAAGTCCGCAGCTCCGCAGCTATACGTAAATGTACATTAGCACAGCCTTGGCCAAGCAGATGTAACTCTGAAGCCCACATCCCACATGCAACAGCCAATCACATGTAACCCCACACCCTATCCCATTTGCAATCATGCTCAGTATATCCTCAACATGTATTCCGCTGCCAGTAGTGTCCACTATACTGCATCACAGAGGACAGAATACTCAATATAATGTTTGAAACCAAAACTGTCTCCGCTGACTCATTTCACAAGTACGAATGAGAGAGGATGAGAGTATGTGAAGTACACGGCAGTCGTGACATGACCATGTAGTCCACTGGTATTGGATGTCAACGCAAATGAGTAGCACAACTGTGGAAGACACACATGTGTCGTGTGAAGTCGTATGGACGCAGTGCTCAGGTGGGTGGGTGTGACGGGTAGATGCGCACATGCCAAGTTGGAGCACGCCGTGTTGGGAGGGGTCATGAACAGTACACCACCGCTTCCCTGGGCATTGTGAGAGGACACCTGTCGGGGGGAGTGAACACGTGTGTGCACAGCAGCCGGGCACACGTACAAAGCGGTACCAGGCGCACCTCAGCCCACCCTCTGTGGACAAGCTGGATCCTGTTGTGCGCCCGCCATGCCCCTTGACAAGGCACACACAGCCCCAGTCGACCAGGTGTAACCCCAACATAGTCAATCCGCACAGGCGATACAGGGCACGGGATGGCAGTGGAGCATGGTGTGTGAGAGGTCTCCTCGCGCTCCTCCTGGTCATATCAGGCAGGCAATAGAACCTCAACGTCTAGCATGGCACAAGTCAAATGGAAGTGTAGGGGGACGCACCACAGCACGAGCAGCACTGACGTCACGGGAGGTGGCTCGCACCATCCCATCCATTGCCCATTATACCAACCACGCCACATGCCATTGCGACTAAGTGCAAGCGCGTGCGACCACCACCCCCGAGCCCTCCCCAGAGAGGCCAAAGAGTGAATGTGTGGGCCATCAGTCACAGACGGACGCGGCCTGGCCGCAAGGGCAGCCACAGCCACTGGGTGTCGCAGGTGGCGGATCCGGAAGGCGAAGACTGTGATGCATAGTCCATGCAGGCCGGGTCTCCATTTGGGGCACCACGCAGGTGGACGGGCGTCCCGCTAACACATCATACCCTGCAGACAGCCCACTCGTGCAACTGGACCCACACATACACTCCTTGCCCTCTCTGAGTGCGAGCTTGGGGCTGCCTGTGCAAGCGCTAGCCTCGCAGGTGCACATGCATATTGGGGGAGCGAGGGGAGGACATGAGGGCTGGGGCGAAGATGACTGTATCACTGTCAGTGAGTACAAGGGATGACCCAGATGTGGAATAGGAAGAGACGTTGTCCCGTGTGTACTGCAACTAGTCGCCAATCCAACTACCCCCCATGTCCGGAATGTAAGCCCGCACCTAGGCCCGCCCATCCGCCACATCGAACATACCACCAGCACGACAACCTTCCCATTCGAAACACTGACTGGGGGTGGCGACCAGTGAACAATCATGTGTAGCCTACCCACGCGTACATGTGGGCCCTCCATGATCCATGTCACCTGCGGCAAAGTCATGACATGCGCAATGAGGGAAGTGAGGAGAGCTGTCCGCCCCACGCACAGAAGGTGCATCAGCTCCACAGACCCAGCAGCGAGTCCAGCAGGGGTCACATGTGCAGGGGCAGCTGTGCCTGGTGTGAAGGCACATGCATATAGACAGCACATCGACCAATGTGTAGTCTGCCCACATCTACAGTCCATCATCATGCGGACATAGGAATTGAACACAGGGCAACACATCTTAGTTGGTGCACCCACCGTGACCAACAATGCGCAATCATCGACGTACCCGCCCTGTGCATGGCCCCCACCCAACGGAGGCACATCCAGTGCCACCATCCCACACACACAAGCCTTCCACGGAACATGCTGTGTCCAATGGTCAGTACAGAGTCAGCGCCCATCTGGTGGATCCTGAACAGGAGACACATGCACACACATGCCAGCTCCCACTATGTACGTCTGCCACCTGGCACGTGCAATGTAACCTCTCACCTGTGACGTGTGACTGCAAGCACACAGCCGTCTTGGCATGGGGCTGTCAATGTGGACACCTGTCAATGTTTCGGGAGCTGTGATCCGTACAGTGCTGTACATAGGGTGCAGTGCTGACACCTACTACTGTCTCATATCCCCTCGTGCCACAGGTCCCACTTGTATTGGCCGCTCAGCCCGTGCCCACATCGTCGTCGTCGTGTGCCATACTCATCCAGCCTCGGAAGCAGTTCCATGCTCAGCAGACACTCATGTTGCCGTGGCGTTGCCGCTTGACGAATATGCAGTCAGTCCCCATCAGCACGCCCCGCAAGTCATTGGGGCCTAGATCCCCATGTGCATGCACATGGCAGTGGTATGTCTCACTTGCCATTGCCATTGTTGGGAGACCTGTGTAAGTGTATTGTGGCCGTGCCGTCCCAGCTTGACAGCTGGGCTGTGGCTCATGTGCTTGCTCAGTCATGTCAGTGATGTGTATGCGAAATTGCTATGTGCCGTGTTGCTTTGACATGTGTCCTCTGCCATTTACCCCAGGCGGAGACCGAACATTGACCGCCCATACCAATTGCTGGCGGACATGGACGATACAGAGGTTATCAGGAAGTTTCGGCTGGACAGGCCAACCCTGCATCGACTGTGTGCCATGTTAGAGCCCCATCTCCGTCCCCGCAGGGTGTATCCGACTGCTGTCACCCCCACGGCTAAGGTGATGGCCGCCATGCATTTCTTCGCCACTGGGTCATTCCAGCACACAGTGGGCAGTGGAGGAGGGATGTCCCAGCCCATGTTCAGCAAGGTGCTGAGGGATGTACTGGCAGCCATGATGCTGTGCCGAAACAGGTACATCAGATTCCCCAGGGCTCGTGAATTGGCGGCAGTGAAGGGTGCATTCTATGCCCTTGGCAGAATCCCACACGTCGTGGGAGCCATTGACTGCACACATGTTGGCCTTGTTCCACCACAGGCCACTGAGCACCTGTACCGCAACAGGAAGCACACGCACTCCCTGAATGTGCAAGTGGTGTGCCTTGCGGACATGGTGATCACCCACGTGTGTGCCAAGTTTCCAGGCTCGGCACATGACGCACACATAATGCGCAACAGCATCTTGCCACGACTGATGGCCAATCTGCAACAGGATCGTGGCTGTATTGTCGGTGAGTATGTGGAGTGGTGTAGCGTGCTGGTTGTGCGATGCTGTCCCCTGTCCAGTTGGAATAGCAACGGTTCTCTGTGTCCCTCACACCCAGGTGACTCTGCGTATCCGAATGGGGCATGGCTGCTCAGTCCATTGAGGAATCCTCGCACCCCAGCAGACGATCGATACAATGAGGCACATGGGAGGACCAGACGTGTGGTCGAGCGTACCTTTGGCCTCCTCAAGTCCAGGTTCAGGTGCCTGGACCGCACCGAGGGTGCACTGGCGTACTTCCCACAGAAGGTGTGCCAGATAGTGGTGGCGTGCTGCATGCTGCACAATCTGGCCATTCGGAAGCAGATCCCCCTCATTGTGGATGACGGAGATCAACCAGGGCCCCAGCCCGCAGACCAGGACAGCTCGAGTGAGGTGGACAGCGGAGAGGAGGAAGCTGGGAATGTGCGCCAGCAGCTCATCGCCCGCTACTTCACTTGACGGTGAGTGTCCATGTACGACGGATGATGTGTCTGTATCTGTGCAGGTGTGTGTGTGCTGTGTCAGGGTGGCCGTATGTTCACTGCGTGCAGTGTGTCAACGCTCCATGGCCAGGGTAGTATGCCACTGTTGGTGACTGTGGCATTGTGCCCTATTGCTCTGTGCGATGTGTGTACATTGCTTGTAGTTGTTGACATGTACTGTGTGATGGGTGTGTGACACACTCATTGAATGTGCTCCTGTTCTGTCTCCCACCCCTAGGTCCCTACAGGCCCTCCGGATTCCATTGCCATGCCACGCATCAGGTGCCTTTCCGCCCAAGGTGGCCGTTGTATTCCGTACAAATAAAACACAGGGCACAAACAGCAGTTAGTGAAAAAGGTGCATTTATTCCAAACTGTGACATGTGATTGTGTGTAAGGTGATGACAAAAGTGGTGCGTGCAGTGACAATGAGCTGTCGGTCATGGCTGCGTGAAGCTCAGGGTGTACCCACTGGTTCTATGTCCATAGTCCAACACACACATGCCATCCAGCTGGCTGTGTGGAGTGGGATCGTAGAGCAAGTCAATGCAGTGGCTGGTCAAGGAAGGCTGGCGGAAGGCTGGCTGGCTGCCTCACTTGCGACTGGAGCGTGCGAAGTCCTCCCGGGAGATCTGTTTCCTCTTCGGACGGCCCCTTCCACGTTTGGGAGGGGGTGTGTGGTGGCGACCTGCTGGTGGTGGGTGAGGTGTGCTCACTGGCTGTGGACGCAGGGGAAGTGGACACTGCTGCCCGACCCTGCGCCCTAGCAGGTGGTGGCGGAGGTGGTGTTGCTGGCCTTGCCTGTGACCCCACCGCCACCACCAGCTGGCCCATGAGGTCCACGAGTTGGTCCATACGGGACACGAATTGGCCCATATGGGCGTCCATGGACCTCAGCACCCCCAGCACCTCCCGCGTGTCTGTAGCAGACCTGACCCATTGTTCTTGGGCCTCCTCATAGGCCCCAAGGACTCTGGCCATTTGAGGCAGGGCATGGCTCCCAGGGGAGGCTGGCGTTTCCCTGACCCTGCTCCTCCTACCAGTCCTGCTGCCACCGGCCTGCCCACTAGCCACATTGCACACCACGGTCCTCGCTGTGGCTCCCAGGAGTGGATCCAGTCGGCCGGGCCACCACCTGCGCTGGGGCTGGTGCCAGCGAAGACGTGGTGGTGGTGGTGGCGGTGGTGGTCGGTGCGGCGATGGTGGCGGTTGCGGCAGTGGTAGTGGCCGCAATGACCGTGGGTGTGGCCGCAACGACAGTGGCAGCAGGGGGCTGGGACTGTTCAGCATCCCTGGATGATGGGTTGGTGGGTAGGAGGGGTCCTGGGGAGCGGCTGGGCCCTGCCACACCAGATGGGCCTGCTTGGTGGTCCGTGTCCGAAGAGGAGGACAGATCCTCCAGATCCGTGTGTCCTCGTTGGGGGCTTGTGGGCTGGCTGTGCTGGCTGCTGTCTCCATCCCCAGCATCCGGCAGTTCGTCACCTGTGGAGAGAATGAGATTTGTTATTGTGTTGCACCTGGCGAAGTATGTATTTGTCGTCTGACATTGGCAGTTCGTGCAATCTCGTACATGGGTTTCCCGGAGGCGAGTGTGTGGCTGTGGCATCTGTAGTTGTGTGTGCTAGGCAATGGGACTGTGTGCTGATGCACATGTGGCATGGGACGGATTGGCCATGCCGATGGGTGTGTTGCTGTGCCCCTACTCATTGTGACTCTGGTGTATGCGGGCTCCTGGCCCATCCTGGGTCTGGTTTGTACTTTGCTTTTGGGGTTCATATGGAACGCTTAGGCACCCATATGGCAACATGGGGGCCATGCCCCAGATTCGCATTTGGGAGGGAATATGCTTTTGGGGTTCAAATGGGACGCTTAGGAACGCATATGGCAACATGGGGGCCATGCCCCAGATTCGCATTTGGGAGGGAATATGCTTTTGGGGTTCAAATGGGACGCTTAGGAACGCATATGGCAACATGGGGGCCATGCCCCAGATTCACATTTGGGATGGAATATGCTTTTGGGGTTCAAATGGAACGCTTAGGAACGCATATGGCAACATGGGGGCCATGCCCCAGATTCGCATTTGGGAGGGGATATGCTTTTGGGGTACATGCTGTAAGCCATGGGTGCCGAACGTGACATGTGTTGTGGCAGCATGACAGTGCATGGTTTGAGGTGTGTGCATGCTTGACATGGCCTGCATATTTGCTGTCTGTTGTGATTACTGGACATGGCATTGGACGCATCGTTATGAGTGAGTGTTGGTTGTGTGCCAGCCAACGTATTGCAGTTGTCCCATCTCCTTGGTGTGCGTGCTGCCCTGTGCCATGTGCATCACTGCAGTGCTCGGGGGGGGCCCATGTTGTGTGTTGTTGCTCACAGTGTGTTGTGCGCTTCATTGACTTCTGGCACATGGTTGGTCATGGGCATGTGTCTTAGCGTGACTGCTGTATATGTGGCAGCTGTGCGGATGACATGCCTTTCATGAGACTGGGGCTGACGGATGGGATGGATGGTATGTTGTATGTGCATGGTGTGTCTGTGTGTTTGATGGGTTCAGTGGTGTTCGTGTGCATTTATGTTGTTCCGCTCTGTTGCGTCTAGTGTTGTTTGTCTTACATAGGCGTAGTTGTGGGGTGTGTGGTTGACAGGCAGTAGGGGCTACATGGACTGGACTTCAATGGTGTTTCGGTTGTGTGTGATGGGTTGCACAGTGGCTGCCGTGTGGTACTATGTTCAGTGTGGCTTGTGCATGCAGACGTGGCTCCTTGGGTGTTGCTGTGTTTGTGATGGGTCATGTGGGGTGTGAGTCTGTGGTTCATGTCCGTGTGCACATTGTTCACTTGTTCGTGACGGTGGGCGGTGCTGCGTGTTCGTCTGCTACGTGACATGTCCCATGTGTTGGTCGTGTTACGGCCCTCATGCCTCCAGTAATCCAGCCCTGTCCAGTTTCCCACCTGCAGGTTGTTCGGGCGTGCACTGTACTGGATGCCACATGGTTCTAAGCGGGGGTGCTCCATGTTGCAGGTCTGTGGGGGTGGGGGGTGTTGTGGGTCGTAGTGGTGGCTGGACACCCACTGACACCGATTGCTGTGGACCGTGATGTCTACCTTTCGGCTGTCGTTGTGCACTGCGGTGGCTGACACGTGGCTGTGGGGTGTGGGGGATGCTCCTCCTTGCTGTACTGTGGGACTAGGGGCCTGGTGTGTTTTGTACTTGGGCTGTCCACCCTCCCACCCACTGCACTTTGTGTTCCTGCCACTTAACTGTTACTTGTCGGTTAGTGCAGCTATGGCGGACACATGGGTGTGGTGGGTGCTCGTTGTGGCGCTTCTGGCATATTTGGGGACCTGTTGGTGGTTACGTGGCTGGCTGAGTGTACACATGTCCCCACGCATCTTACAGTTGTTCTGTTTGGGCTGTGTGTGGTGGTGTCTGTTGCATGTGTGTGTGATGTGTTGTGTATTGTGTGCTGGACATGGGGGTGTTTGTCCCTGGGAGCTGTGGCATGGTGGTAGTGCATGTGAGTACATAGCGGTGTGCTGGTATACATTAGTTTGTACTTACCAGCCTCCACTCCCCCTGCTAATCCGGCGAGGATCTCGGGATGTATGATGACTCGCACCTTCTCCTCCCACGCTTTGAAGGTCTTGAAGAGCGCGGGATTCCCTCCGCCAGTGACGGCAGCCAGCTCTCTGTTTTTGCCCTCCTTCTTCTTGACCAGGCTCTTGACGTCATTCCACCGTTTGTTAATTTCGACTCTGTTCCTGGGCAGGGTCCCGACTGCATTGACCTGGTCTACGATCCGGTTCCACATTCTGTTTCTGGTGGCTAGTGGTGTGTGTTGGACCATGTTCCCATAGATTTGTGGGTGCACCTTGATGATCTCGTCGACCATGACCGTCAACTCAATGGGCGTGAACTTGGGCATTCTTTGTGGTGCCATGGTGTTTGTGGTGCTGGTGCGGTGTGTGTTGTGTAATGTGCAGGGGGTTTGTGGTGCCGGTGTTTGGTGGTGGTGGTGGTGGTGGTTGTGATGTGTGCGTTTCTGTGGTGTGCTGCTGTCCTTGCTGTGTCACTGTGTCCTCTCCTCTCCTCTCTGGTTTGCGATGTTGCAAGGGGTTGTGGTCTGTGGGAGTTCTGCTTTTGTACTTACCTATGTGGGTGTGTCCTCATGGTCTGTTGTTTTCAGGTGTGTTGTGTCTGGTGTTCTGGCCTTTGTAGTTTTTGTTTGTCCAGGGGGTGTTTTCGGGATGTGTACTGTGCTTGTGTATTTGTGCGTGCCTTGCTGTGTGGACTTATTGGCCATGTTGTGTGCTATTGGTTTTGTGAGCGGATGGTTTCTGTGCAGGGACGTGGGCGCCATGGTTTCTGCCGTGTCGATTGGCATCGGCGTTGTTTGCGCTGGCGGGCGGTATATTTGTGGTTTTCCCGCGCTCATGGCGGTGCGATCGTAATTTCACGTGCGGTGTGTCGGCCGTGAGGGCGGGCGGTTTTGTGTTGTCGGGCGTGTTTCCGTCCGTGGCGGGCGGTTTGACTCCGACTCGGACGATGGCGGGCGGTATTTTGTGTGATTTTTCCGCCGATGGCGGTTTTCGGTTTGTGTTATCGTAATGGCGTGGTCGGTGTTCAGACGGTGTATGCGGGCGGAATTTTGCCGCTTCCATGCCTGGCGGATTTATTTACGCCGGGTATCGTAATGGGCCCCTTAGTTAGGTAAAGTAATAAAATATTACTTTTCGTCAAAAAACACCCTAGAAATTCACAGAAACAGAGGTTAAAGTGACATTTTAGTTAGGTGAAAATTTCTGTTGAAACTTTATATTTTAAATTAAAAAAACACTGACATTCACAAGTATAAAGTTAACTGAAGTAACCATAACTCGCACCCTCGCAATGCACTGCTTTTTACCTCACATATTACATCATTCATGACATGTTCTATGACATCACTGATAACATCAAAGCAGCTTCTGAAATGCCATCATTGATGAGAATACTGTGCATGTTGGGGGCACGAGTTATAGTTACTTCAGTTAACTATATCTGGTGAATTTCAGTGGTTATTTTTTTTAGTTTAAAATGGAACGTTTTTACTGACATTTTCAGCTAACAATAACTTCATTTTAACCTTTGTGTTTTTTCAGTGAATATATATTACCGCATCGCCACTGGGTAAATATATATTACCCAGTGGCAGATCGCCACTGGGTAGTTATAGTTAGGATCATGATTCCATAGTAAATGTATTTTTTGTGTAGCTACTAACTTCACCGCCGGTTGACGAGTCTTGCTGAAACGTTCCAAAAAAGTGCTACTTTTTTACTAGTTTGCGCATGGAAAGTGTTGAAGTGACCTGTCAAGCGGGGCCGAGAAAAAAGGGGGGTCCCAAAACTTGCTTTCCCCATTTTTCCATTGGAACTTAGACACAGCTACAGCCTAAACCGCTGGACAGATTTGCATCAAATTTGGCAGAAAGTTAGATTTTGGTCTAGATAGAGTGCTTTTTTTGTTTTGGTGTAAATCCGTTCAGTAGGTTTTGAGCAATTAATGCTCAGAAACGTTCTATAACTAGGGACGTGGAGCCTCCCTGGAGCCCAACAGATCTCCTGCTGAGATCTGATTGGCTGCAACCACCTCAACCAGGAAGTGGTGATAGCCATCTTAGGACTCGGGCTCAGTCCCAAGTCCTTAAAACAGTTTTTTTAAAAAGACATAAGGGGTGAGGGTAAGGATACCCTGATCCTGCCTGGGGCCCAAAACATTTTATTTTTTATTTTGCCACGAATCTGTGACAAAACGTTTAAAAAAAACAAGCGCAGGCCCCCACGCTTGTTATTTAAAAAAAAACCTTAGTGGGCCAGGGCCCGGGGGGACAAGGCGTTTATTTTTATGAAGCAGGGGGGGCATGCAGCCCCCCTCCCTGGGCTGATTTGAGCGCCGGGGACCCCATCCCCTGGGGCCCTAAATCTTTTTTAAGGGGACGGGGGCACGTGGACCCCCTTCCCGGGCCAATTTCGGCCCCTGGTACCCCATCCCCGGTACACAGCGGTTTCCCTACCCGCAGATTTTTGATCTGTTTCCCTGCCCGCACTGATGCACAGATCAAAATATTGCTCCCGCCTGAGGGAGCGGCATTAGTAGCTAATTTCGGACAGGAACAGTACCGGATCCCTCTGCATGCGGGTAGTCAGCTGGGGCTGAGGGGACCTTGGCCCCAACAAGATTATGGTGGGTGCCTTGTTTGGGCAACAGGGCACCTATTGGGGGATGGGGTCCCCGGGGCTGACAAAGCTCGGGAAAGGGGGGCCATGCTAACCCCTCCCCTTCAATTAAAATAAACAGCCCTGGGGGATGGGGTCGCCAGGGTCTATTAAGATTTGGGGAGGGGGTACACATGGCCCCCCCCTTCCCCTAATAAAAAAAAGGCCCTGAGAGATGAGATCTTCAGGGCCTAAAAAGGCTCGGCGAGAGGGGGACACATGGTGCCCCTCCCCTTTAAAATAAATAAGGCCCTAGGGGATGGAGGCCGCAGGGCCTAATGAGGCTCGGCTCCCCCTCCTTTAAAATATGTATATATGGCCCTTGGGGTTGGGGTCACCAGGGCCATAATAGGTTGGTGGTGGGGGCCACATAGCCCCCTACCCTTTCTTTAAAAAAAAAGGTCCTGGAGGATGGGGTCCCCAGGGCCAGGTCCTGTGGCCAACCCACCGCCGCGCACGGCCGAAGGCTGTGTGCTGTGTGGGTTTGACTGCCTTTTGGGGGGTTGGCCACAGGGCCTGGGCGATGGCCAGGTCTTGTGGCCAACCCTAACCGAACACGGCCGAAGGTCATGCACAGCGTGGGGTTCCTGCACGTGGGCTTTGGCCACAGGGCCTGGCTGCTGCCCAGACCCTGCAGCCACGGTCCATGATGACAGCTTTGGATTTACGTATAGTAACGTATAGTAATTAAATATAACTCTACGTTAAAAAAAAACTAAAAATTCACTGAAAATAACAAAGGTTAAAGTAATGTTATAGTTAGGTGAAATGTTCAGTAACACCGTAAAGTTTTAAACTCTGAAAACCACTGAAATTCATCAGTTATAGTTATCTCATGTAACTATACCTCGAGTCCTAAGGTAACTATTACTCGCGCCCTCGCAATGCACTGCTAATTACGCCACATATTACATCACTCATGACATCTTCTATGACATCATTGATATTATCAGTGCAACATTTGCAGTGAAATTATTGTTGAGAAAAGTGTGCATGGCGGGGGCGCGAGTTATAGTTACCTTAGGACTTGAGTTATAGTTACATGAGATAACTACAACTGGTTAATTTCAGTGGTTTTCGACCCTCCTACTTCACTATACCTTTTTTATCTCTTTTTCCCACTACTACTTACTCCATCCATCTCATTACTTTCTAGGTACTTCTCCCCTCATTTTCCTTTTTTTATATTTTTAGCTCTTACATTAGATTCTCTTTCCATCCTTTGAGGATTTATATATTATTTTTCTATTTTAGAGCCTTCCTATCTCCAGTTAACAAGGCTTCCCATAATATATTTATTGTCTCCAAAGTTGTGGTACTTCAATCATGGCACATGAGAGCTCACGGCGAGGAGCTTATGCCAGTAGAGCAAACAACTTTTCTTACAATAAAATCAACTCGTATCCCATTGCAAACATTTCACACTCATTAGAAATTGTGTTATAAAAATATAATTTAATATTAATACTACAATATATTCCAAAAACGACATTCTGCACATAGAAAACATAGACTAAACCTCTGTTTCTGTGAAATGCAAGCATACAAATAATTATACATAATAACAAATCACAAGTTCCTGCTAGACAGAAAAATTCCTAAAATTAGATTATACATAATAACAAATCACAAGTTCCTGCTAGACAGAAAAAATCCTAAAATTAGAAAGAGGCATTCAGTATTCAATAAACAGTGGACAATCCAATAAGTTATTGTGTTGACTTGCTGAGGTCTACTGCTCCTATCGAACTTGCCATTGGCTGTAGATCAGCCACAAACTCGTACAAAACCAAAGTTTTAGTTATACAAAAAACAAAACTATTGGCTTGTTGGTGCCTTGTGTGTCGGAAGGAAAGTTTTCACATGTAAAAATATATTCCATTTAAAGAAAAAAATCAATGTTTAATTTCACGTTCACCCTACACCCGACACCCGACACCTCCATATTTTTCCCGATGCAGATGTTCTGGTCAAGAACGGACAGGGACTGCAGGCAAACGCCAGGGGCTACACAACAACCATTACGACGACCCCGGACGGGGTCTCCCCACAGGACAGCAGATCACACAGTGAGTTAGTCACGGCCGAGTCTGGGAACCCCCTCGGCAGCCCCCAACAGCACTGCTGCTTCCCACACACGGGGATTCATGACAAGCAGCTGTGGTATTCGCCAACATTCGCCGAGCCGGCGGGATCCTGGCAGCCGGGAGGACGTGCTCTGACCCCCGGCACTGCAACGGCGGGGAGCGGCAGTGCCGCGGCGAGCTGGGGCTGGGCGGCCCCGCCGGGGCGGTGTAACGGCGGCTGGCAACGGCGGCGGACTGCACTTCTCTCTCCCCCGCCAACCACAGCCCCGGAACCCGCAAGATGGTGGTGTCGGCCGAGATGTGCTGCTACTGCTTCGACGTGCTTTACTGTCACCTGTACGGGGTGGGGGCGCCGTCAATGCAGCTCAGTGAGAGGTGTTTTCTCTCCCCGTCACCCACCAGAGTTTGCCCTGAGCCTAGAGACTCGTGCTTGCTGAGGATCGAGGTGAGCGCCCCCCTGCGCGAGGCAAAAGGCAAAATGGCGGCTCCCACAGCGCTGCCCACCGTGGTGGGTGTTGTGCCCCAGCGCCCTTTCGGGGTCTGCGTGCGCCTCGAGAGCCTAGGGACACCGGGGGTGAGTCCGACCCTTCCCTTTCCACAAAGCTCTGGCGTACTTGGCTCACTCTCGGTTTGGAAAAGGGGCCCAGGACGCCTGACCCCAACATGGCCGACACTGGTGACTCCTTCCCCCGTGCTGAACTTTTACCTACTCATCCCTCCCTGGACTATGCCTGACCTCAAGAGGACCTCCAGCTCTCGTTTTGCCGAACTTCAGACATTTCTCTTTTGCTGGACTGCCTTATCTCTTTCTCCCCCTCAGGTCCCCCTCTCGCCAATCTCAGCCTCCGACTCTTCTCCCCCTCCCACCCCTCTCTACCCCCTTTGATGTTTCATTTCTCAGTTCACTCTGTTAATATGTAATTTTGAGTTGCCCAAGCCTAATCGCTGGTAAAATGTAATCATGAGTAAAGTCACTATTTGTGTATATATGCTTAGATATAACTCTAACCACTAGTATATGTAGTAGACCTTTGTACTTACTACCATTCCTAGGAGTTTAGCGTTTATCCGTTTGTATCTCTTCCTTGAGTGACTTTGCAACTTGTACATTTGCAAATTTTTTTCTGTGTGCATCTCTTCCTTGTGTGATTCTACAATTTGTACATTTGCAATTTCTTTTTTTCTGCTTGTATTTCTTTCGTAACGCATGTAATTCAAAGTCCTCATGTAACGCTACTGGTTCTTTTGTAAAGCCCTCTGACGCAGGGGGAGGGTGCCGAACTTCAGACATTTCTCTTTGCTGGACTGCCTTATCTCTTTCTCCCCCTCAGGTCCCCCTCTCGCCAATCTCAGCCTCCGACTCTTCTCCCCTCCCACCCCCACCGCTCTCTACCCCCTTTGATGTTTCATTTCGCCGTTCACTCTGTAAATATGTAATTTTGAGTTGCCCAAGCCTAATCGCTGGAAAAATGTAATCATGAGTAAAGGCACTATTTGTGTATATATGCTTAGATATAACTCTAACCTCTAGTATATGTAGTAGACCTTTGTACTTACTACCATTCCTAGGAGTTTAGCGTTTATCCGTTTGTATCTCTTCCTTGAGTGACTTTGCAACTTGTACATTTGCAATTTTTTTCTGCTTGTATTTCTTTTGTAACGCATGTAATCCAAAGTCCTTATGTAACGCAACTGGTTCTTTTGTAAAGCGCTCTGACACCTTTGGGTAATGTTCGCGCTATATAAAATCGCATTAAATAAAATAAAATAAAATAAAATAAAAATTTCTCTGTCCAAGGCCGGGTGTGAGCAGATTTAAGAGTCTGAAATTCCTACAAGCTGGCGAGGAGCACACTATTTCATTCTGAACCAGAGCCCCGCCGTTAATCGCAGCCGTCACTGCAGTAACTGGGGCATTTCTTAAAATGGCAATTTACAAGACCACAGCTGTAAACAGTCACAACTGAACATATAATTACAACATTCCATGCAGGCGCAGGCTGCCTTAGTACAAGATGGGCAGCAGCGACATTTACATATGCTGAAATATGTGTCCCTGTCAAATGAATGCATTCTGGTTTTGACAGTAAAAGCAATCGCAAAAAGGGAAATGGAGATTGCATATTTTTTTTCAAACCACGAAGGCACTTTGCAGCAAATCCAGAAAATGGTGATGGAATTTCTATTTGAAAACTGAAAACTGCCGATTCTCTGCTGCAGAGAGAGCATCATACCATCCTCAAACAGTGAAACAAATGTACTTAAAATAACACCATTAGCCACTAAGAGAACAAACAGCAATATACAACATGTTAATATGACACTATGAAACCAACCTTGAAAAACACACTACAACGATGGCCGATTTTTTATCAATGGGCAGCGAACCGCTGACAAAGCTTGAATCGTCATTGTAGAATAGATCAATTTAAGTTTCGCCAGGAATTTCGGGAGCACCTCGGTATTATTTGCTGCTTAGCGTATTTTGTGTGCTCCTTTTGTAATTCTAACCTACTAACAAAGGTCTTCATATTTATGTAAAGCATTATCATAGAATTTCAGTTAAGTGAGGAAGGATTTTGATAACCACCTCAAGTTCATTTTTTCTAGCGCCAATGCAGTAGCAAACCGATATAGGAAATCTGATTCGTATCCGCAGTGCAAATCGGTGTGAGGTCACCACACATGGCCATCATTGAGGTGGTTATCTGTTCCCTTCCCTTCCCATTAATATTGGATTAATATGTCCCCACTGCTGTTACGTTCCATCACCTGGTATTCTTCAGCATAAAGGCACATACATACACAATAGCGGAGGTACAGTAGCAGTCATTTTTCCACTGGAGTAAGTGGCTAGATGTAAGAAGACGCAGCTCCCAGTTCATGACTTCTATTGGGCAACTCAATCCTGCTGTTCAATCGCAAGATTCCTCCCGAGACACCTTGAAGCGATTCTCTACCTGTTAGTACAAAAGTATTTTCTGGGACACTGGAGAGCAACAGAGAGAAATGTACAGCACACTTTCCCGCTACGTCTGTTTCAAGTACCACACTCCACTGTACGCCACTCTACTTTATGGCACTACACTCCACTATACGCTATTACACTCTAAGCCACTCCACTCTATTTCACTCCACTATATACCACTGCAACTCTACGTTAATCCACTCTACGCCATTCCACTCTACCCCATGCCACTCCACTGTACGCTTTTACACTCTACGCCACTCCAGTCTATGATACTCCAGTCTACACCACTTCACTGTACGCCATTCTACTCCACGCCACTCCAGTCTATGCTACTCCACTGTACGCAACTCCGCATTATGACACTACACTTTAAGCTATTCCACTCTATGACCCTCTACTTTCGACCACTTCAGTGTACATCACTCCACTGTACGCCACTCCACTCTACATCACTCACTGTCTGCTATTACAATGTACACCAGCCCACTCTGCGATATTCCACTGTATGACACTACACTCTACGCTTTTCCACTATGGCACTCGACTATATGGCACTATTCTCAACGTTATTCCACTGTACATCACTCCACTGTATGCCACTCCGCTCTATGGCACTCCATTCTACACCACTAAACTCTACGCTATTCCACTCCATACCATTTCACTGTACAGCACTACAGTCTGTCCCACTACACTCTACCCGCTCACCTCCACAACACTCCACTCTACGGTATTCCACTCTACGCGACTCTACTATATGCTATTCCACACTTCACCACTCCACTCTATGCCACTTCAGTCTACGTTATTCCACTGTACGCCACTACACTGTACATAACTCCACTCTAAGCTGTTCCACTTTCTACTCTATGCCACTCAACTTTACGCTATTCCACTCTGACACTCCACTCTACCCTACTCCAGTGTACTCTATTCCACTGTACACCACTCCTCTCTATGTCACTACACTCTAAGCTATTCCACTGTACTCCACTACACTGTACCTCACTTCACTGTATGCCACTTCACTCTACACCACTCCACTATACGCCACTCTGCTGCATGCTATTCCACTCTAAGCCACTCCATTGTACACTATTCTACTGTACGTGACTCCACTCTACGCCACTGCACTGTACGCCTCTACACTCTATGACACTCCACTCTACGCTATTCCACTATAAGTAACTTCACTGTACCCCACTCCACTCTATGCTATTCCACTGTATGCTAGTCCATGCTGCGCCACTCCACTATACACTTCTCCACTGTGCGCCACTCCACTCTACACCACTCCACTGTACGCCACTGCAGTCTATGCTGCTCCAATTTATGCTATTTCACTCTACCCAATTACACTATATGCCACTCCACTATAAGCTATTCCTCTTTACGCCATCCACTCTATACCGCTGCAATCTACGCTATTCCACTGTTCACCACTCCACTCTACTCCACTGTACCTAATTGCACTCTACTCCACTCCACTCTATGCTATACCAGTGTACGCCACTCCACTCCACACCACTCCACTATACAATATTCCATTGTACGCAAGTACAGTCTACGCCACTCAACTATGCGCTATTCGACCCTATGCCACTCCACTCTACGCCACTCCATTGTCGCTAATCCACTGTATGCCACTCCACTGTAAGCTATTCCACTGTATGCTACTCCACTGTACGCCACTCCACTGTACTCCACTCCACTGTATGGTACTCCAGTCTATGCCACTCCACTGTAAGCTATTCAGTCTACTCCACTCCAGTCTATGCCACTCCACTCTACACCACTCCAGTCTATGTTACTCCACTCTACGTTATTTCAGTGTACGCTACTCTACTGTACGCAAATCCACTGTATGTCACTCTACTGTATGCAATTTCAATGTGCACCACCGCTCTTTACACCACTGCTGTGCACGCTATGTTACTGTACGCCACTCCACTCTACAACACCCCACTGCATGCTATTCCACTGTATGCCACTCCACTGTACGCCACTCCAGTCAGCACCACTTCACTCTATGCAACTCTACTTGATGCTATTCCACTGTACATAACGCCACTCTACCCTACTCCACTCTATTCCACTCCTCTCTATGCTACACCACTGTACCCTATCGCACTGTGCTGCACTCCACTCTACGCCACTCCACTGTACGCTACTCCACTCTATGCCACTCTATTCTACACAACTTCACTCCACTGTACTCTGCTCAACAACATTTTACTCCACTTAACAACAGTTTCCGCCCCTTCACTCTACCACTCTACTCCCATAACACACTGTACAAAAATGTACTCCTGTCTACTTTACTCTATACCACTGTACGATACTCTACTCAACTCCCTGTAAGCCGCTCCAACCCACTTTACTAGACTCTACTGTATGAGACACTTCTTCACTGTGCTCCATTACTACACTTTATACCACTCCACTTTACATTACTCTAAGCCTCTCAACTCTACGACAGTCTATTACACTCCACTTTACTATACTGTACCGAACTTTTCGCTACTCCTCGCCACTACACTGTCAAGACTGTAATTTACTCTGTGGCACTCTACTCTACTCCACTCTATGACATTCTCTGACACTCTACAACATGCCAGTCCATGCCACAGTACCACACACCACTCCATTCTACAACACTTTACTCCACTATTTGCTATGCCACTCCACTCTACTCCTCTCCATGCCACTCTACTCTACAACACGCTACTTCATTCTATGCTACGCCACTCCACTGGGCTCCACACCACACCACTCTACTCTACAGCACAACACTTTACCTCACTCTATGGCACTGCACAACACTTCACTCTACACAGCTCCATTCTACCACACTCTATGTAACTCCACTCCACAAGACTCTACTACACTTTGTGCTACTATACCATACTGTACTCCAATCTATGCCCATACACTACACTCTATTCCACCCTAAGACATTTTCCAAGACTGTACGAAACACCACTCCACCCTATTATGCAAGACGTCACTCCAATTTATAACACTTTACTCCACTGTATGCTACACCACTCAACTCTATTGCACTGCACTGGACTCTACTCCATTCAACAACACTCCACTCTACACCACTTCACTCTACCTCACTGCACTGTACCCCTCTGCACTCTACAACACTCCACTTCATGCCACTCCACTGTAAACTACTCCACTGTACGCTATTTCACTGTGCGCCATCCAGAGTACCACACTCCACTCCACTCTGCAATACTACACAGTAAGACAGTACACTGTATGACACTCTCCTCTGCTCTACTGTACCACACTCAATTTAATGACACTCCACTTGATAACACTAAACTCTACGATTTGAAACACATTTTTATTTAAAAACAAACACTGAAATTCAATAAAAAAAACAAAGGATAACCCTTTGTTATAGTTACGAACAATTAATGTATTCTTCCTATACAAGCCAAACTTAAACTACACAAACATTACAGATTCTAAAGTTATAGTTATACCTTAAGTTTAAAATTTACACACCACCGTTATATTACTAAAACGTTATTTATTCTTTATACAGAAACCAAACTTATAGTGTACAAAAATTAGAAATTCTAAACTTATACCTTTAATTTATAATTTGTGCACCACCTTCAAATTGTTATAACTCACGCACCTCTCTCTATACACAGTGCATTGAGCTTGGTAGCCACATTACATTAACTATAGCTTACGCCTTCCCCATGCACTGCTTATACACTTTTATTTTATATTACTAATGCCATCTAAAATAATAGCATTTACAATAACATTTATGACATGGCAAATTACATCATTCGTGAGAACACAGTGCATGGTAGAGTGGCGAGTTATAGTTAATGTAGTGTGGCTACCGAGTTCAATACACTGTGTGAGCAATCACCTCCAACCAATCCTCCAGACGCCACACTGGGCCCTCTAGAGGGCATCATACACACTACAACACAGCTCATCTAGGGCCCTGAGAAATATGATCACATCAACCCCACCCTGATGGAACTCCACCAGCTCTCCTTTCCAGCCTGCACCATCTTCAAAACCAGCTGCCTCATTTACAAAGCCATCAGAACATGTGATGTCGCCTATGGAGCTGACAAGCTCACCATATCAGCTCTCAGCTCATCCTCAGCCAGGACACTCTCTGACAGGAGACAAAAAATGAAAAATAGAAAAAAAAACAAGGGAACATGCTTTCTCAATTAAAGCACACAGCAGCTGGAACAACCTGAGCTAGTGAGAACACCCTTTTCAATGTCACAATAATGAAACGAGCACTGGCAAAGCCAATCGGCCTGGAAATGCTGCCAGTTTTTTGGCTTTGTCAATGCTTGTATTGTTTTGCCACATTTTTGTAAAACATTGGTTTAGGAGCTGCTGGGCTCTTGCACATATTAAAAAACAAATTTGAAAAAAAGCAAAAATATTTTATTTGATCTCAAAAAGCACACTTTACCATAGTATTCTCTGGCACTGAAGGAACAACTTTGTGTACATGTGTGTCCCTTGTAAAAGAGTAGAATAACTTCACTCAGAGTGAAGGTAAACAATGGCTTAGCTAAAGTGCGCTGACACATCGCCTCATAATGTATGCTGTAGAAGGCAGAAGAAAACAACTGACAAATGGATGAAGAGAGAGAGAGAGATATCAGACTAGCAAAAGATAAAAAGCAGTGGGCCTATTGGCTTTATCAAGGGATCAGCACATCAACATATATAACATATACGTAAAGCAGACCTGTTAGCTTTGTCAAAAGGCACCAATAACTGTAATCAAATGTGTATTTCATAAATATACACATTTCAATGTTTAGCAATAGTGATAGTCACAAAATATTTTCGAGAATTATTAAAAAAACCCTAAACATGTCTTGGAGTCTTTTTTTAACATTTTGAGGCCACAAAGTGCAGCCATAGAACCAACCACAAGGGGTCCCTGCACTTCAGATGAAGAGCATACAGCTGTGCTCCATACAGCCCTCCACAACATTAAAAAGATGGTTGGTGGTGCCCCAGAGGAACAAAAAATATAATTAAATAGCCCACGACTGGCAGGAGCAAATTTGTGTTGTGTTTCCTGCAGGAGAGTGCAGGGAGGGAAAATTTGTATTCGCTGCCCACACTCTACCAGGTAGGGAACAGCAGTGTCCAGGGGATGGGTCCTCACCATGCACTGCTATTTACACCACATATTACATCACTCATGACATCTTACATAATATAATTGAAAATATCACTGCAACATTTGCAATGAAATTATTGATGAGAAAACTGTCCATGGTGGGGGTGCGAGTTAAAGTTACTTTAGTGCATGAGTCATTGTTACTTGAAATAACTATAACTGGTGAGTTGCTGTGGTTTTTAGAATTTAAAACATTGTTACTGAACATTTCACCTAACTATAACATTACTTTACCCTTTGGTTTTTTCCAGTGACTATATATACATACATATATATCGTTTTACTATAATCAAAAGATCATGTCTAATGCCAGAATTAAAAATTAAAATGAAGTGAAAAAGAACTAAATGATGGTGCTTCAGAAACATCCTATGGTTCATATGACACTTTTCAGTCAAGCGGTCTGCATAAAAGGGCCTTGCCGAGAATTCCAGTTTGAAATAGCATTTAAAATATCTTTAAATTCTTTAGCTGTAACATGCCAGGGTTTCAGTACACATAGTGCCCTGTGCACAAAGGCCGTTTAGAATCACAAAATTGGAATGATGATTGAATGCAAAAGCAGCAATCCACCCCCTACTAAAAGAAATCGATGTCAACAAGGCATTGCCACTGAAGAAATTTGCATGTGCAATTAGTTTTGCTACATTAGGCTTCTGCCTCATGGGCTTTTCTTTTATATACTGTAGTTAAAACACCTGGGCTGCTGCAGTTTTAAGGCCAAATGCAAGCAAGCGTCACACAGTTGTCAAGGAGAAGCTTTTTAGACTTGGCTGGTGTTTTCATTACCCTGTAAACAAAATGAACAAAACATTTTAGAGTACCCTGTAGGGTGCTACAGAAAAATTCATATTATGGGCTTAATGCAGAATGCAAAATTAAAGGAGACATAGTATCAGAAGTACGTTAAATTCGTGTTTTTCCGTTTAATAAAACAAACTAGATGTAAAATAGAAACGAGGAGTTAAATGAAAAGACATGCTGAAATGTGTGATATAAGAACAAAGGAACATGATATGAAAAGAAGTGGGGTGAAAAGCTGCAACACAAATACTCATATGCGGAAATACAAGAAAAACAAGCATTTGGCAAAGGGTTTTTAATGGACTCTGTTAAATATGCCCGCTGAACAAGTGTGCACTTTCACTCGTACTTGTAGCCATCTTGAAAAGGTTGAAAACATTTTAAAGATAGCTGCCTAGTGTGTGGCACTCAGAGAACAAGGGGTTTGGAAGGGAACGTGGGCACTGGACAAGGGGGTTGAATTGTTAATAAGGAGGAGGTGGGAGCAGGTATAGATAAAGAAGGAGAGAAAACAGTCCCTACGACGCCCTGCAATGGAAGGTCTGCTGTCAACACTGGAAGGATACATGCCATACAATCAAAGCACAGAGACCGATCTGCTCCTTGGAAGGGACAAACACAAGAATTGGGAGGAAAGTCATTGAATTAGGATCAGGGAAGTGAGATAGACAAGAAAGACATTGAATGATAAGTAAGGTGCTCTCCAAAGCCCATCCTTTGTATTGTACTGTATTGTTCATAACAGCTATGGCTGCCTCTAGGCCAGACCTAATAAAGCACACTTTCAACCCCTGCTGACCACGCACATTGTCCGACCCCCACACAGAGCCCAGCAATGCGATACACAACTGCAGAGTCGGAATAACTGAGCAAAAATCCACTAGGCAAAACATCCGATGCTTTCAGGTACAGGTAATAGCGAAACAAGATCCATATATCCTGTTTGGACCGCCAACGCCTTGGGTAAACATCAAAAAACATAAATAAATACATTCAGGAAGTAACGTGTTGCAAAATGCACATCTTAACACACACGTATGTACCGGCAAAGACTTTTATGCATAGACATTGGTTATATCTCTCCGTCATGTTTATGTCAAGTATATTAAAATACATATATCCTTTTAATACATGTTTCGATCGCAGAAGTGTGCACCTGCTCTACAAACATTTATCAACGTTTCTGTCTGGTATTAATTTAACTAACAAAAGCAGTGTGTCTAACTTCAATGTGTCAAGTGGGAAACCTATGAAGGTCTACAAAGCAAAGTGCTATTGACTAAATGGTTTCATAAACAGCAATTCCCAGCAGTGCTGGGCGCAAAAGTAAGAGATCGGAGAAGTAGCTAGCAGTTTTACACAATCAGGTACTATATTTCACTGCCTGACTCGGGGCACCACCTTGCTCCAGTTAACTTGTTCACAAGTATTACTGGAGAACAGACTGCAACTCGAAGGAAGCAGTACCACAGCTTTCCAGGATAAAACAAGCATTGGCAAAGCCAATAGGTCTCGTCTTTTGGCTTTGCATATGCAGCCGTAGTGGCTTTGCAAATGCTTTTAGCTATCAGGAAATGCGCTTCGCACTTGGCAAAAAGAAACAAGACGGATAGTTCTTTGCAGCAATATACGTAAAAATGATTATTGTTTTAAAGTAACTAAGGCCAAAATGCGACTTCACAAACAAAATATAATTTTAGTACAACGTAATACCACAGACATTTTCAATTAATACAATCATAAAGTGGTGGAAATCAATGGAGAACTTGTATGGTAGGCCATGAACACGAACAGCAGAAATAGCAAGCAAAGTTTAGAAAATTATAATGGTCTCTCAGCTAGTATGAAAAATATGTACTTTCACAGTAATACATGTGCATCCGTTGGTTTGTGGATGTAAACAGTCATATATATAAAGTAGAAACATGTAATAGCTCGTAATGCAGCACGGCAGAAGCACATATCCACAAACATTTCAGGTGTTAACAGAGGCACATGGCAAACTGCACATTTCCACATGAAAAGTACACTAAATACATGAATTTTGTATACTTTTAAAGAAGAAAGCAACTAATTTTCAAAGCAACCAAGGATTGGGGAAGAGGCGTAACGCACAGCACAGGCAGTGTGGGTGATAGCAAGTGAGGGAAGGAAAAGATCAGGGAGTTGTGGGAGGAGGACATAAAAGCTGCAGGAGTTTGAGAGCAAATGTGGGATAGAACAAAAGGGTAAGGAGCCGTGGGTGCTGCAATGAACAAGGAACCGTGGAAAGTATTTACTAACAAAATGTAAAAACAGAAACGTTTACAAAAACCTTTAGAGAATATAAAACCACACACGAGTCCAAATAAAACTGTTTAGTTGCTTAGTAGAACCAGCTCATAAAAAGTCAGTGTTTGTGTTTTTTGTGAGGAAGAAAGTCAGAATAAAACAAGCAATGACTGGGTGGAGAGGAGGCATGGACGCGGGGGGAGGATGGATGAACCAGCAACGAGTGAGGGCGTGACGATGACAACAGCAACGGGAAATCTAAATGGAGCGGAGGTGGATTTGAGGACAAGCAAAACGGGTTGGAGAGGGCACCACAATGGAATGCTACAACTACAACTGAAAGAAAAAGGCAAGCACCGGAAGTGGGGTTTCAGCTGGCCCAAAAAAAAAATTAGTACCCGAATCCCGTCGGGAGCAGTGGACAGACACTGATTACATTGAATCAATCTGTGCTTGGTCCCTGCTCCACAGCAAGCGGCGTAAATGACGTTTTGGCTGCACTGGTGAATTAAAACGGCAACAGAGAAAAGTGACGCAGAAGCAGACAAATAGTAAACATGGGCGAGCTCCAACTCCTTTACTGTATACAACAGTGTCTTGCAAGCGAGATGCATGTACTAGCACATGCTCTCGCAGGCTCCACCCTAAAACTTCTAAACCGTAACAAATACAATGAACTAACGCTGACACGGTTTTGAAATTCAGAACACTAGCAAATTCTTTCATTCCTTCATTTAATCACTTACAATGTTTAAATGACAAATTGTATGTGATTGTTACATCACCACAAACTAAAGCAAAATACCGAACTGTACAGGGAAACATGAATGGCATTTAGGAGTTGCCAGGGGTCGAAGCTGCAACCCCTGGCATGCCCCTTGCGATTCCCTGGCACTGCATTTGCGACCTCTGGCCTCAGAGGTAGCCAAATCAGTGCCAGGAACACAGGGGCTGCTCGTCCTTATGGACATTGGTAGGGGCTCCACTCTCTTGGTTTTTGTCAGTTTTTTACATTTTATAATATATTATTCACTATTAGTGTAATAAAAAAAATGGAGCACAATTAGCTAGAATATAATGGTCCCTGGTAGCAGAGGTAAGTAAAAAATGCTTTAAAATGTATGCTGTGTGCATGCGTGCAGTTGAGAGTGTGTTTATGTGATAGAGAGTGCGTGTATGTGTGATTGTGTATGTGTAAGCGCATGTGTGTGTGAATAAACGTAAAGGTCAAATGTTGAGTGATGTGACTTCTGGTACACCTGGCCTTTTGATGAACTGCCGCTCATGCAGGGAAAACCACTACCAGACAACACCGAACCTCTTTATAAGCAAAACCTGAAAAGGGTTCAGAGGGCCTATAATCTCCGGAAGCTTTGACTTCCTGCTAGGCATAAAAATACGAATTTTCAAAATGAAACTCCAAATCAGCAGCGCAATAATCACGTGCCTCCTAAGACTTCTGCTGATGAAGGAAAGATGTCAAACCCCAAATCACAGAAGTATATTCTGTGTATCCTGACCAGAAAGAGAAAGAGGGAGCCTTTGCCACAGGGCTTTCCATATCCTTTTGCACACCATGTCACCAACAGGTAGACATACCTGTCTGTAGGTGAGACCTAAGAAAGGCCATTACATCCATTCCATCAAAAACGGGGACAATTAAATGAGCACAAACAAAAAATAAACCCACAGTACACATAAATAAACAAATAATTTGAAGGCCTGATTGTCCATTTTTAGGGATTCCTCTTTAGAGTAACTATGATTCACAGAATAGAGGATTTCTCTCATCCTTCTGATCAGAGGACATTTGCAGGTCTTGCTGATATATAGCTGAAGCCTGTTGTTGGACCTACTTATCCAATATACTTACAATGGGATTTGGGTCCATCCCTTGCTCGTGATGGTGTTCTTATCTCAGTTCCCACTCCTAATTGAATGACTCGTCTACCTATTTGTGTGTTTTTCCGGCCCAGAGGAACCTTTCTGTCACACCATATTTTAATTAGATGAGTTGTAGTCTTCCACTGCTGATATCAAAACCTTACATTGCAGTGCATAAGAGACTATTTTCTCTCGTTCTCTTTCTTCTTCTCCTTGCTCCCTCCTAAAGCGCAACCACTGCATAATTAAAATCCTGCTCTCCAGTAGCGCCTTGATGCCCCCTAATGCTCCATTTACTGCCTGCCACTAATATAACAGCAGGCAGCTTACTTTACATGATTCTTAAACCATTCCAAGATGGCAGCCAGCGTGTGGCACTGACAGCTGTAATTATTGAATACTTTTTTATACTTAATGAAAAAACATTCCAAGCTGGCCGCTTGTGCACATGTCTGTGCCTGCACCGTCAGGTACACAGTCCGTATCCTCTTCCAATACAAATTTCAAATTAACTCTCAACACAGCCGAATACATTCACAGAGTTATAGCCTGATTTTCGTCGAGAGATCAGCTCCATGAGACAAAGCTAAATTAACCCTCTTACACTTATCAGAACAGAATATTACCTTACCTACAAGGCATATCTATCATCATATTTTAGAAACAAATTACGCCCCCACACTTAAGTCGATAAATGTTAATATCCAAACAAGCCCACACCACGGTCTCTAGGAGCTCTGTCTAAGAGAACAGAGAAATTAGTAACCACTGCACTGATCCGTTCCCTGTAGACATCAACAAGCGAAGCCTAAGTGCACATCTCTCCCTGCTTTTAGTGTACAGTGGAGGATAAATTCTGGTGGTGGAAGAGGTGTGTGCTAAATATGGAATTATGGAGTAATAAAACACATACACAAATATTTAAAATAACAAATGACAGCTCAGAAGCAAAAGGAAGTATGACTATACAAAAGGACGTGTATCCATAGCAGAGAAAGAAGCACACGATGGAATAGCTGCACTGCTAAAAGTGGAACCCACCTGCAAAAACTCCTTGTCCTCCAAGGAAAGTGCAAATAAAAGTAACATCAGCTTTGTTAATGCCAATAGTTCTAAATTATAAATGAAAGTTCCTCTTCTTTCAGTGGTGAATTTAGGTACACAATAAGTCATTATGCATGCAATCTGTTACTCTTCCTTGCACTCAAGCATACATTCATCCATCCACTGATTCATTCTTGCATTCATCCACTTACCCAACTGCAATAAAACACAAACTTACCAAACATATACAACATAAATAAAAGAAAGAAAAAAAGAAGAAAACATGCTGCTGCTAAAACATGGCGGGCATATGATTGCAATAAAAAATACAATTGAACATAGGAGTGGACTGCGGTCTTGAAATGGTATTTCACGTTTAAGAGCAGCATGTTGGCCATTTTAAAATGATAAAACAATGATACACTATGAGCAATACCCTCCCAAGATGGCCATCTGGTGTAGAATAGAAGCAGTTGCTGCATTGGAGGCATCACACTGTAGATGAAATGAGCAACAATTGAGCGACCTGCTTGCACTGTACTCTCTAAAAACAAAATATGAAATGAAAGGGGACCTCTAAAATGAGAAAATGGAAATCTAAAGGACCAGCCTACTAGCCCTGAAGTGCACTCAGTTTCTGGTGGATGTGCACAGGGCTACAGGCAAAATGCAGTCAATTACGTGACAATAGAGCCAATGGCTAATAGTTGAACAGACCACAGAAAAGGGCTGGAACAAACCCCTATATATATGTATGTCTGTATGCATGTTTATATTTATACGCTTGTATGCATGGACTTTTAAGAAGTGTTTATTACAAAAGCCTAAAAAAATAAACCTGCTAGACCCTCTTGAAACGGTATAGCAAGGCCTTTCACAGCGCAAATCATTTACCCCCAGTGTTTGTCAAATATTTTAATGAACACCAAAACCCTTACCTAAAACCCTTACCTACTAAGGTAATCTGTGAGATTATAAAATACATATCTACAGCAGTGCTTCCCAAACTTTTTAGAACCACAACTCACTTTTAAGGGCAAACTTTTGTGCACCACCTACCTTTAATGGACATTAGAAGGCGCAATTCTTTTAAGTAACTAAAGCATTGTGTGGTAGCGCATTGTCATTTACAGACAGAACATTTTGTATTGAAATGGCCACTAACTTTGCACAGACATACAGTTTTACTGATAAAACTATATAGCACTCCTCAAATGATATTCTGTGGAAATTGGGTGTCTGTGAATAGTTAGTTGTGCATCACAAGTAAAGTGACTTCATTTGTTTTGATCCTGTTAAATTCTCTGTTTCCAGCACACTTCAAGATCACAAAAATGTGCTTCACTTTTGCTTTTCTGCTGCTGAATGCATACAGTTCATTTACAAGTTTTTACATTATGGTGTGTGTTACAAAAAAATATCCTACAACCTTTTCTTTTAAACTCCCTGTACTCCAGCAACATTGTCACACAAGTCACTTAAAAACCCCCTCTCACTTTGCAGTCAGAGAAAGAAAAGTAAATACCAATAACATGTTAAAGGAATAAGCAGCAATTTACCAGAAGACATTGCCTGACATTTGTCCTCTGGCTTTGAAACACTGGCGAATATGACAAGATAAACACAGAATTTAAAGGCATTTATACTGATTGCTGGATTTCCCGACCCATCAAAATGTGCTGGTGACCTACCTCTAGGTAGCCACTCATAGTTTGGGAAACACTGATCTAGAAGATTTAACACTCTGTAATACCAATCTACCTTTAAAGGTCTATATTCTTTAACATCTGCTTTTCATAACAAGCAACCAGGCTTACTGCCTCATTCATAACGTTTTCTAAATCAGTCCTATGACATCTGACATAACTTTTCCAGAATCAATCCGGCCTAGCAAGCCTTTACAACTGCTTGCCAACATAACAAAATCAGGGCAGCTGTACTCAGAATAAGCGTTGCAACATTGCAGCCACCATATAGCCATAAACCTATAAATATGGACAAGAATTCTAATAGTGCAAATGTTTTACCCTCAATCTTTGCCAGAGGAGGTCACCAACATCAAAACCCTTCCCTACCACGGTAAACTGTGAGATTCTATACAACACAACGGGGCCGATTCCGATCTTGGCCGGTAGGGCTCCGAATCGGATTCGGCATAACCGGATCCGATTCGGAGCCCTATTTCCCGACCGATTCGTACGCGCGTCCGGACGAGCGAGTACGATGCGAAATCGCCGACCGACTCGTTCGGGCGTCCCAACCCCGCTCCGACCGCTCGTTCCCGGGTCTAACCGCACCGACCGACTCGCTCGGACACGACTCGCACCGCGCAATGGAGACGTTCCCCGGCCGGGTAAGTACGATGCGCGCCGCGAGCAGTCCGACCGACACGCGCCGTCCGGCTCGAAAGAGCAGACGGAGCCGTGCTCGAGGGTCCGTGTCGGACCCCCTGTACGCGTAGCCGCGCGAGTCGCACACAGGGGGGACCCATGGGTTCCCCCCTACCTGTGCGTGTACGGCGCGAGTCGCTTTGCCGCGTACCCGCTGTAGGGGCGCCCTTGTTCACCTCGCACCCATTGAGGCAATGGGAGCCCGCGTACGCGTTGTACGACCGGCTCCCATTGACTTCAATGGGAGTCCGACCGACTCGAGTACGATAGCATACGGACGCATCGTACTCGTTCGGTCGGGATGCACGGGTCCGATTCGGTCGGAAATCTCTCCGGGTCCGGCTCGGTCGGAGAGATTTCCGGCCCGAATCGGAATCGGCCCCAATGTCTCCTCAGAGCAGTGGTTCTTAACCTTATGACTTCTGTGGACCCCACTGACCTACAACTGGAAACCAAGGACCACCAAGTCATTCTTACTACTGCAACCTCAACAACAACACATAAAAAATAAACAAGTACACACTGTGTGAACTCAGCACATCCACTTTCTTCTACAACTGCATGCTGAAATATGAGAGGCACTACACACCAGTATAAGACCCAGGTAGTATTCACAAGTCAATAGGTAATCGTGAAAGAGGAGCTCTTGGCAGAACTGGTGGGACAGAAGTAGTAACTGGATTGACATTGGCCTTTGACAGACACAGGGTAGCAGCTGAGCTTGGTATGGACAAAGCTGGAGACCATGCAGAGTTTTTTGTTTCATAAGGTGACAAAGACAGTAATTGCACAAACAGAAGACCAGGTTCTCCTTATGCCAGAGTACATGCTGCCTACTGCGAAGTGGTATCCTGCCTGTGGATCTATTTGGCTCTTCTGAAAATTGCAGACTTGCCCCCTTTACAAAACAAAAAGTGCAGGTGCTTAGAGTCTGTAAAGAAACTTGGAAGGGACTTTTGGCCAATCTACCTGCGCATACATGCACAGATCAGGGAACGCGTAGAACACTGGCAGATGTGCATAATTTTTTATAAAATCAAAAGCAATTCAAAATAGTTTTTATTGAGCAGCCAATTGCTAGGTCCGGTTGGAACGTTTTTAAATTTGAAGGGTGACTGTGCGCATTCATACATGCCCTGCCCTGAACTAAAAATCAGCTTATGACTAACAATATTTTTTAAATGCTTATGATTATTTTTTAAACATATATTTACTGTTTTTAATAATAAATATTTTAAATATATTGGGGAGGCAATACAGTAGACCTCAAGTATAATTGTTACTTGATGAAAGTAAGGAAAAACCACCTGCATACAGTTATTTAGCATGAAATGCTTATTATTATTGACAACAAATAATGGCTACAGGTCATTTGGGTCTGTGGAACCCCTGAATATGCTCGGGGCCCATGGACTACAGGTTAAGGACAGCTAGTCTAGAAAAAGGTATTGTGCAGGAAGTGTATTTTATTCTAAAAATTACATCAATAAAATGTTTGCTGTGCTAAACTCACAATCTTTCCAGCTTTCAGGAACAAGCAGAGTTGATATTTGTTTAATCACAGCTTTTGTATTTTTCTATGTGATAGTCAATTCTGGCTATTTGTGCTTTTTACCTACTTGCAGTTTGTGGTGGACACAGGTGTGAAAATCATGGGTGACAATGGACAGCTGTACACTTCTGAAATGTACACAAAATCTGGAATTCAACGAGGCATCATTTGTGTAGAATCACTCATGGTTTTGCCCAAATAAACTAATCATTGATATAAAAAATAAGGTTAAAAATAGGAAAAAAAATACAAGTACGTGATAACACTTTCATGTCAACTTTTTGCCCTGATGTCCGATTTACAAAAGTAATACACCGTTATATCCATCAGACTCTTTTGGTCGCAAGGATATATAGTGTTTGATGGTTGACAAAAACACATGATACCCAAAGCTAACAACTGAGCTGCCGCTTATAATATTTCATTGTGTACCAGCCACGCAGCAATTCATATAGTAAAATCTAATGAACAAAAACTGGGTATGAAGGAAACATGCATTTCTGAGATGAGCCCAAGATACTGAGATTAGGAAAAGAGATCATTTGTACAGCTTTGAATTTGGGGTTATCCATGCTATCATCTAATTCAGGAGGTAGTTTGCAGGTCGATTTACCTGAGACAAGAATGGACCAAACCAGGGACCAAGTGAAGACCACATTGACTTCCAATGGTCACAGTTTTAATCCATTCCTGTGGGGGCGATAGGCCAGCCACACAAGTGGGGTGCTGTTTTTTTTCAGGAAAAGGGTGGGAAACTGGACAGTAGGAATGTTTTGAGTCCCCACAGATTCTGGAATTTTTCTTTGCAGAAACGTGAGGAAAATATGTGATTTTAGCCAAAGTTTGAGGTTTGGAAGGCATTCTGGGTAAGAAAATAGAGTGAATCCACGTAAGACACACCACACTGGAATCCCCTGTGTGTCTGGGTGAGAAAACGGAGATGATCCACGTAAGACACACCACCCTGGAATCCCGTGTGACGAGTTTTCAGAAATGTCTGGATTTTAGTAGGTTTCTGTGGGTGGCAGTTGAGCCTGGACCCAAATACTGCAGCTACCCACATTGCCAAAATGGGTCAATTTTCAGAGCAAATATTTGATGTTTCAATGTTGTGTTTTGTGGCTTTCCCGATCGTGGGCAATAGGCTGAGTCACACAAGTGGGGTACAGCTTTTTTCAGAAATCTGTCAACACTTGGTGGTTGTAATTTTGTGGAGTCCCTCAGATTCTGGAACTTTCCCTCACGGAACTATGAAAACAATGCATGATTTTAGCCAAAGTTTGACGTTCGCTTGACAATCTGATTAAGAAAAGGTAGTGGGATCCAAATAAGCAACACCACCTTTCATTTGTCTACGTGTCTAGATTTCAGAGATTCACTGACAATACATCGACACCCAAAACATCCCCCTACCCCAATAACGAGTCATAAATATAGATGTCAAAATATTGACATCCTATATTTATAAAAATACAAAAATATCGAGAAAAAATATCAATGACATAAATATAGATGTTTTTATATATATATATAATAATAAATCTTAAATATATTAAATAATAAACTTAATTCTAAAAAAATAGATTTAATATACATTTTAACAAAAAAACAAATGAACTTAACCTAAAAAAGTTAAACACACATATATAATAATTATTATATATATTTACTGTAAAACAAACTATTAATTTAAATTTATTTCATCATTTAAAAAATAAAAAAATCAACAAATAAATATATATATATATATATACATATACCAATATCATAAAATTTATATTAAAAAAAGATTCTATTATTAATAAAAAAATTACACTATTTAAAAATATTTGAACTTACATTTCCCACTTTAATCGATGCAACTGTAGGGAAAGTGTTGGATAGCGGAGGGGTAAAAATGACTATTCCCACTCTAGTGATTGCAAAAGTAGGGAAAGTGTTAGATAGCGGAGGGGTCAAAATTACTGTTCCCACTCCAGTCAGTGCAACAGTAGAGAAAGTGTTGGATAGCGGAGGGGTAAAAATTACTATTCCCACTCCAGTCACTGCAACAGTATGAAAAGTGTTGGATAGCGGAGGGATAACATTTACTGTTCCCACTCCAGTCACTGCAACAGTAGGGAAAGTGTTGGATAGCGGAGGGGTAAAAATTACTGTTCCCACTCTAGTGAGTGCAACAGTAGGGAAAGTGTTGGATAGCGGAGGGGTAAAAATTACTATTCCCACTCCAGTGAGGGCAACAGTAGAGAAAGTGTTGGATAGCGGAGGGGTAAAAATTACTATTCCCACTCCAATGAGTGCAACAGTAGGGAAAGTGTTGGATAGCAGAGGGATAAAAATTACTATTCCCACTTCAGTCAGTACAACAGTAGGGAAAGTGTTGGATAGCGGAGAGGTAAAAATTACTATTCCCACTCCAGTGAGTGTAACAGTAGGGAAAGTGTTGGATAGCGGATGGGTAAAAATTACTATTCCCAGTCCAATGAGTGCAACAGTAGGGAAAGTGTTGGATAGCGGAGGGGTAAAAATTACTGTTCCCACTCTAGTGAGTGCAACAGTAGGGAAAGTGTTGGATAGCAGAGGGGTAAAAATTACTATTCCCACTCCAATGAGTGCAACAGTAGGGAAAGTGTTGGATAGCGGAGGGATAAAAATTACTATTCCCACTTCAGTCAGTGCAACAGTAGGAAAAGTGTTGGATAGCGGAGAGGTAAAAATTACTATTCCCACTCCAGTGAGTGTAACAGTAGGGAAAGTGTTGGATAGCGGAGGGATACAAATTACTATTCCCACTTCAGTCAGTGCAACAGTAGGGAAAGTGTTGGATAGGGGGGAGGTAAAAATTACTATTCCCACTCCAGTCAGTGCAACAGTAGAGAAAGTGTTGGATAGCGGAGGGGTAAAAATTATTATTCCCACTCCAATGAGTGCAACAGTAGGGAAAGTGTTGGATAGCGGAGGGATGAAAATTACTATTCCCACTTCAGTCAGTGCAACAGTAGGAAAAGTGTTGGATAGCGGAGAGGTAAAAATTACTATTGCCACTCCAGTGAGTGTAACAGTAGGGAAAGTGTTGGATAGCGGAGGGATACAAATTACTATTCCCACTTCAGTCAGTGCAACAGTAGGGAAAGTGTTGGATAGGGGGGAGGTAAAAATTACTATTCCCACTCCAGTGAGTGTAACAGTAGGGAAAATGTTGGATTGCGGAGGGATAACAATTACTATTCCCGCTACAGTCAATTCAAACAAACAAAATATCAACAACAAAAAATATTTGAAAAACAAAATAAATATTAAAATTAATATTAATTACCAACAAATTAATAATTAATTAAAAATTAATTACTTCCCACAATTAACACTTTAAAATATCAATTAAATACATATGAATAAATAAAAATATATCATTAATTTATTATAATTAAATTACTTCCCAGCCTATTCCCTTTTAAACCCACAACCTGCTATGGAACTAAAAAATGCAAAATTTTAATAAAATAAAATTGATAACTACTAAAAATGTAACACATATATTAAAAAACATAAACAATACTTAAACAAAAAAAATACATCACATACATTTAAAATATATACTAAAATACATAACACTAATTAAAAAATCGATATTTTAAACAACTATATTTTTGCAAACGATATTATTGACTTCTATATTTTTAAAAACGATATTTCTTAGCTTATAGTCGATATTCTTGACCACGATATTCTTGCGGTCGATATTTCTCACTGACGATATTTAGGACTTGATATTCCTGTAGTTCGACATTTCCAACTCGATATTTTGTCTGCACACCATTTCAGAAAGGGCCAGGATCGGCGGGATCCCCTGTTTGCTGGCTGACAAAGGCCCATAATAGTACTGCCATTCACCATAGTAAATGAGAGGAAATAGGGATTTGCTCCCTCTCCGATGGCCCATATGTCAAACGTACACCCCAAAAAATCCACATTTCCTGTTGCTTGCCATGGGGTTTGGATGAGGATGCTCTAGGCCCCACAGAGGAAGAAAGAATGTTGGGGATTTTGGGGTGGGAGTGCAACATGATATCAGGACGGGTTAGCTCCCACCTAATTTTTTTTTTTTTATATCCATGGCTTCCAGTGGGCTTTTTGCAGCCCTAAGGGCTGATTGGAGCTAGATCCTCCAATCACCCACCTTAGGGAGTGAAGAAGAAGAGGTGAAAAGAATATTGTTCGGGCTTTAGGAGTGGACAGTATGGTCTGTTGCAGGCCTGCTCCACTCCATTCTTTTTTTTTTAACATCTGTGAGTGTAGTGGGCTTTCTGCTTGCCCTCCCTGGGGTCAGCAGGATTGCCAGGACTGATCTGGGGTGCAACCCCATACCCACCCCTTCTTTTTTACCATTTTCCCTGGTGTCTAGAGGACTTTCTTACCCCCTCCCACCCACCCAGGTATACATTGGGGAAAACACTTGAGCAGGCCGTTGGTGACAGAAAGGCAGTTGGGCCTTTGTGGGGGTGGGAGCATTGCCCGATGTCAAGGTAGGCCACTCACCCTTTTTTGGCCAAAATTATCACAAAGCTATAAAGAGATTTCTGCCCCGATGGTTGTGAAACTAAGGGTAAACGCCCCAATCGCCTCCCCACGGAGCAAATAATCTGATGTTTCCTTGGGGGCAGCACTTGCCCATTGCCCAGGGGGGCCACAGTCCCCCAAACGAATCCCTGGTGTCCACTGGATAGATCTCTACTTGGAATCAGCTCTTGATTGCAATCCCCTATAGCAGGGTTTCACTTGGGAAGGGTACATCTGGAAAGGGAACCCTATTTTGACAAAATATCAGTGAAAAGATATTGTGTGGACAAAATATTGTATCAAGAATATAGAGGACAAAAATATCATGAAAGTTAGTTTCTTAAGGTAAGCAAAGTTTTATAAAATATAACTCCACACATATGTACTGTGACTATATATATTGTAGTGTAGCTCCTATTTCCCTAATAGGCTCTGCGCATTGGAATAATATATCCTATAGGTTTGACATAGGACTAAGGTCAGTATATCCCTATCGAGTATATTAAACTTAATTACTTGTGCCAGCTAGCTCAGAGGCCACTAGAAACTCCTTGACAACAAGAAGGGAGTAGTTTCTGGCAGCCGCAAAACATGACCACTGTGTTTCCCTTTAGAATCAGAACGTGTCCCAGAGTCGTGGAAACAATAGATAACTATTTCACTCAGCTCAGTCGTGCATGCTTAGTTTTCTCCAAGTTACACAGAAAGAAATAGACGGGCGTTTCAATAAAAGGATTTATTGAACAGTCTTGTTTCTGGTGTAAGTAAAATGTGCTGTTACGATCACAAGACAGTATGCGAGATAAATAATGTACAGGGTGAGCAGTAGAAATAAATAATACTGCGATAGCATTATCTTTTAGTACATATGCATTTACATAAATAACACAGACTAAAAATGCGAGTACTCATACGATGCGTTGCTAAGCTAGTTCTACCCCAATGTACCTAACCTGACCTAGGTGTAGGAAGAGGGAAGAAGTAGGTGAAGTATTCCTTATTTACGGTATACTAAGAGTATGTTAAGTCTAGTATGCCAAGAGTCCCTCTAGGTTCTAGTCAGCTCCATACCTGAAGAATGAGAGAGGTAGGAATCTCTTTGCCAGACTTGAACTCCAACACCCCGCAAGGGAAGTCAGATCACTGGAAGCTGGAAGCTGGGCTCTCTGCGTGCAGGGAAGGCAGCGTCCTCTCAGTGCGTCAGGCCGGGAAACGGGCTCCTCTGAAGTCGAGGTCTCCTCTGGTTTACAGGGGCTAGGGAAGGTATATTTATACCTGAGAGCACCTAAGAATGTTAGTATTGACGTGAGTTGGACAGCAAAGACGTCATGAATGAACCCCTAAGGAATAATGGTTCATGCATAATATATGAGTCCTTGAAGAAATCAATAGTCCTGGACTAGGGAAACTCCCGCAGCCTAAGGGTCTGTTCTTCATGAACTCGTTGTGACGTTAGGGTGGACGGATGTCAGAGACCATGCCTGTATTTGGAGTGCATGGTTTAATGCCTAAATAAGGGCTTGGATTTTATGCCTATATAAGGGCAGGGCGAATTCTGCCTATATAAGGACATGATACTGGAAAGCCCGTTTATGGATACCCTAAGAGGAATACAACACCCACTCCTCTTTCGTGTGTACGATAATACTAAAATGCTAAACATTTAAAATGCTAAACATTAAAATGGAGTACCGCATATTTCTAAACTTTTTCATAAAACCATTTAAAAAGGCATTTAAAAAACCTATTAGAATGCAAAAGGTACTGTACATTTGAAGCATTGCTTTTCATTACAGGCATAAAGTTCGAAAATAAATGCAATTGGAATGAAATAAGCAGTAATATTTACATGTGACAAAAAATGATCGATAAGTTTCTCAAAAATCAAAGTCATTTCATGTCATGAAAATTAATGAACTGTTTTAGGCACACAAGATGACTAAGGGGCCGATTCCGATTCGGGCCGGAAATCTCTCCGACCGAGCCGGACTCGGAGAGATTTCCAACCGAATCGGACTCTGGCAGCCCGACCGAACGAGTACGATGCGCATGTATGCCATCGGACTCGAGTCGGTCGGACTCCCATTGAAGTCAATGGGAGCCAGTCGTACGACGCGTACACGGGCTCCCATTGACTCAATGGGCACGACGCGAACAAGGGCGCCCCTACAGCGTGTTCGCGTCGATGCGGGTCGCGCCGTACATGCACGTGTAGGGGGACCCATGGGTCCCCCTGTGTGCGACTCGCGTGCCTACGCTTCCAGGGGGTCCGACATGGACCCCCAAAGTGCAGCTCCGACAGCTCCTTGGAGCCGGACTGCGCGAGTCGGTCGGAGCGGTCGAGGTGCGCATCGTACTTACCCGGCCGGGGAACGTCTCCATTGCGCAGTGTGAGTCGTCCCCGTGCGAGTCGGTCGGAGCGGTCGGGTCCTGCGAACGAGTCGGTCGGAGATTTCGCGAGCGCACGCATCGTACTCGCTCGCCCGGACGCACGTACGATTCGGTCGGGAAATAGGGCTCCGAATCGGATCCGGTAAAGCCGAATCCGATTCGGAGCCCTACCGGCCGAGATCGGAATCGGCCCCTAAGTGTCCGTGGAAGTACCTTGAAGTCTGTATTATAAGGCTAGTTCTACTTTAAGCAGATAGATGTGCCATTTTCGTTAAAAAAAAAAAATGGGAAAAAGTTCAATTTTGGTAGAGTTCCAAGTTGTTTAAAAATGAAGGCCAAATTTGTCACTGCATCTCTGGAACACTGTATGCTGAATCAGAGTCAGTTCACGGGTCTGGTGTAAACATGAGATCATCTATTTCAATAGACAAAACATCATCCACTGTTGTTGGTGTCAGTTGGAACACCTCGTGTAGTAGATTAATTGCACAGAGTTGGGAAGCATTGCTTCCAGCATAGGTTGCCGCAGCAAAGTTCGCGTCCGTTGTTACCTGTGTGCCTGTAGATCTTTCTCGTACCTCAGCAGCAGCCGGAAGCGTCTGTGAGATCTCAATGAATGCTGACAGCAGGATAGGAAGCCTCTGGGGACAACACAGAGCATGGGCCGTTATCGGGTCCAGCAGAGTATCGACATCCGTTGGCGTTGCTGATGGAAATGTTAGACAGGTGTCCAACATGCATTCTTCACCGCATAGCAGGCATCGTAGAACAGGTAAGATGCAATCTTGCCAGATTGGTCTGAACGACAGGAACCAAGTTGTATTAAGGTCCCGTAGACGAGTCATGCCCAAAAGCTTTACTATTTGCTCACAGCACTTTCGTTCAAGGAGAGCTTTCTCCATTTCGCTCGGAGTGATGTCTGCGAATAGGCTGGCCATAGCGCAATAGCAGGAAGAGAAATAGAATTCCGGCAACAAGTGCTAGAATTAATGGTATGCCACCAAACACCGAATGTGCAAAGTTCGGGATGATTCCGAGTATTGCCTGGAAAGGTGCTAACAGACCTGAGCAGATGCTCTTAAATACATGTACAATTCCGGTTGTATCAGACATGTTAAAGATACGTGATATCATTTCCACAAAATGTATAGGGCAGTTTGTACGTATTAAAGTCTGTATCTCAGCCGAAGTCCTTGCTATTTGTAGATCATAGGTTTCTTTGGCCGAGGTCAAAGGCACTGGTTGCTGTAAAAGCATGGCTTTCATTCTGCTTAAAGTATCAAATCTTATAAAAGAGACGTTCAGCGAAGGCCATAGAGGCGACTCCCTGACTGTGTCTATTGGGGCAAACAATACTTGCATACAGCAAGTGACCCTGGAGTTGACCGTTACTAGATATGGGATGCCTGGCAGCATTCCGCAGCAGCTCTGATCATTCAACATGAGGTAACTCCCATTAGAAAGTTGTCCAAACGCTGGATTAATCACAGCAGCTGGAGTACCCTGCTGATGGCAAGACAAATTTTCCACTGAACCATTACAAGCCCCGTGCAAGGAAATGTCTTGACATATAAGTGAACCACTCAGTGCAAGTTTACAGTTTGAACCGCTCAAAAACACTTCACGATCCCCACTTCAACATCTATATGTATACGGTAAATCCCAAGATGTCTTAATGTATTCCTTACCCAACCTTTCATATTTGCCTGCTTGCATTTGTCTGAGGCAATACTGAAACTGAAAAGTACTCACAGGTAATGTTATTTTGCCATGAATAAGCCATTCTGTAGCTGGTTTTTCTGCCACAGTGAATGGTAATTTTTCCAGTTTTTCAATGCTCAGCACTGTATACTTTGCTCCTCTTTGTGCCAGTTCGATCTGTTTATCAGTGAGATTGTATTCTGCAAACAGAGCCGTTGTGTTGATGAAACGCCAAGGCACATAGCCCGCTCGCAAAGATTGCAGCGTCCAGCTTAATAACATAATAGAACGTAATTGAGATTGGCCTTGTTGTAACATCGCCAAATCTTGTTCTAGAATGTCGATAGCAGAGGATACAATGCCATCCAATGAATATATTCTGGAGGACAAAGTTGTTAACCCATTGTCGACCACAGAGAGTGTTTTCTCTAAATTAATACGATCAAGTTCCCGTATTCGTTCTGCAGCCTCTATCTGTGATACCTTCCAAGCTTCATTATAAGCAGCATAAATGCCGGCATATATGAAACGTTTTTGACGCGGTTTTCTTGGTCCAAGCAAGAATTCCCTAAGGTCTGCGTCCTTTTTAAGTAAGGTTAAGTGTTGTTTCACATCCTGTAGTGTAGACTTATGCAGCCAATCGAGGCATAATTTACCTACACTGTATGTTGTTACTACCCCCGGATGTTGTCTTTGGACGTATCTTGGGTCTGGCCTATGAATAGTAAAGCCCTGAGTTTTATTCAGGAATCTTTCCTGACAGTTATTCGTGTCTGTGGGCCAGATCAACCATTTTTTCCAAGTAGGATTAGATCTGTTGAGTTGCAGTATATTGTCAACTGTCACCACTGCCTTTGTATTATTTTCACTGGCAGGTGTTGGTACAGAAGGTGTGTTCATCTCTTTTATCTTGGCTAATCCAAGACAAGATGTTTGTTGGATAGTTTCATTCAAAAACATTATTTGTTCTGGGATGATGCAGGCTCTAAATAAAGCTTCTATCCCCTGCACTTGCCAATCTTTAGTACCCCACACAGTTTTTGTGTCAATTGTGTCTTTCCAAAAGTCGAAACCCTGTCTAGACAGTTGGGCATTAAATAATGCAGAATAAATCTGTTTTGTATTTGTTAACATCATTTTCAGTCCTGTCTTGTTTACATTTTTATAGTAAAACATTTCTGGATCAGATGTATTGTAACCTGAAAAATATGGAAATTTACTAGCAAATGTTTTTGAACTACCTTTAGGTGGTGTAGGACAATGTTCCCATTGGTTAAACATAAACACATTTCTTGGATATGCAGATTTATGCAAATAATGATGACCATAGTGATTATAACAATACATTTGTTCATAGTCTGATGAACCCTCTAAATATTCATGTTTAGAAAATGCAGCAGATTTTTCTAGGTCAAACATTATGTCGTTTACAGTCTCAAAGCCCCAATCATCTGAATAGATACTGGACGTAATTAGATCACTTAGTGAAATTTTAAACAAATGTGGAATGTTCAATTGTTCATTCGGGCCGAAGATATCATAATCTGTTTTGTCCCACATTATACCATCCTGTATAGGAACAGCTGTGATGTTCACTGATGATAAGTCTCTTGCTTCACGATGGGAAGATTTATGAGGTTTCAAAAGTACATTTACGTCTTTTCCTTCAGTGTTCACATGGATGTATCTGCCACTTATAAGCACGCTTACAGTTGTAACCAAAGCTAGCCAGAGCAGGAAAACAAAAAGTCCAGATGTAATCCAGAGTTCAATCCATGGAGAAACCAAATAAGTATTTTTCATAAATTGAAGAAAGTCTTGTACTTGCTGCTTGAATTTCAATGACACTGGCGTCGTTTCAGGTTCACTTGGATCTTCTGAGAACGTATCAAAGTTAATGAAATAGCCAGAAGCAGTTCTATCAATTGTTGGAATTGCATCAGGATTTGTAGAAATCACTGGAACCAGTTCATCACTTGTTACGTTGGTGTAGACAGGTGTATTTGGACGAACTGTTAGTTGGTGTTCAAGAGGGATGAGTTCCATAGCGTTGTTGCATAGTCCTCCGTCTGTTACAGCTGAATTCTCGATAGTTATCAGTCTTTCAGTCTGAACCTCTTGGATAGTAGCGAGAGGAGTGTGTCTGCTACTAGGTCGGAGTCCACGAGGCCTACTATTTAGTATTGGCCACATACTGTGGTTTCATCAGGTCGATGGACACAAATCTTTTCTCCTTTCTTCCAGCAAGGGGCGGCAGAAGTACTGTTCTTGTTCCTTGAACTGCTAGGACAGGTACTGGTTGTCTGTAAGAAGGTCCAAATTCCTTCTTTACCGCAATTTTTTCTCTGACTAGATCCCCAACTTTTGGAATCCAGACAGGCCTTGCTGGGACAGCCGGTTGATCCCCAGTGGTGGTTGACTGTAGGAATACGTTGCTTTGTTTAGTTCTTAATTTGTTTAAGTCCTGTAAAACAGCCAAACGATCTTGGATATCAAAAGGTTTATTTTCCACCACAGTGCCTACGTGTTCAAGGTCTGGTACCCACATTCTTGTCCCAAATAGGATCTCATATGGAGTGACCCCCCCTAGAGAACTTCTTGGCAGGTTGTTCAATGAGCGCTGTACCCCACTAAGGTGTTTGTCCCACCCATCACCCGAACCTAATACCCTAGCTGTTATAGACTGCTTTATGTCCCGGTTTTTCCTTTCCACAACCGAATTTCCCTCAGGATGGAATGGAGAGGAGTACCGCAATGCAACGCCCAGACTGGCCATGGCTTCTTTGTAAGCCCTAGAGCTAAACGCAGGACCCTGGTCAGAATGTATCGTGCCTATTGCGTATGTGCCGATAAAGACTCGCAAATCTTTTATAACAGTTCGAGCGTCAGCTGAGCGCTGAGGCCATAACCATAGGAACCTTGATTCAGTATTTGCGGGAATGCCTTTGTCCAGTAGGACGCAGGCGCGTAGATAGTCGAATGCTGTCTAACAGTGGTGTCTGTACTGGGCTGCCGCATTCGCAGCATGGTGTCTGGTGGCTCTCTCGCTGTAATTTACAGTCTAAGCAGTTGTTGATTAATATGTGAATTTCTGTATTCATTCCAGGCCACCAGTACATCTCTTTTAACGTCAAAATTGTTTTAGAGATCCCTTGATGTGACAGACCCTCCCCCAAATGTGTTTCATAAATCAAGGCTGCTCTACGTTCCATGTTTGGAATTACCCTATCCCCCACTCCAGGGATTCGAGCAAAAGGAACGTTGTTCGCATCAATTACATAAGAGTACTTGAGTGGAAACTTTTTTGGTAACGCTGCACTGCTGCCTTTGCTTGATGCATTGACAGCCAACATTATCTCACCGTCTATTTTTGTTTTTGAACGAGTGATCGCAGCTACGGAAGCCGTTTGCACAGCCCCCTTTGCGGCTTCGTCAGCCAATGAATTCCTGCAACGTGAATGCCATCACGTTGATGACTCAGTGTGTGGATCACGTGAGCCTTTGGTAGTTCGTTTTTCAACTGAACTACTTGTTCCCAAAGCAATTTATGCTTTATTGTGCCACCTTTCGCATCTTTGAAACCATTTTCAAGCCAGTTTTGTATATAGTCATTATACGACTGAACACAGTAAAAGGAATCGCACACTATTAGTGTGGGGAATTCTCGATCTGTACTTTCAAGTGCCAGTTTGAATGCTTGTAGTTCAGCTCGCTGAGCTGTACAATCCCCTAGAGATTGAGTTTTTGTGACCATAGGTCTGAAGATGCCATCTCGCATGCGACCTTTAACGATTGCACACGCTGCACTGTGAGCTTTCTTACCCCCTATTGCGGGTTGTGCGGATCCGTCAGTGTAAATTATAAATTCGTACTGATCAAGAGGCAGAATTTCAGTAGGCAGAGGACATTCTTGTTCATATTGTAGGAATGCTTGTGTTTTTAAATCTGGATCAAAAACATATTCAACATCTGTTGCAGCAAGAGAATTAACCCATTGTATCCATCTCGGATGTAATGCTTTAGCATTTGGAATGCTTGCTTTTGTGACCGCTTCTAAAGCCGGTACTGGGGTTACGACAATAATGCGTTTCCCTTGGGCTAAGGCTCTTTCTTTTGCTACAGCGGTTTGAACTGCTGTTAGAATTTTTTCAGTAGAACTGAAGCGCATTTCCGCTTGTGTGTACAAATGGGATTTGTATGCGATTGGTATTTTTTCACCCTCATTAAATGTTAAGTAGGTGAATCCGCATTGACCCGAAATTATTCGGATCGCCAAATTGCGTTGACTTACGCGTGTTTGTAAGTGATTTGTTGCTAACATGTTAGCCTGGAGTGAACGCAAAATTTCTGTGTGTTCCTGTGTCCAGTTTTTGATTGAAAAATCAGGTTTGATTAATGCGTAGAGAGGTTTAACCCTTTCTGCGTAATTTAGAATGTATGTTCTTCCAAAATTTAGGAAACCCAGGATGGATTGTAATTTTTTTTAGCGTTTTTGGAGGTTGGAGCAGCGCACACTTTTCTAAAAGTTAGCTGCCAAGCTCTTGCCTTCACTTGAAAGCTCATATCCTAGAAATAGGACATTGAGATGGGCAATTCTGGACTTTTTATTTTTGGAAAAAAGTATTTTATTCGTCAATTTGCACATATAACGCAGGGCTCTGCACACCAGAGACATCTGCCAAATCAGACTATACTTAATCATGAAAGCAATCGACTTTTGTTTTGCCAAGTCAGCTATGCATAACAAGGACACATTAAATGATGCAAACCCCCCTACTCCCCCTCCCTCGCCCCCCAAAGATCGCACTAATCCCACAGAATCTTATCCACAGCCTTGATGTAAAAACGAATAACCCTATCATAAATACACACGCCCTCCCAGCCCCCCTCCCCGCCACCTTCACAGACCCAGAATCTTAGCCCGATAACTGAGGCTCCACCATCACTGGCGGCTCCAACCATAGGCCCCGATACTCCGCCCATCGTTGCCATATTTTGTAATGCTTGCGCGGGCATCCCCTGGCTACAAAGATAGGTTGTTCCAGTCCCATACAAAAATCGAATCCATTTTTCCAGGCAGCCACCGAGGGGGCCCACACCGCCTTCCACGCCTTAGCAATGTCTCGCTTCGCTAGTGTGAAGCCCAATAACATGAGGTGCCGTTTGTAGGCATTGCCACCTATCCCCGCCATAACATGAAGCAGGGCCAACTGCGGTGTGCGAGGAAGCTCCCATCCCAAGACCTCGGAAAGACATGTAAATACCCCCCTCCAGAAGCTATCCAGCGATGTGCACTGCCAGACCGTGTGTATAAATGTACCCTCGTCCCGACCACAGCGGAGACACTCCGGGGAGGCGATCAGCCCCGCCCGCCACAACCGTGCCCTAGTAAAATAGACCCTGTGGAGGTATTTGAACTGGATCAGGCGGAGTCGCATTGCTATGGCCGCCCCCCGCGGGGCTGTCAAGGCCTCCGTCCAGTCCTCCTCTTCCAAACTGCCCACGTCTCCCTCCCAGTCCCCCCGGAGCTTCTGAAGTGTGGGAGAGCAGTGAATGACCAGAGACTGGTAGATTTGAGAAATCTTTTTTTCTTTTAAGTCCCCCATAAAAACTTTTGCTTCCAAAGGACTAAATTCAGGGAGGGACTCCAGACCCTGCAGACTGGGGGACAGGGCATGGCGGAACTGGAGGTATCGATAAAATTGTGACTGAGGCATGAGGAACTCCTTCTGGAAATCCCGGAAGGGCTTTAGTGTCGTGCCCCTCAGGACATCTCCCAGAGTGGAGACACCAATGTTGTCCCATCCCCGAAAGCCCGAAAGGGCCGCCAATTGGGGCAGACGCCCATTATTCCACAAAGGGGTCTCCCGAGTCAGGACATTCCACCAACCCATACGCCGCAGCGCCTGTCTCCATATCAAAAAGACCACCCGTGTGGCCGATGGCAACGTACCCCGCAACTGAGCAGAGTACAGAAGCGTATGTAGTGTGTGGCGTCCCATAAGCTGTCGTTCTAGTGCATACGCCGGGTCTCCCCTATCACCGTACCACCATTCATTAAGGACCAGTAAGTGCGAGGCCTGATAGTATGAGAGAATATCCGAGGACGCGAGGCCTCCACAGTAGGTAGACAAGAAGCATGTACACAGAGCCACGCGCACCTTTCCCCCCTCCCACAGAAACTGCCCAAGCACAGAATTCACCAGCCGGAACCATCTAGGCGGGATCGGGTACGGGTGATTCTGTAGCTGGTAGAGAAGCCGGGGGAGCGCCACCATCTTGAATATGGCCGATCTACCGAACAATGTCAGAGGCATACGGGACCAAGACTTAAGGTCTGCACGGACCCGCTCTCATACTGGTGCCAGGTTTCGCTCCCAGGCTATTGCCGGTACGTCCGTGAGAAACACCCCCAGATATTTCAAGCCTCCTGCTGCTGACTGGATCGAGGACGCCCATGCGCCCATTCTCGTCCGATCCCCCAGAGCCCACAATGTGGATTTGCGGGGATTCATGTATAGGCCCGACGTCTCCACAAATATCTGCATGATACGCAGAAGCCGTGGCCCCGTCCTGTCAACTGCTGTAAGAAAGAAGAGGACATCGTCCGCGTATAGCGCGATCCTATCGGACAGTCCCGGGCCTATTCGAAGCCCCGCATCTGTGCATCCATGCGCACCCATGCTGCCAAGGGCTCCATGGCTAGGGCAAATAAATATGGAGACAGGGGACATCCCTGCCGTGTGCCCCTTTTAATAAGAAAGGTTGAGGAGGTCGCGCCCGCCACCCGTACCGACGCCGTCAGATCCGTATACAGGAGTTTTATATAGGAGAGGAAGTGCGGGCCCAGATTGAGTCTGCCCAGCAATGCGAAGAGGTAGACCCAGCTCAGGGAGTCGAAAGCCCTATCCATATCTGCCAGGAGAAGTGCCGCCGGTTCCCCGGTCTGCCGAATAGCTGCTACCGCCACATGCGCCCTCCTGATGTTGTGTCTGGTGGCCCTCTGGGGCATAAACCCCGCCTGATCAGGGTGTACAAGTGTAGTAATATGGGGCAAAAGGCGATTGGCCAGCGCCTTTGCCAGAATTTTGGCCTCCACATTTAGGAGAGAGATGGGGCGGTATGAGGCATGCTGCTCTGGGGGACGACCCGGCTTATGGAACACCACCACCTCTGCATGTCTCCAGTCTGGGGGGAGCAGGCCTTTTTCCCGGGCCTCTTCCACCACTGCCTGATAATACTGGGCCAGCTGTACATTATAGCGGCGAAAAAACTCACTAGGAAACCCATTGGGTCCAGGTGCTTTCCCGGGTTGAGCTCTCCCAGGGCCGCTCCCAGCTCCTCATCTGTCAAGGGGCCTCCAGCTGATCCCGCCCCTCATCTGACACCGCTTTGGGTGGTAAATCTGCCATAAATTTATCAATGGTGAACGCCGGCAGACATTCCCGGGGGCATAGAGATCCGCGAAGTATGTGGCAAAGCTCTCGGCTATGGCAGGAGGGTCTGTAATCGGTGTTCCCGCCGAGTCCAAAATTCCCGGGAGGACCTGGGAGTGGAACGTGCCCTGACACAGTCGATGCAACATCTTGCTGGACTTGTCCCCCCATTGGTATATCCTGCTGCGCGTCGCCAGCCATACCTGGCGTGCTTCGTCCATCAGCAGGGTGGCACAGGCCTGTTGGGCAAGAAGCAATTGTCGCACACCCTGGTCACTCCCCGTCTCACGATTCTGACGTTCGAGGGCCTCTATGTCCGCCTCTGCGCGAATCAGTTCCTCCCTACGCTTCCTGCGAGCCGCCGCGCACCAGGATATGTCTGCCCCACGGAGAGTGGGCTTCAGCGCCTCCCACAGGGTGGCAGCGCTAGAAACCGACCCCTCATTTGTCGTCAGGTACTGAGCAATTGCTTTGCTCATATGAGTCCCATATTCTTCGTTCTGCAGGTGCCACACTGAGAGGCGCCACCGGAATTGTTGCCTCCCCCTGCCCATATAGAGCTCAATGGATACCGGGGAGTGATCCGAGAGGCCCCGAGGCAATATCTCCGCCGCCGCCACCTTACCAACCACCGCCCGGGGAACGAAAATATAGTCAAGTCTGGAGAAAGATTTGTGGACCGCCGAGAGGTAGGTATAGCCCCGGGAATCACCGTGAGTGCGCCGCCATGTATCGACCCAATCCAACCCCGTCGCCAATGAATGTAGTTTCGTGGGAAGACCGCTTCTGGGACTACCCCCAACCCCAGTCCTATCTTTAGCCAAGTCCATAACGTCATTCCAGTCCCCACCCACTGCGGACAGTACGTCTGGCATATCGGCCCACAGGGACTGCAGCTTCTCTATCAGATTCCACTGTAGGGGAGGGGGAGCGTATACACTGCCCAGCACCAGGGGGTCCTCTCCAATCCTACCCCGAATAAACAGATAGCGCCCCTGTGTGTCAGTCCACTGCTGTACATGTATGTAAGGGACCCTTCGATGCACCAGGATTGCTACTCCCCGCGAACCCCTCGTGAAGCCGGAGTGGAACATCTGATGGAACCCATACCGTTGCAAGCAAAGGGCCTTCGTGCCCATAAGGTGCGTTTCTTGTAGCATGAGAACATCGGCCCTCACCCTCTTCGCCTGGTGGAGTATGGCCCCACGTTTAATTTTATCCAGGTCCCCGTGTACATTCCAGCTAATAATGCGGAGGCTGTCCTGGGTCACCCAACCTCTATCAGGTATCCTAGCCATGAGGGGGTGCATCCTCTTTCAACACTGATGGCGAGCTGTGGCGATGCATGTGTAGATTGTAACTGGCCTGTATTTGAAGTGCGATCTGTAAACTTGACCTACCCCCACCCAACACCCCCCCAACAAACCCCCAACTCCATCCCTCGAGGATATTGTTACATCTGTCGCTGCAGAGCAGACACAAATCCCCAAACCGAACCCCCCCTAACAAACCCCCCACCCCATACCTCAAAAACACTGAAGCATCTGTCGCGGCATGATTGACCCGCCTCCCCCAACGGGAGGAGACCGGCCACCTCATCCAATGGATCCCCAACCCCAACCCCATAGCGATTGGGCCCGTATCCCACCCAGAAAGGTGTGGCGGGAGTCCTGGCCCATAACAACTGTGCTCCTAGTGACCTCAAGAAAGGAAGACCCACATGGACCTCACCGGCCCCTCACTCAGTCCTTCCCCGGCGGCAGCACTACCGTGCCACCCAGCCGTAATGTGGCCCCACAGGAGCGCGAGCGTCACTTTGACCGAGACCGCTTGGCACCCCTACGGCCGGATCGCTGCCTCCTCTGGTTCGTCTCACTCGCGGAAGAGTCGGACTCCCTCCCGGCCCCCATCCGGGGCGGGGTGTGTGCCCTGACCCTCACTGTTTCGTCCGTCCATTTGAGCACCTCCTCCGGAGTGTCAAAGAAATGGGTGCGTGACTGGAAGACCACCCGCAGTCGAGCAGGGTAGAGAAGCGAGTATTGCAGGTTAAGTTCTTGCAGACGGGCTTTCGCAGCCTGAAAGGATTGCCGTTGCTGCTGCACTAGGCGCGTGTAGTCCGGGAAAATGAGAATCTTCACGTTTTCGTGTAGCAGGGGTTCCTTAAGCCGGGCCTGTTTCAAGATCGTGTCCCTGTCCAAGTAGTTCAATATTTTCGCAATTATGGGACGCGGGCGAGCCCCCACTGGCGGCTTCTGCATAAGTGCGCGGTGGGCCCTCTCCACCACAAAACATCGCGACAGTGCCTCTGGGGGAATCCAGCTCTCCAACCACTGTGTGAGGAAGCGCTCCACACTACCCCCTTCACTGCCCTCTGGAAAACCAACGAAGCGGAGGTTGTTGCGGCGGGCCCGGCCCTCCGCGTCTTCCGCCCGCAGGGCCAGCCCCCGTTGGGTCATCTCCATCGCGGTCACTTTCTTCTTCAGGATAGTGACGTCGTCCTCCACCCCCGAGATGCGGGTCTCGGCCTCCGTGATGCGGGAGACCGCGTTGCGCAGGTCTTGGCGCAGGAGCGTGACATCCGATCCCACCGCTCCTATCTTCGCGTCCAGCATATCTCGGGACTGGGTGATCGCTTCCATGAGCGCCGCATTGTCCGGCACTGCCCCCTGTTGGCTCCCGGACCCACTCGGGCCCGTGAATTTGTCGATTGGGCCCTGCTTCGCCGGTCCACTGCCACCTTTGTCGCGGGTCATGGTCGCCTGCAGATCCCCGCCCCGATCTGCCAAGTTGTCGAGATGGGCCCCTCCTCCGTGATGGGTACCGTGCTCCTGTGGATGCCCCGCGGTCCGACCCAGCCGCCGATCAAAGGCTCTCGGGCAGGGAGGAGGAGTCCCCCCTGGTTGCAGCGGGCCACCAGGGCCTGCGCGCCGCCCAACGACGGGCGCCGCCACGGGCCGTCCGGACCAGCTCCTCTGCGGGCACGGGACATCTCCAACCCTCGTTATGCCCTCGGGGCCCGACCGACCCCCGACATGGGCAGCCTGCTAATCCGGATGACCCCAGGGGTGGCTCCCCCGTCTACTCAGCTGCCCACACCACTGGTCCGCGCCCACGCCGCCTCCTTTCGCCCGTCCGGCCCTCCCACGCGGGCCGACCGCACCGCCGAGGGGAGGAGGGGAAGAGGCAATGGGCACCGAAAGGGGGCACGCAGCCACAAGAGCCCCCCCCCCGGGAAGGGCCGATGTGTTGCCCGCTGCGAATGGAGGCAGGAGGGGAAGGCTCACCCAGTCAGGCCCGCGCGAGGCCCACTCCACCACCGCGGCCCGTAATGGCCGCCGAGCCGCACCACCAGCGCTGCAGACACAGCGCCCCAGACACAGGCACCACCAGGATCACTGCACTCACCCGGCGCGGGAGCACTGCCGTGCCGCCTGTCCTCCGGTGCCCGGGTTGGGTCCCGGCGCAGATGCCCCCAGCGGCCGCCGGCACTCGACCTCCCGGCTTCCCTTCACTCTCTGGGCCGCAGACTCGTGTGGTCTCTGCGCCTCTGCCCGGGGGGCACCAGCCGCCGAGCCTCCACCACCAGGGCCCGGGGTCACCGACACTCCGCTGAGTGTGTAGCAGGCACTAGGAGCCAGGATAAATTACAAATTTATGGCGGGCTGGACGGAGCTCGCCTAGCACACGTCCGCCATGTTCGGCTGCTAAGCCACGCCCCCAATTCTGGACTTTTTAAAGTTGAACTTGTAGCCCTCAGAGGCGAAACCCAGTATAATGGTGCTCACCCTGTTCAAGTGTTTTTCCAGGTCATCGTCTGTCAGATATATGTCATCAACATAGGACAATGCCTCATTGTCATAAATTTGTTGTAACTCCGTTACCCTCGCTGAGAATAAACCTAGGCTGTTCTTGAACCCTTGTGGGAGTTGACAAAAGTGACGCTGGGTCCCCATTATGGAGAATGCTGTTAAGTACCTGCTTTCAGGTGCTATGTTTTGACAAAAGAAACCATTTGAGATATCTAATGTTGTTTTATATTTTTTACGCACAATGTTATTCATTAATGCTGTGCTAAATGCATTTTGCACTGCAAAAGTTTTAGAACAAGTGTTTAGGTGTCTGTAGTCCAAAACTAGACGATATGTATTGTCTGGTTTGGAGACAGGAAACAAAGGATTGTTCATTGAGGAGGTGCATGTTTCAATCACCCCTTGATATTCAAGTTGATCTAAGATCTCCCTGACCTGTTTTTTAGCTTCTTGCTTTATTGGGTACTGCCGTTGTGCAGTTGGTTCATGTTTCAGATGTATTTTATGGTGAGGTGAGTCCTCATCGCATCTTACATGATTTTTATATAATGCTGGTGCCTGGGCCACTGCCCATTTCCTGGCATATGTATATTTTAGATGTATAGGAATACGGTTGGAGAAGGCAGGCATAATAATGTCCTCGCCGTGTGGGCACTCCCTGACAAATTGTGGTGGCCAGTCCTTTTCTGCTAGAAGTATGTCATAGCCCCTTGATAGTCTTTCCCAAAAAAGTGCTTTCACCTGTCTAGGTTTGTCTCCCTCCATCCGGAGTGTTATTTCATATAACTTTTGTGGAGTACTAACCCTGGTGTCTACAGTCTCAACTGTGATGTACTCATTCAAGTAGACTATCTCCAGAAGTTCCTTCAGGTTCTGGCGAACTATTGTGACTTCTGCTGCACAGTCCAGCATTGTCTGAGCCCATTCTCCGTTCTTGAGTTGTGTTCTCAGTATTCTCGGCATGTCTGATCTTCAGACCTGCTACCTTCTTTTTGGAGATTTGAGGTTTTGTTTTATTTTTTGGTGCCTGTTTGTCGTCTTTCGATTTCACGCTTTCTTCTTTATGTTCTGATCGTCCTCTTCTTTCCGAAGTCTGTGATGAGATCTGAAAGGGACGAGAGGAACGTGTATCAGTATCTTGATACCTATCAGGTTTTCTCAAATTATCCCTATTCCTGAGGTTATACCTCCTTTCAGAGGGCTCCTTTTGAGGAGACCTACCTCGGGATTGAGAACGTTTCTCGTTTGATTTTTGTTTAGTAGACTCCCACTTCTTTTTAGAAGATGTAGGAGTTTGTTTTATTAAGTCCTTCTCAGGACTTTCAGATAGTTTCGGCATCACTGGTCTTCCACCCAAACTATCTCTGCCTAATTCTGCATAAGATTGTTCTATTATTCTGGGTAGCTCAGTTTGATGTTCTGTAACATCGAATTCCCTCAATTTTTGGCGGATCGCCACTGCTGCTGCCTCCCCTTTAATATTAGATAATATTATTGTTGAGACCTGGTCGAAATTTTCAGTAATTTCATACCTAAATTTAGAGCAGGCTCTGCCCCATATTCGTTTTGAATTTGTTTTAGGACATCAGGTATTACCGCAATTGACGGAATACCATGTGTTTTAGTATAGATGGCAGCAAAGACTGAGCCCCAAGTGGTGCAGTCTTCCAGTTGTGGTGTGATCCCCATTGGTAAACTGATTGTTAGTATTCTGTGTTTCTCATGCGGGCTAGTATTTGGAAATACTGCTTCGATTTGAGTAATTTTTGAGCTATCCAAAATGGAATTTGCTCACGTTTTGTGGGCATTTTACCCATTACTGCGTATAGAGTCTGTGGTGTAATTTTTAGTGTATTCCCCTGTTGGGGAGTTGGATTTGGATATGTCAATGGTGGTCGGACTTGTAAAAGTTTGCATGACATATTGGACCAATTGTCTGTAAATTTTTATTAACTCTGTGAGTTGAGTAAGTAACTCCTCATCTGACATCTCTTCAATGTCTGGATGAGGTGTGTAGCCGGCTAAAATCGGCCATGTTGCTCCTGGTCTACCTAGTGGACCGAGCCTAGTAATGTTTTTGTGATGTTTTAGGGCGCCTTTAAACCAGAGCTGATGCTCTTGGTATGTTAATGGAATTTCTATATCCTCGAAAGGAATGTATTCCTCTGGTGGTTCATCTTCTTTGTAGAAGTGAAACATGTGTGTTACTGAATTGGATTCAGGAAATATTACCCATGAATAGAATACCTCTGTCTGAAAGGATTCATGTGCCTCTATCACGAAAACTGCTCTACCGCCTCTTGGTGGTAGGCCATGTTTTATAAGTTTTAGAGTGATGGCTCTTCTTGAAATTTTGATGGATGTGTATAACACCCTCCTCGGTTTCATTTAAACCTGTAATGGTAAAAACTGCTGCTTGGGCTGGATCAGCCGCAGCTCCACCGTTTCCGGCTTCATTGTCGGAACCAGACAGTTTTTTTTTTTTAAAATGTAGAACAAGTTTCAAGGAAACAAAGATAAGGTGCACAATATTTTGGAACACTGTATCCTTCAACGTTGAGCAAACCAAACAGCTAATATATAGGGTACTGCCCTATGTAGCCGTGGTGGATACTTAACCCTGCCCACTCCAGACGTCTTTTGGAGTATATGGGTAGGGGTCTTGAGAGAAAAAGCACGGCTGAGTTACTCAGTATCTAACGTTGAATTACTGCCTTACCAAACCGTTGGGCGCCATGTAGTGTAGCTCCTATTTCCCTAATAGGCTCTGCGCATTGGAATACTATATCCTATAGGTTTGACATAGGACTAAGGTCAGTATGTCCCTATCGAGTATATTAAACTTAATTACTTGTGCCAGCTAGCTCAGAGGCCACTAGAAACTTCTTGACAACAAGAAGGGAGTAGTTTCTGGCAGCCGCAAAACATGACCACTGTGTTTCCCTTTAGAATCAGAACGTGTCCCAGAGTCGTGGAAACAATAGATAACTATTTCACTCAGCTCAGTCGTGCATGCTTAGTTTTCTCCAAGTTACACAGAAAGAAATAGACGGGCGTTTCAATAAAAGGATTTATTGAACAGTCTTGTTTCTGGTGTAAGTAAAATGTGCTGTTACGATCACAAGACAGTATGCGAGATAAATAATGTACAGGGTGAGCAGTAGAAATAAATAATACTGCGATAGCATTATCTTTTAGTACATATGCATTTACATAAATAACACAGACTAAAAATGCGAGTACTCATACGATGCGTTGCTAAGCTAGTTCTACCCCAATGTACCTAACCTGACCTAGGTGTAGGAAGAGGGAAGAAGTAGGTGAAGTATTCCTTACTACGGTATACTAAGAGTATGTTAAGTCTAGTATGCCAAGAGTCCCTCTAGGTTCTAGTCAGCTCCATACCTGAAGAATGAGAGAGGTAGGAATCTCTTTGCCAGACTTGAACTCCAACACCCCGCAAGGGAAGTCAGATCACTGGAAGCTGGAAGCTGGGCTCTCTGCGTGCAGGGAAGGCAGCGTCCTCTCGGTGCGTCAGGCCGGGAAACGGGCTCCTCTAAAGTCGAGGTCTCTTCTGGTTTACAGGGGCTAGGGAAGGTATATTTATACCTGAGAGCACCTAAGAATGTTAGTATTGACGTGAGTTGGACAGCGAAAGACGTCATGAATGAACCCCCTAAGGAATAATGGTTCATGCATAATATATGAGTACTTGAAGAAATCAATAGTCCTGGACTAGGGAAACTCCTGCAGCCTAAGGGTCTGTTCTTCATGAACTCGTTGTGACGTTAGGGTGGACGGATGTCAGAGACCATGCCTGTATTTGGAGTGCATGGTTTAATGCCTAAATAAGGGCTGGGATTTTATGCCTATATAAGGGCAGGGCGAATTCTGCCTATATAAGGACATGATACTGGAAAGCCCGTTTATGGATACCCTAAGAGGAATACAACAATATATATATATTTAAGGTATTTAGTTGTAGAGTTAAGAATAGTAAATCTATACTTACCTATTTGCACTTGCCTTGTCGATATTTTGGTCCTCGATATTTTTGACACAATATTCTGTCCACACAATATTTCTGTGTACAATATTATGTCAGTGATCCAAGAGAACACTGTCCCTTGTACCTCTCCCACACTGACAGTGAGCGGGGGAGGGGGTCAGAGTTATGCCGTCCTTGAGCACCAATCACACAGAAAGCAGCCAGCGCCTCATGGCACAGACTGCTTTCAGTTTCACACTGTGTCATCAGAGCGTTGTGCTCTGTAATTTCAGGACATGAGGTAAACTCTTCCCTTGCATTCTAAAACTATTTTTTATAGCAAAAAATCTTCTGGTGCAAGCACACCATACAATTGTACCCCGTGAACCAGAATAATCAATCCATGAAATATGATTCAACAAACAGGAGCAAAAGGCTTGAGAGTTCAGGATTTCTGTTCTGTTCTCTTAGAACTGCAGATTCCTTTGAAGGAGTACATCATCTGAAGTCAGCAGAAAGCCCACCAATGTACAATGCAGTAGGTTTATTTGGACACTGGCCGAGAAAGTTGTTGGATAAAGTAAAAACAGAAATCAAACTTGCCAAGAAAGGTGATGGGAATATATTACCCTTTGTTTTTGTCTTCTTAAATTTAAATAACTGGTGTTTAATTGACAGGTAAGGGCAGTGGAAGATAACGAGTCCTGCAAGAAAAACTACAAAGAGACAAAGGGCAAGTTGTATCAATATTAAGAATACTGATTTCTTAATTGCGATTCTCTCAGAATCGCAATTAGGAAATTGGTATTCCTTATGTATGAAACTCTTTTGATTTTCATTAGCGATTCCTAGTGGGTCGCAAACAGACCTACCTTATGCATATTAATGACATAGGTCGCAATTTGCGACCCATTAGTAATCGCAGTCATCACAGGGATGGTGGCCTGCATGGGTTACCACCTCCTTAAAGGAGCTGGTAAAATATGCAACCATAATTCAGTCGCAAAACATTCATAAATCCCATTCAGATTCGGTATTTAGAAGGGATGGCCTAAACACGTCCTTTTCAAATACCGAATCGAAACCACTAATTGGTAATGTGTTAGTGAATTGCCATTTACATTTTGTACATATGTAAAAGCATTTTTGCGGTCAGAAACGGCCTGATCGGCTGCTTCCGACCACAAAAATGCATCGTACATGTGGCCCTAAGTTCTTATCAGCAAAAATATTTAAATTATCGGAAAAAGCCTATTTATGTTACTCACAGTTTCTAAAAACACTAAACAATACAGCAATTTAATATATCATAGGGAAAACCATTGAAGTGTCAATCTTCCTTAGAGACTATTACAAACAAGCATTGGAAATGCAATAGATCTCGCATTTTTTAAGTTAGAGCTATTGGCATTGTAAATGGCAATGTCTGTTACCTACTAAGGGAGGATGGAGGGAGCAGTTGGTGTCGGAGTGCCAAAATGCTCTGTTGGAGAGTGACTGGCCAAAAGTAAACCAAACAAGCAGCGACTTTTAAAAAAAGAAAGCATGTGTGGACCGTGTAAGTGTGTAGCCATGAAGCATATTTTTAACAACTAAGCTTGGAGAATACTTGGATATTACTTTGTGCCAGGGAACAAAACAGAGCCCGATAGAGACCCGTTTCAAGGCCCCCTTTTAAAAACTGCAGGTGCTCAGCACCGGTGAGACCCGGCCCACTTAAAGCCCTGGGTTTTGCACTCTAATTGTGGAAATAATCGTAGGTATTGGTGCTTGGGTACCAACTCATGCACGTTTTCCATCCTAACCAGGTGGTTTTCCCATTAAATGATTCCTCCTTGGGAAATGTGAATAGGAAAGAAGGATGGCAGCACAATTCAAACACACTACTGCAATTCCGGTGAAAACAGGTTTTTCTACCCACAATGGTATCATGAAAAAGCCCGGAAGACGGGCCCTTCAAGTATTTAACCAAATGGTTGTGCAGTGGTTGCCTCTCAGACAGTGTGTTCTGGACTTGTAAAGTCTAAGTTGGGCAAAGGCGGGCGCATGTCCCGGTGCTGGTGCCGTGGGGAAGGTACTAAGTCAGTTTTCCCAGTGTCAAACACCAAGGAGTTAGCCACTGAAGTAAGCGTACTTCCTTAGAAGGGTGGGAAATACAATATACAGTTGGACACACAGGATACCGGCTGGACGGTATACAGGTAAGGGATGTGGGAGAGGGGACTAGAGTCCAGAGCCATAAGGTGATAGAGGACAGAACAGGAAGCTGGCAATGGGGCGAGAAAAGAGGAGACAGGAAAGAGAGCAAATGGACAATAATTGGGGCCGAGCACCAAGCAGACACAGGGGCAGAACAGGACATAAGTAATAGCGATGAGAAAGAGGAAAGAGAAGGGGCATGGAGCAAGAGATGGTTCAAAACAAAAGCAGCAGCCAAGTCAGGAGAGTGGAGTAGACGAGGCCAAGGCACAAGGAGAACAGAGGAAAGAGCTTTTGCCCCGTGCAGACTCCGCCTTGTACGCTGCAAGCGGTTCCGTACCAACATGTCAAACAAGCAGTGAGCAAGCACCACTCAGCCATGCCTGTTCTGTGCTGCTCAGTAGGTCACTTCCGGGAACTGTATTCCTGCATCTCTTGTGTAAGGCATTCGTTCAGCTTCCTTTGGAAGAATACAAAGCAGCTATTTGCAGTAATACATTGCAGTGAGATCACTCGTTTGGCAACCTAACACTATGTGACGGACCCAGCTATGTCTGCCCTGTAGTCTACATTGATAGTTATACTTCAAGTGGTTATTAGGGTAGAGCATAAAACGAACCCAAATTACTAAAAATCAATAACATTCTAAACAGAAGGCTCATTCTGTAGTCTGCACAAAGGTTTCAAGGTCGACCTATAATGGACAGTTTGTGAAACACGGTATCAACCAAAACTTTTTTACAATTTACATTCCTTCTAAAGGTAAGCACTTCTTTCAATCCAAACCACTCTTACCTTTCAGTTTTGATAACTCCCGGGTATGCTTTTTACTTATGAACAATTCATCACTTAAAGCGCTATGAACAGACTTGTTGCCACAAGCCAGCGCTTTACAAATCAATATGATAAATAAATTATCAAAACAAACCCTTAGAGCGGGCAATCATACTCTAAATGTGCCGGCCTGTAATAAGCACGGTTTGCGTATTCTGAAAACTTAATCAGCGCCAAGGTGACCCTTGCATGCGATGGTGGGGTCAGCTGCATCAACTCTTCCAGAGCATACAGTTTTCTTTCAGGAATGCTACAGACATCCATTAAAAACAGTGGTGCGCGCGCACCACAGAGGAGCAGGGGGAGGGAGCGCGGCAGCAAGGCGAACGCGCGCTGCTGCGCGCTGCTGCGCGCTGCTGCGCGTGCTAGCCACCAGTGGGAATGGGAGGAGCAAAGGCGGGACATGCGCCCGCCTTTGCCCAATCGCGTGCTGTATTTATTAAAAAAAAGCACGCGAAAGCCAATACCAGCAGGCGAAAGCAAAACCACACGCACGAGCGTGTGGTTAGCTTTCTAAAGCCCTTTCTAGAGGTCTGGCGCTGCGCGAGCAGTGGCTAGGCGCGAGTCCTAAAAACAAAACATAAATAAGAGGCATTGTCATTTACAATGCCAATGGCTCAAACTCGCGTAAATGCGAGACCTATTGCATTGCAAATGCTTGTTTTTGATAAGTGGTTGACGGACGACAGACAGGACCCACTGTACAGAGAGTCTGCATATGGCCATTAATGTCTATTACTGCTGTATGGTACTATTGATTATCCTCTCCCCCAGCAGACACTGCTTTCCATTTGTAACAGTGGTTTTTTTTGTAAAGGAAGAAACTCCCACCACCCCCAACTATTGTACTGCAGTGTCCTTACTATATATTTTTCCTTGGCTTACCATAGCTCCCTCTCACTTGAAATTTTGTAACCAAGGATGTGACCTGATCTATGTTCTTGCTATCAATATTTTCAATAAAAATATACCCCCAAAAAAAATCACTCAGTGTTTTTGCCTGTAAAGTTTAGGACATGACTATAGTCTCCAACAGGGACCCGCTTCAATGCCCGTTTTAAATTCTTCCGGGTCTGAGACCCAGACGGACCCAGCCCACTTAAAGCCCTGACAATTGATATTAGGTAGGTTCAGACGGCTTTAGGTATAAACTGTGCAAATAAACTTGGGATTCTGAGAGCGAACAATGTCTAGTGATGAATATGTAATGTCAAGTTTTACAATTTCGCTATGACATTTAATTTCTACATGTAAATTTATGTGTGGGGAAATTTTTTTTTAGATGGATTTTCATGTAACATTTGTATTGTGCTGTTTTGTGAAAACATTAATCACGTAACTATATATATATATTTTTTTTTACATTTATTTGTAGGTTGAACCAAATGCACTGTATCCATAACTTCATTAAAATTAATTAGAAAGGTACATTGTATTTTATTGCATTAGTACTTATTTCGTTATTTAGCACTCTTTGCAAGGCCTACAGCGTTCATTAGACTTCGAAACATTGCAGAAAGAAGTATTAGATACATTTAGAAAGTAACGTTTTTTGCGTGGTTAAGGTTTTCACAAAACAGCACAATACAAATGTTACAAGAAAATCCATATAATAAAAAAATATATTTATATTATTTTTATTTATTTAAAGGTTGAACCAAATGCACTGTATCCATAACTTCATTAAAATTAATTAGAAAGGTACATTGCATATACACATGCACACACATCCCCACATGTTATTTTTCCATTAAGAAGAAATGAAAAAGTATGAGCAATGTACACAGGAACAAACTTGCATTGTATTGTAATTGCATTTATATAGCACTTACTACCCCTGACGAGGCGTCGAAGCACTTTTTCGGCGAGTAGCACGCTACTCCGGGACCCAAAGAGGATTAGTATTGAATTTGTATAGTGAAACATGCAAGTAAATTTTAAGTGGTGGGTAGGTTACTCAGTTATTTGGATTCGGAAGGATAGCAGAAAGATAGAAGAGGAAAAAAAGGTTTGTATTTATATAGCGCTTGTTACCCCTGATGGGGTGTTGAAGCACGCTACTCCGGAAACCCATAAAGGATTTGTGGTGAATTAGTATAGTGAAATATGAAAGTAATTTGAGTGGTGGATATTAGTCAGTTATTTGGAGTGAGAAGGATAGCGGAGGGATAGAAGGGGAAGAAAGGTTTGCATTCATATAGCACTTGTTACCCCTGATGGGTGTTGAAGCGCTTTTCTGGTGAGTAGCACGCTACTCCGGAACCCATAAAAGGATTAGTGTTAGTGTACACACAGTCTCTCACATACATTCACAATGCACACACCCACCTGTAAACACACACTCAGCCTTTCACATTCATTCATACCTTCACACAGACGCACACCAGTACATACAAACACACACCAAATACACACCTGTACACACACAGCCTCTCAAATACACTCACACCTGCGCACACACCAGTAAATAGAAACACACACCTGCTCGCGCCCAGCATCTCACATACATTCACACAGACACTAGTACATACACACACCTGTAAAAACACACTCAGCCTTTCACATTCATTCACACCTGCACACAGACGCACACCAGTACATACAAACACACACCAAATACACACCTGTACACACACAGCCTCTCAAATACACTCACACGTGCGCACACACCAGTACATACAAACACACACCTGCTCACGCCCAGCATCTCACATACATTCACACAGACACTAGTACATACACACACCTGTAAACACACACTCAGCCTTTCACATTCATTCACACCTTCACACAGACGCACACCAGTACATACAAACACACACCAAATACACACAGCCTCTCAAATACACTCACACCTGCGCACACACCAGTACATACAAACACACACCTACTCGCGCCCAGCATCTCACATACATTCACACAGACACTAGTACATACACACACCTGTAAAAACACACTCAGCCTTTCACATTCATTCACACCTGCACACAGACGCACACCAGTACATACAAACACACACCAAATACACACCTGTACACACACAGCCTCTCAAATACACTCACACGTGCGCACACACCAGTACATACAAACACACACCTGCTCACGCCCAGCATCTCACATACATTCACACAGACGGACACTAGTACATACACACACCTGTAAACACACACTCAGCCTTTCACATTCATTCACACCTTCACACAGACGCACACCAGTACATACAAACACACACCAAATACACACAGCCTCTCAAATACACTCACACCTGCGCACACACCAGTACATACAAACACACACCTACTCGCGCCCAGCATCTCACATACATTCACACAGATGGACACTAGTACATACACCTGTAAACACACACTCAGCCTTTCACATTCATTCACACCTGCACACATACACACAATTGTGCACACATCTGTAAATACACACTCACACCTGCACACACACACACACTTGTACATACACCTGTAAATACACAATCATACATACCTGCAGTCTCTCACATCAGTGCATACTACACACGCGCCTGTAAATAGTGTCTCCCGTGCATTCACACGCCCACACACCTGTAACACAGTCACAGCTGCAGTCACACACACACTTATAAATACGCGCACACACCTGTACACAGTCTCTCACATACATTCACACCTGCACACAGACATTTGTAAACACACACACACATGAATACGCCTGCATGCACACAGGACTCACCATGCGCCCGATGCCAATTGCAGCGCTGCATGACTTTGTCAGGGTACTGAAGCGCTAGACACATAATTCATGGGAGACAGCTAATAATTGCGCAACGAAGACAGCGCTTTGGGCCAAGCAGAGGGCAGGGAAGCGCTACACAAACGGCAATGCAATGATGTTTACACACGGTCGGCGCTTCACCAGCGTGCAGACATTGTATTCTATACTGTGCTCTAGCCACGGGAGCAGCGACAACGGGAGCAGCGACAGGGGGCCACGGGAGCAGCGACAGGGGGCACGGCGGAGAAGCACTACTGCTAAGCTGGCAAGGATCCTTCACCATGGCAGCAATCAACTCCACGAACATGAGAAGCAGGTCGGGCCCCAAGGACAGGGCCATGATCAGGGCCCCCGAAGCATATCCACGAGCCACGAAGACATGACAATCGCGAGCATGATGAGCAGGGCAGCCCCGCACAGGAGAGGGCAGGGCCCCCACCGGAGAGGCCCGGGGGCGCAGACGCCAAGCAGGACAGACCCGGAGAAACAGGGGCAGAGCACCGTGCAGGCAGGGGCTCAGCTTGTTCTCTGCACTGCCCCGACCCAGCACAGCCTGCACCCGGACAGCACGGACCCCGGACAGCCTGTCTGAGAGGGACCCAGCACAGCCTGTCCCCCGTCCGACAGGGACCCTGCACACCCTGTGATCGCTGACTGACCGGGCCCCAGCGCTCCCTGGACCCAGCACAGCCCGGCACGCCCCGCCTGCCCGGCTTCGCCACTTCCTCTATGGCTCTTGGTAAGTCAGGGAAATTACTGGCAGTCTATACAAATAATGAAACTGAATTATTCCGAGTTTAAAAATAAAACGGATGCTTCGAGAATTATAACTTATAGTGCATGTAAGCTGTTTCCAGCACAGCCCGGCACGCCCCGACCCGCCTGCCCGGCTTCGCCACTTCCTCTATGGCTCTTGGTAAGTCAGTGAAATTACTGGCAGTCTATACAAATAATGAAACTGAATTATTCCGAGTTTAAAAATAAAACGGATGCTTCGAGAATTATAACTTAAAGTGCATGTAAGCTGTTTCTTAAAAGACCAGTGGTGCGCGCGCACCACAGAGGAGCGGGGGGGGGGGGCGAGGGAGCCTGCCGTCTGTGCCGCGCGCTGATGCGCGTCCTAGATACGGACGGGAATGGGCGGAGCAAAGGCGGGACATGCGCCCGCCTTTGCCCAATTGCGTGCTGTTTTTTTTTTAAAAACGCACGCTACAGCCAATGTGGGCTTCCGAAAGTAAAACCACACGCACGAGCGTGTGGTTAGCTTTCTAAAGCCCTTTCTAGAGGTCTCGCGCTGCGTGAGCAGTGCTGCGCACTGCAACGCTAGGCGCGAGACCTAAAAAACACAGCATAATAAACCATATAATATCATGCCTTGTCTACATGATGAAAAAGAACTGGAATCACCCGGCTCGTGACCCCTTATGCACCAGCATTGGCAATACTTGGAACACCCAGGAGTAACAGATTCACATTGGCAGCAGAGCCGGCCGTGTGGCACGCCACTGGCATACATGCCATGGGTGATCTGTATCGGGAGAGGAATCTAGCCACATATGAGATGCTGTAGGAAGGGGACGGTTTTCCCCCTGGTCAATTCCTCTAACATAATTCATTGATTGCATCCTTACGTACCAAATGGGGCAACATGACCCATGAGCATCCAACCCACACCACGATCCAATATCACCATGTGAAAGGACAGGCAGACACTGCATCCACTGGCTTGCTGACTCACTGCAGACTCACACTGCCCCACAGCTCACCACATTACGTCAGTGCTGGGAGACTGATTTGACACGCCCCTGCACAGATAGGGAATGGGCTTCCTTGTTGGAAAGCCCAATGCATGTTCCGCATAATGCCCGATTTAGGCTCATTCAATTCTATATCACACATTAGGCATACCTTACCTCTGATAAAATTAATCGCTATTACCACCGAGCAGATGCCGATTGTCCTCGTGTCATCAGGTGGATGCTGACATGCTCCTTATGCAATGGGCTTGCCCACATTTACACAGCTACTGGCTGGGTGTCATGTCCCAAATATCCACATGCACAGGGCGTTCGGGCTTATACAAATTGGAAATATGCCTTCTGGATCTTTATCGCAGACACATGAGGCATAGAGCTAGCTCTCGTTTCTTAAATTTAGGGTTTTTGGAGGCCAAACGCCTTATCACTCGTATGTGGAAGTCACCTGAACCCCCCTTTGGCAGCATGGTCGCACTAGCTACCTAATTGGGCGCAAGCAGAGAGTGTTGCTCTACATACAAAAGATAACCTTGGACTACGAAAATACCCCCTTGCTACTCATTAGTATACCATTCTGACTGAACTTCAGACCAGTACTCACCATGATGCTGACAGTAACACAGATTTACCTTAGGAGGGTACAGATAACAAACTCCCTAATATGGTCTATTCGCCGCTGGACACCGATGACTGGCAGACTCCCCTCATAGGAACATTCCTCAAGGTTCCTGATTATGTCCAAACATGGGTGGAATCCCATGAATTCTGGAATTTATATGCTGGGTGTGGGAGATTGGCGGGCCCTTAGTCGTATGATTCATTGGTTGATTGTTTTTGCTTATTTCACTGTTGCACTTTTTTTTTTTAATAAATGAATCTGTTGCTCCATTTATAATGACAGACTCATCAGCCCCTGAGAATGGGTCAATGTGCAGATCTATCATTTCTTCTTTTATGCCCGTTGGTGGCTCCTCTCCAATTCTTTTGCCCAGCCCTGTAGCTTATGTCTTTCATTCATGACAGTATTCACTGTCGACTTATGTGACATTACGCCTGTAATTGTGAATTAGCCTAACTTTACCTGCAGTATTATTGTATTGTAAAATGAAAAACTAATAAACAAATTCAAACAAAGAATAAAATGAAAAAGAACTGGAAATAAGCATGTATAACTGCGCCAGTCAAAATGCAGCTTGTTTTAACTTCTTGTTCTTGCTAAAGAGAGAAGTCAGCTGAAGAGGTTTGCAGACTCTGCAAAACTTTAGCAGTAGAATATGAAAATAGCCAATTGAGGGCTTTCAATTTAAAAAAATTATACAAAAGTGATTGTGACATGGAGTTTCTTCTAGCTCGGCTTAGCCCTCGGTCAAATTTAACTTTCTAGCTAAACTGTATTTCTGCGGGTAAATTGTGTTCTAGCTTAACGTCCTGGGGCAGACTGTGAAGTAGTACATAATCTGTGCAGGTGATGGGCACCGGCATAGTTTTGGGGACCAAGACATATTTTTTATCCTCAGACTTTGAACCAGAAGAGCAAAGAGAATGGCTGAAAGGGAGAAAGAAGGGAAAGAGAAAAATGGGAAGACTGCGACAAAAGGACATAGAAGGGTTGAAAAAAGAACATGCAAGAGTCAGATAAAGAAACAGGAAGTGTAGGTTAGTGGAGGAAAGAGGCATGAAGCGTAATCAAGACTAGAAAGTCTAAGTGTTCGGCAACCCCGGCATTCGGCATCCCTGGAGAAGGGATCCTAAGAGAGCATTTGGGACTCTGTATTTATTTTCCTTGCAGGTAATAAAAAATAGTGAACTATGATGGCCCAACATGAACACTTTTAGAAACCAGTATGGTCAAAGCCACATGGTCTTGCCCCAGGTGGGCTTTTGGCTTTGGCAATCGGGTGGGAGTGGCGAACAGGGGCGGGGATGGAGAAACAGAGATGGGGATGGAGAAACAGAGACGAGGGGGAAGAAGAAACAGGGACGGGAGGTCGAGGGGAGGAGAAACAGGTCGATAGGGTGGGTGGAAGAGAAGAAGAACAATGATCGTACACAGATATTCGATATCACAGAAAGCAGACACATACATTTTTATGTTATTATTATACATTTGAAATAAACGATTGATCTGAACTCAACCCCAACATTGCATTTTTTTGCCTTTGAAGTGCTACAAAATGGCATGTTGGCAGAGCCAACATTATACAAATTCATTTTATTCTAGAACTTGGGCCGAACTGAGGTGAATGGGTACTACAGTTTCCATTATGCACCGAGCTCGTAAATAAGGGTCCAGGAGAGGAACTTTGTGCCCTCGATGACAATCGTCTATGCCACTGACTACAGCGTATGTCCTGATGATATATTGTTACACACAGGCTGTAATTTAGCGAAATAAGGTTTGTCTAGACAGCTCTGCAAGACACTGAACAGCGAGGCAACTGTGTTTATAAAGATAAGCCATCTGCGGGAGCGTGGTACGCCGCCTGCGGCGCTCAGGCTGACACTAGCCGGGCTGCCTCCACCTCTGTAAACTAACCCCGCATGCATTGGTCATTAAGCAGCTTTTATTGGAGGTCGGCTCCTCTGGAGGGCTCGCTCGTATTACAGCCAGAAAATGTTAAACAGGAACAGAGAGACTAAAAACACAAGCACTTGTGTCACAGCCAGAAATCAACAAAACAAATAGTGCGCCGAAAGTAACATAAATGGCCAGAAGTGAAATGAGACATGTAACAGGGCCAGTGTACATGGGAGGGAACAACACACCAAAAGGAGGGACAAATGCCAACAATTTATCACTGAAAAGCAAGGAATTTCAAAAGGCACACGAAGGAAGGAAGAAAAGGCGATGGACGTGCTGAAAGCCCAGAGTAGATACAGCATGTCTTGAATGTCCCTGGCATTTATTTTTTTTCACATTAAGCATTGCCTGCCCCTACTTAGAATGGCTCTTTTGATGCCAAAGAAATGATGGTTCTGTGGTGGCTGGCCTGGGTTGAAGTGATTTCTGACAGTCGAGCCAGCCGAGGCTCTGTCGCCAGAAACAAAACGACTCCCCCATATCTAACTGACTCCCCCTAAGTCTGACTTTTTCTGAAATAGCCAGAATCTGCCAGAACCATTCTGTGGTTTAATAGTCACCTTTGAAATTCTTTGAGTCATGAGAACTGTTTTACCTGCAGAAAATTCTTACTCAACATTAGAGTTCTCGCGTATCAAATTCTGGAATACTTAATAAGTCCTCAAAATCTTTGAGACACAAAAGATTATTAAACTGAGCACAATGGCTGCAGTAGCAGTAGAAAGTATGTAGAAAATGCTGGCTGAGAAGTCTTACAATCACTTCTTAAGAAGCCAGGTATCATAACCCCTCAGACTCTCCGGCAGACCTCAGGTGGCTGCCTCTCTGTCATCGGGTGCTGATAGTAGCTCTCCGGCAGACCTCAGATGGCTGCGTCAGGTGCTGATAGTAGATCTCCTGCAGACCTCAGGTGGCTGCCTCTCTGTCGTTGGGTGCTGATAGTAGCTCTCTGACAGACCTCAGATGGCTGCCTCTCTGTTGTCCGGGGCTGATAATAGCTCTCTGGCAAACCTCAGATGGCAGCCTCTCTGTCGTCGGGTGCTGATAGTAGCTCTCCGGCAGACCTCAGATGGCTGCCTCTCTGTCATCGGGTGCTGATAGTAGCTCTCCAGCAGACCTCAGATGGCTGCGTCGGGTGCTGATAGTAACTCTCCGGCAGACCTCAGATGGCTGCCTCTCTGTCGTCGGGTGCTGATAGTAGCTCTCTGGCAGACCTCAGATGGCTGCCTCTCCATCATCGGGTGCTGATAATAGCTCTCCGGCAGATCTCAGATGGCTACGTCGGGTGCTGATAGTAGGTCTCCAGCAGACCTCAGGTGGCTGCCTCTCTGATGTCAGGTGGTGATAGTAGCTCTCCGGCAGACCTCAGATGGCTGCGTCGGGTGAAGATAGTAGCTCTCTGGTAGACCTCAGGTGGCTGCCTCTCTGTCGTTGGGTGCTGGTAGTAGCTCTCCGGCAGACCTCAGATGGCTACGTCGGGTGCTGATAGTAGGTCTCCAGCAGACCTCAGGTGGCTGCCTCTCTGACGTCAGGTGGTGATAGTAGCTCTCCGGCAGACCTCAGATGGCTGCGTCGGGTGAAGATAGTAGGTCTCTGGTAGACCTCAGGTGGCTGCCTCTCTGTCATTGGGTGCTGATGGTAGCTCTCCGGCAGACCTCAGATGGCTGCCTCTCTGTCGTCGGGTGCTGATAGTAGCTCTCCGGCAGACCTCAGGTGGCTGCCTCTCTGTCATCGGGTGCTGATAGTAGCTCTCCGGCAGACCTCAAATGGCTATGTCGGGTGCTGATAGTAGCTCTCCGGCAGACCTCAGGTGGCTGCCTCTCTGTCGTTGGGTGCTGATAGTAGCTCTCCGGCAGACCTCAGATGGCTGCCTCTCTGTCTTAGCTCTCCGGCAGACCTCAGGTGGCTGCCTCTCTGTCTTTGGGAGTTGATAGTAGCTCTCCGGCAGACCTCAAATGGCTGCGTCGGGTGCCGATAGTAGCTCTCCGGCAGACCTCAGGTGGCTGCCTCTCTGTCGTCGGGTGCTGATAGTAGCTCTCCGGCAGACCTGAGATGGCTGCCTCTTTGTCGTCGGGAGCTGATAGTAGCTCTCCGGCAGACCTCAGATGGCTGCGTCCGGTGCTGATAGTAGGTCTCCGGCAGACCTCAGGTGGCTTCCTCTCTGTCGTCGGGTGCTGATAGTATGTCTCCGGCAGACCCCAGATGGCTGCGTCAGGTGCTGATAGTAGCTCTCCGGTAGACGTCAGGTGGCTGCCTCTCGGTCGTTGGGTGCTGATGGTAGCTCTCCAGCAGACCTCAGATGGCTGCCTCTCTGTCGTCGGGAGCTGATAGTAGCTCTCTGGCAGACCTCAGATGGCTGCCTCTCTGTCGTCGGGTGCTGATAGTAGCTCTCCGGCAGACCTCAAATGGCTATGTCGGGTGCTGATAGTAGCTCTCCGGCAGACCTCAGGTGGCTGCCTCTCTGTCGTTGGGTGCTGATAGTAGCTCTCCGGCAGACCTCAGATGGCTGCCTCTCTGTCTTAGCTCTCCGGCAGACCTCAGGTGGCTGCCTCTCTGTCTTTGGGAGTTGATAGTAGCTCTCCGGCAGACCTCAAATGGCTGCGTCGGGTGCTGATAGTAGCTCTCCGGCAGACCTCAGGTGGCTGTCTCTCTGTCGTTGGGTGCTGATAGTAGCTCTCCGGCAAACCTCAGATGGCTGCCTTTCTGTCGTCGGGAGCTGATAGTAGCTCTCCGTCAGACCTCAGATGGCTGCCTTTCTGTCGTCGGGTGCTGATAGTAGATCTCTGGCAGACCTCAGATGGCTGCCTCTCTGTCATCGGGTGCTGATAGTAGCTCACCAGCAGACCTCAGATGGCTGCGTCGGGTGCTGATAGTAGGTCTCCGGCAGACCTCAGGTGGCTGCCTCTCTGTCGTCAGGTGCTGATAGTAGCTCTCTGGCAGACCTCAGATGGCTGCATCGGGTCAAGATAGTAGCTCTTCGGCAGACCTCAGGTGGCTTCCTCTCTGTCATCGGGTGCTGATAGTAGCTCTCCAGCAGACCTCAGATGGCTGCGTCGGGTGCTGATAGTAGGTCTCCGGAAGACCTCAGGTGGCTGCCTCTCTGTCGTCAGGTGCTGGTAGTAGCTCTCCAGCAGACCTCAGATAGCTGCGTCGGGTGCTGATAGTAGGTCTCCGGCAGACCTCAGGTGGCTGCCTCTCTGTCGTCAGGTGCTGATAGTAGCTCTCTGGCAGACCTCAGATGGCTGCGTCGGGTCAAGATAGTAGCTCTCCGGCAGACCTCAGGTGGCTGCCTCTCTGTCGTTGGGTGCTGATAGTAGCCCTCCGGCAGACCTCAGATTGCTACAGCAGACCTCAGATGGCTGCCTCTCTGTAGTCGGGTGCTGATAGTAGCTCTCTGGCAGACCTGAGATGGCTGCCGCTCTGTCATCAGAAGCTGATAGTAGCTCTCCGGCAGACCTCAAATGACTGCCTCTCTGTCGTCGAGTGCTGATAGTAGCTCTCGGGCAGGCCTCAGATGGCTGCCTCTCTGTCATCGGGTGCTGATAGTAGCTCTCCGGCAGACCTCAGATGGCTGCCTCTCCGTCATCGGGTGCTGATAGTAGCTCTCCAGCAGACCTCAGATGGCTGCCTCTCCGTCATCGGGTGCTGATAGTAGCTCTCCGGCAGACCTCAGATGGCTGCCTCTCTGTCATCGGGTGCTGATAGTAGCTCACCAGCAGACCTCAGATGGCTGCGTCGGGTGCTGATAGTAGCTCTCTGGCAGACCTCAGATGGCTGCATCGGGTCAAGATAGTAGCTCTCCGGCAGACCTCAGGTGGCTTCCTCTCTGTCATCGGGTGCTGATAGTAGCTCTCCAGCAGACCTCAGATGGCTGCGTCAGGTGCTGATAATAGGTCTCCGGAAGACCTCAGGTGGCTGCCTCTGTCGTCGGGTGCTGATAGTAGCTCTCCGGCAGACCTCAGATGGCTGCCTCTCCGTCATCGGCTGCTGATAGTAGCTCTCCGGCAGACCTCAGATAGCCAGGCCTGGGCCCTGTGGTGATTTAATCTGTGCTCAGGCTTCTGCCAGCTCAGGTATGTGAGCCTGAGCCCAGGCACCCACCTCTATCCATTCAATCGTTCACAACGCTTCTCTTCGGGAGGAGTGCGGAGGATCAGGAAATTATCTGATGAAAGAAGACCATATGTTCTCCAGCGAGACTGCACTCTTTCATGTATAAACTGACAACTTCTATACAGCCAGAATACTAATCATCCTTTCCACCCACTCCGTGCGAGTGGGAGGAAGGTGCTAGAGCTAAGTGCTCTACAGACGATCCTGTGCAGTAGAAATGAGTTACAACTTTAAAGTGGCAGTTCTGGATGTTTCTTTTAAAACAGTCATTTTCAGTTCTGCACGCTACAATACAGTACGTCATTGACGTGTTCTCTTTTTACCTCAGGTCCTCAGCCATTTTGGTGACAATCCATTGACCCCAGCATTCCACAACAATTACGTGCTCTATCACCCTCTATTAAGCACATCAAGGGTTAGTCGAGAATAGGGAAGCACTGGCAGTTGAGTTGAATGTTTTCACTAACTGCTGTAGACACCAAGAATTATTTCAAAATAAAGAATCATAGAAGGCAAGGTAAGAGAAGCAACACAGGCTTCACCTGGTTTTTAAAAAGGTCAAAATATTCACTGTTTACGACAGTTAAAATGCTTTTATACTGGAAAAACTATACTGACTTCTAAAATAGCTTAGAGAATGGATACCAATTTGCAATTTGGAAGAGGCGTGTTGTAGGCATCCCTACCAAATTGCAAATCAGTATTTGATGTATCAGTGTTTTGCAACCATAATCCAGTTGCAAAACACTTAAACATTACAGACTTCCAAGTTGGGATGGTAATGCATTCGCAAAAGGGAAGAGGTCCCTTTTGTGAATCCTAAAAACAAAGTTTGCTTGGCAATAGGAAGTGGCCAAGGCACCACTGTCAATTCTTAAACATAATTTTATCAAGGGAATTGTTTTTTTTAAACGTGGCCCGTTTCCTTTAAGGAAAAGGGATGGCATTAAAAAAAAAGCTTGCTTTATTGAGAGGCGATTATAGACTCTACCAGGCCACTATACCTGTGATGGCCTCCAACTGTAGTGGGTAACAATTTGCAACCGGTCTCATCAATATTCATGAGGTAGGTCGTATTGTGACAGACTCAGAATCTGAAGTTTTTGAACAAGCCTATTAGTACATGTCAGTTCGTAAAATTCTTTACTGGTTGCAAAAATACTAATCGAAAATTGCGACCAGATGTTTGCAACTGGTTCTTTGTATATCTGTCTGTAGATCCCTGCTGACTCCATAGGACAAGAGATTTGTCTTTGCAGGTATGCAAAAGGGTTTATTCCTCAAACACAGGATTGCAGTACATGGATTAGACTTCGTAATACCCATGCATGACTAACAGCACCAACAGATACATTTACACCTCAGGGCAGAAAATATCAAGCATTGGCAAAGCAGTGGGTTTTGTACACTGCTTCCACCCTGAGACACACAACATATGTTCACATACAGCATAAATACATGCAGAAATCAACACACTGCATACAAAAATTTCCATCAAGTTCAACCAATGTATGTGCATACACCCATGCAAAGTGAGCTATAAATATACAGACATCAAGGCATCATACATAATCATGTGCAGGAGTGGGCACAAAATGATGTGCAGGAGTGGGCGCAAGTTGATGTGATTGACTGAGAGCATAGAGGAGCATAAGGTGATATGCATAACAGGAAACTTGAGATGCACTCCAAGTAAGCAGTGGGTGATGCACCTCAGGAGAGCATTGTTGCTTCAGGGGGGCCTGCTTAACAAGCTTTTTGAAAGCAGTGGATAATGTGCATCATGACAGCACTTGGTGCTGTGCATCAAGGAAGCACTTGGCGATGTGCCTCTTAAAAGCACTGGGTGTTGTGCACCTGGGGACTACTGGGCGATGTGCCTCTTGAGAACATTGGGTGTTGCTTCAGGGGAACCCTGCCAAAAGTTCTTCTGGAGAGCAATTGATAATCTGTGTCTTGTAAGCACTGGATGCTGTGCGTTAGGGGAGCACTGGGCGATTTGCCTCTTGAGAACGCTGACTCAACAGACTTACGATAGGAGTCTTAGTGTCGTCACTGGGAGGGTGTGCTCTTAGTAGCAAGTACCCTCACGCACCCGAAGGTGGCATGGTTCATCATTGGGCTTGCTCCTCGTTGGGATGGTGCTGCAATGCCCAACGGGCCTCATAAGAGGGCGCCTTGCCAGATATCTTTTTCCAACGATGATGGTTTAGGTGATGTAATCTGTATGTGGTGATGTAGGGGATGCTGTAAGGTGCAAGTGATATCGGTGGTGTTGAAGTATCTAGGGTCTAGTTGGGGCTATGGAATTTAGGTGCGATGTAGAGTGTGGAATGTAGGTGGTGGTGAACGATGGTGATATAGGTGGAGTTGTAGATAGTAATGCATGGGGTAGGTGGCGCTCTACCATGTATGCAGTGATGTAGGTGTACAGTGTAGAATGTATGTGGTGTAGGTGATGGTGTAGGTGGTGATCATTTGCAAGGCTGGCAAAAACCGAGCAGCATAAAACTAGGAAGACCTTGAATTGCATACCATTTGAGGCGTGTGGACTCTGAGGCAGGAAGCCAGGTATTTATTTTTCTGTTTGGGCAGGTGTGGGGAAATGGTGGTTTGCAAAGCATCGTGGGGATGGATGAAAGGAGGCCAGCTATATTTTTTAAATTTGAAGAAAGATGGGGGAGGGTTTTTAAGAAGGTGGTGGGGGGTGGCAAGAGGCCAGTTTTTTTTTTACTTTTCTTTATTATAGGTTATAAATGGCTCCCCCATTAAGCCTCCCCCTGTGTAAGTGTTGGAGCCCCTGGCAAACTATTTGGGGGCCATATACACCATAAAAGTATTGGTGGGAAAAAGTTCAATAACTGCAATGTGATTCACCTCAGGTTCCAAGAGAAATCTTGGACAATTCGAGCTTCGCTCGTGTCTATTTGAAGCCGTTCAGAACCCCTCAGTGAAAAACATCCCAGTTATTCACAGGTACACCCCTGCAATTCTATGCCGTATGTGAGTACAATGGCCACGCACTACAGTGAGCATGCTCTTAAATTTCTGTTACTCTCTGCAATTATGTCACAGAGGTGAGAACTAAAGCGTGTTTTCCATGGCTGTGAAGTAACAATGCACAGTCCTGGAGCCTGCCTCCTTCAGTCTGTAATGAGTTGGAGTTGTAGTGTTTAACCCGGCGTGTGCCGGATATGTCGTACCCACGCACTCGGGCCAGGCGTGGTCCGAGCGCGGTTAATAAACGGGGGTGTGGTCGCACGAGGCCAGTCGCCACCCCACTATCATACTATGTGCGCGTGCCTTTATTTAGTGCGTACAGTACTGACCTTAGGCCCAAACTGCCCGCATCGCAGCTCATCACACTGGCGACGTGTGCGAAGCCGGATCCACGCTCTTCGCACGGCTGCCACGGAGCCGGAGATTCGCCCCTGGAATCGCGCCCTCCGCCTGCGCACCGGAACAGAGCAGCAAAGCTGTCCGCGCTTCCCCAGCCTCCGCCGTTGCTGATGCCTGCGGGGGAGGTGCCCGCACATGCGACGACGCGCACCAGGTGAAGAAGTGAAGCCGGTAAGAGCGTGACCTCCCTGCAGGGGGTAGAGGCCTGCCCCAGCCCGCGCTAGACGTGCCACCTCGCCCTAGACACGCCCACACATGTGGGGACCGGCCAGGGGCACTGTACCCCCCAGGGGGAAGAGACCTGGCACACAGCATTCGAAGCTGGAGAGCCGTACAAACCCCACAGTGAAAAGAGGCTCATTGGAGAGAATCAAAGACCCCGCTCCACACTAAGCCCAGGACATTCAACCTTGGCAGAGAGAGAGAGAGGGAGAAAGGAAGCCTCCACCACATCCCCCGTCCCTAAGTAGCAAGAACAGGGCAACAGACAGGATAAGGAGGAACAGCAGAAGGGGGCACATAACGCAAGGCTCAGAATAAACCAGCAACCGCAACGCAAAAGCAGGATCCCAGAGAGACAAGATGGGAGACCCTGATCCTGACGCTAACCAGCCACCGACCCGCGTAGTCAAGCAACATGCCCCCACAGAAGTGTTACCCCCGTTCAGTGAGGCAGCCAACCCTATTACCGCATCCCCACGATGGAAGACGTGGTTGGGGCGGTTGGAAAACTACTACGTGGCAACAAGAGAGACGGATGGGGCAGTGAAGCGTTCACTGTTACTCCACTACGCAGAAGAGGAAGTATACCTCTTGTTCAAACACCTCCCCAATACAGGCGCACCCACAGACTATGAGGCCGCTATGATGGCGCTCAACGCACACTTCGACCCGCAGCTGAACCCGGATTTCGAGAGGTTAAAGCAACGCCAGGCCCGGCAAAGGGAAGGAGAATCAATCGATGCGTTCTACGCACGACTGAGAGAACTGGCAAGTACCTACACGGATGACCGGGCCACAGAAGAGATTCGCGCCCAAATAATCCAAGTGTCCGCAGCAAGATACTACGTGGGTTGATCCTGAGGCAACCGAACATACCCCTCAATGACATACTGGTCGTGGCCAGGACACATGACCTCTCGGCAGCCAGAGCTGATGAAATGGACCTAGCCCGACGCGACCAACAGAGAAGAACAGAACAGTCAAGATGGAGAGGGTTGATGCCGTGAGGACGCGAGACAGAGGGAGCGGGAAGCGAGGCCGTCCACCCCAAATTCGGAAAGGCCAGTGTGGGTATTGCGGATGCGAAGAGCACCCTGTCCAAGCATGCCCCGCCCAGGGTCGGATGTGCTCCCACTGTGGGATCCCAAACCATTTTGCATCACTATGCCGGAAAAGAAACGAACGTAAGGACAGCAGAGGGGGGAAACCAATGCGGAGAATAGCGCTGCAACTGTTGAGCGCCTCCCTGGCAACGTCGAGCAGCACAAAGCGGACTGAACAAGCCACCTACAGAGTAGAAGACACATCCACGGAAGATGATGAAGTCGAGACATACCTGGTCTCCTTCACACAAGAACTGAAAAAACGGAGAAGGCCACAGCCCACGTGCACCGTGAGGATAGCCGGATCGGAGGTAAAAGCAGTCATTGACACCGGCGCCTCCGTGAACGTTATGGGGATCCAGCAATATAATCGACTGCAACCCAAGCCTGAACTGACACCATCCAAGACGAAGATCTTTGCATATGGGAGTAACTCACCCCTGCCGCTACGAGGGAAGATGACCGTGCCAATCCGGTCGGAAGACAAAGAAATTACCACAGTCGTCCACGTCATCGACCAAGAGGCCAACACGTTACTCAGCAGCCATGCTGCCGAGGATCTAGGCTTGGTGACGTTTGCAAGAAGCGTGCGAGCGAACCAGACAGAGGAGCTGCTGAGCCCTTTCGCTGACCTTTTTAAAGGGCTAGGATGCATCAAGAGGGCCCTAGTAAAACTTCACATCGACCAAGCAGTCGCCCCGACGGCTCTACGCCACAGACGAATCCCCTTCCCCCTCCGGCCGCTTGTAGAGCAAGAGCTACAAAAACTAGAAGACCAAGGAGTCATCGAGAAGGTGTCCGGACCAACTCGCTGGGTTTCACCCATGGTCATAGCACAGAAACCACGGCAGCCGGGGAAGATCAGGTTATGCATCGACATGCGCCTCCCCAACAAAGCAATCCAGCGGGAACGCCATACCACGCCAACGATGGACGACATAGTAGCCGACATCAACGGGTCCCGGTGGTTTTCAAAATTGGACCTGAACGCGGGATACCATCAACTGGTCCTGGCTAAAGAGAGCAGATACATCACAACGTTTAGCACCCACTTAGGCTGCGACGTTACAAGCGCCTCAATTTTGGAATATCCTCAGCAGCGGAAGTGTTCCAAGACACAGTACGGGAGATCCTGAAGGCCTACCAGGGGTGCTGAATGTAAGTGATGATATCCTCATCCACTCTACCACCGCGGATGACCACTATCGGCATCTAAGGGCCACGTTGAAGCGGCTCCAGGAGTATGGCGATAGAATTCTTTGGCTACCTCTTCAACCAGGAGGGAATCCAGGTGGACCCACGGAAGTCCCAAGCCATCAAGGACGCACCATCCCCCTCGACAGTGTCGGAAGTGCGAAGCTTCCTTGGGATGGCCACGTGCTGTGGCCGGTTCATCCCGGATCTGGCTACCATAGCGGAACCCCTCCGGAACCTCACTCGCTCCGACCCCACGTGGAAGTGGGAACAGCAAGAAGAGGCGGCGTTCCAGAGAGTCAAGAGTGCCCTCCTCAACCACACCACGTTAGTATACTTCGATCCGGCCAAGCGCATGGAGCTCCTTGTCGGGGCGGTGCTCACCCAGGAGCAAGAACCTGGAAGATGTGCCGCGTTGGCATACGCCCGCAAGTCCCTATCACATACCGAAACACGCTATGCACAGATTGAGTGGGAGGCCCTGGCCATTCGGTGGGCATGCCGGCATTTCCACCTGTACATCTGCGGCCAACCATTCAAGGTCGTCACGGACCACCAGCAGTCAGTGCCCCTGTTCAAAGGATCAGCGCCTCACCCACCCCCAAGGATCGAACGGTGGGCCATCGGACTCCAGCAGTACGAGATGGAGGTGGTGTACCGGCCAGGCGCCAAGAACCCAGCCGACTTCCTCTCTCGAGATCCAGCCCCAAGAGAATGCCAAGAAGAGGCGCAGGAAGTCGAAGCGCTGGAGGCCCATCTGAATATGATCTCGATGATCACATGCCCCAAAGCACTAACCCTGGCTGATATCACAGCGGCAACTGAGGGAGACCCAGTCATCATCAGAGTGTGCAGTGCCGTCCAAGGGGGCAGCTGGAATCGGTTACTGCTGACGGCCAACGACTGGTCAGGGCCCGAAAGGGAGTACCTCACGAAAATGTGGAGGATCCGGAATGAGCTGAGCATGACCCAGGATGGAATCCTGCTGCGAGGGTCTCGCATAGTCATCCCTGCAGCTCTACAACATCACGCAACCCAACTGGCCCACGGGGGACACCAAGGGATTGAAAAGATGAAGGCCAGGATACGTGAAAAGATCTGGTTTCCAGGGCTAGAAGGCCGGGTGGAGGAGATCGTGAGGAGGTGCCAGGCGTGCCAGTTGACCAGTATGCCAGAACGACCCGCACCTGTTCAGACGGAAGAGCATGGGAAGGCCCCGTAGGAGAAAGTGAGCATCGACTTAGGGAGTTTCCCTGATGGTCGAGTGACCCTGGTCATGGTGGACAGCTACTCCAAATACCCAGTAGTGGAAGTCGTCAGCTCTACCTCATTCTCCTGGATTACCTCGGTACTTGAAAAGACATTCGCGATGTTCGGATGTCCGGAGGAACTCAAAAGCGACAACGGGCCCCCGTTCCAAGGAGGGGAATTCCGCGAATTCATGCAACACCACGGGGTACAGCATCGTTGCATCACCCCTCAACGGCCACAAGCCAATGGAGAAATTGAAAGGTTCATGAGGACCCTCAACAAGGTCCTGTGCATTGCAGGGGCTAAAACAGCAGACCCTGAGCGCCACCTACAACTGTTCCTCCGGGAGTACAGAAGCACGCTACACAGCACCACGTGTCAAGCCACCTGGGCGCTGATGTTTAATAGCCCACGCCATGACACCATCCCTATCTGCCCCGGGTGGACCCCGCCGCACTACAATGAGGAGGATGCCTTAGAGAGGAGAGAGAAACAGAATCTAGCAGCCAGTCACAGGAGAAGAGCCAAGCCCCGTGATCTACTACCTGGAGATCGAGTGATTATGCGGGATCGGAGGCCAGGAGGAAAGTTCCAGACCCCGTATGAACCGGGATACTGGACCGTAACCGGTGTCAAGGGGACCATGAGCACAGTGGAAAAGGGAGGATAGAGAGTAACCAGAAACATCTTGTGGTTCAAGGAAGTAGAAGGGACCTCGCCAGCCTCAGGCGAAGAAGGTGACTCTGCAGCAGGAGGAGTAGGAGATGGGTGTTCTGAGATGGACGGCATGGGTACTCAGCCAAGTAACCACCCGGGAGGGCTGAGGGAAGCCAACCAGGAGACCAGCGCGGCTCCCCCAAGCCCAGGGGGCCAGCCCGAAGCACCTGCGACATCAGAGGCTCGACCCCAGGATCGGGGTCATCATCCCAGGTACGGACTAAGGGGAAATCCTGTCCCGAGCTCCCGCTTAAAAGACTTTGCATGCCGATTGGTGAGTGATGAGCCAGTCCGCGAAGAAAAGAAAAAGAGACTGAGTTAAGATGGGATGTAATGAGTTGGCGGTGTAGTGTTTAACCCGGCGTGTGCCGGATATGTCACACCCACGCGCTCGAGCCAGGCGTGGTCCGAGCGCAGTTAATAAACGGGGGCGTGGTCGCACGAGGCCAGTCGCCACCCCACTATCATAATGTGTGCGCGTGCCTTTATTTAGTGCATACAGTACTGACCTTAGGCCCAAACTGCCCGCATCGCAGCTCGCCACACAGTCCATGTTTATTTCTCTGTTCAAAATATCACCATTCAAAAAGCCTGTTCACAGCAGTGGACGAGTTTGGAACCCATGTACAACATGCAATTGTGAATGGGTAACAGTAAATAAAGAGGATGTTTTTCAAGGGCTTCTTTCTAAGTGACATTACATTTAACTGGATCTTCTCTCTCCTTGCCTACTTCCGGTCACTCACCAGCCCGCGGTGGAAAACGTCCCGGTTAGTCACAGTTACCTGTCGGTGATTTATATAAGGTTTGGCATTGTTAGCTCAAAACATACTCTATAATGGGGGCAATGAAGAATTAATGAGAAACTGGCTAACTATATTTCGTCTCACATTAAGTCTAATTATAAAACACAGCTCCACTGCCCCTTGTTTGGCACACAACATGTCGGGGTACTAAATGGTCGTCACTGAAGCTAACAGCGCCCCTGCTAAGCGAATAAACATTCACTTTCCAGTATCTGCCTGAATTTGGCTCTAATCTCGACAGGTTTCATCAAGGCCTGGCTTCAAGGTTCACAAATGGATCTAATGAATTCACACCAGCTGCTAGCCAATTACTTTGCTAACTGCGGTTTTTTTTTCGTGCCTGGGGTGATGTTAAAATATCACCAGTAATGCCACTTGCTCAGGAAGTGCTGTAAAAACGCGTGTGATCAAAGAAGTCGCTGCTCATAACTGCTGACAAGAAAGAAATTACAATCAGGCCCCGACGAAAGGAATACATGAACGCGCGACAGCACTGTGCACTTACACAGTCTAAAAAGCTGCCTATGGAATAAAAATGAAACAAAATGTTAAAGTCTGTTATAAAGTTGAAAGTATTACAAATATTTTCGTCTAATACGTATCTCTTAACAAAAATGGTACGGTTTTGTTCTATACTTCATCTCAAAGAATTTGGCATCGAATTGATACTAGCTGAAGACAGCGGTAGAGACAGTGTACTATAGATTTTAACGAAAAATATCAACATCACATAAACAAAAAAATGTTAATTAGGAAAAAGATGACTGAGGATAAGGATGTCTTCTGAGGGCAGGTTTTCGTTTTTGCATTTTGAAAAGAAAGCCACATATATGCAAATGGGGCAACATGCACACCGAAAATCTTATAGTTGCAAAAAGGAGGGGATGCTTAAACATAACAAAAAACAGGCAGGATGCTAGACTTACACAATTTTAAATCTAAAGCGAAGTATGAAACAGGACCAACAACTGTTTGACGCAGATGTTGAAATGTAAATCACGCTTACTGTTGGAATTTTTGTAACAAATAGCCACACAAGGAGAACAAAGTTTGTTTTCCTATGGTGTTAATTTGGCACATCTACGAATGTCATTGTCGCGCTGTTTGTCTGAATGACGAGTAATGTCACAAAAGCACTTTCAAGGGCACTTGAAAAACGCGTGCACTTTTTATATTACATATGAACTCTTTTGTTGTTACTATACCCTTACTAGAGAGATTGTTGACTGAGAGGACGGTCACGTCCAAGGCCAGCATGTGCTGCTGGAAAGAAAGTTACAAGGTAAGAGGGAGGAATGTAAACCGCTGCTGTGTAAGGAAGTGTGCTCACGATTCAAAGACAAGCAGTGAAGATGATATGATACGGGCCACAGGCCAGGGAGATGATCGCATGGCTGAGGAGATGCGAGGATGGTGCAAGAATGTAAGGGAAATAAGTAAAGTCATAACAGGTGACGGCGAGATAGAAGAGGCCTTTGCTGATTATTGTCAGGATTTCTTCAGTTACAAACTTGCCTGTGAAATTGACGATGTAACTAGAAATGGCAGCATGCGCCTGACATTGGACTGAAGAATACAAATCTGGTCTAAAATACTTGAAAAGAGGTGGGGCGTGAAATTTTTCAACTCCAGAAAGGAGAAGCACTGGGACCAAACGTTTTACTGTCTCATCTTCCTACTCAATAGTGAGATAACAAATATTAGCTAAGATTTTGATGAAAAGACTACTCCTGGTTCTGTCTGAACTGTCCCATCCAGACCACTCAGGGTTCACAAGACTCAACCTTCATAGACTGTATAGTAATTTACTGTGTTAATGTCAGAACCGATTAACTTGATGTCTCTCTGCCAATAAGGCTCTTATCTCACTAAAATGGTCCTTCATTTTTGCAATCGTGGGAAAATGGGATTTGGACCCACTATTAAAACAAGGATAAAAGTGTAATGCAAACGCCTACTGCCAATGGTAAGTGTCAGCGGGAGCCAATGGGATCCTCCCCAAAACACAGTAGGACAACACTGGACTGCCCAGTCTACATGATTCTGTTTTCTATAGTTTTAGAACCTTAAGCTAATTGGAGATGGAACTGGTATGATAACTGCAATAAGCGAGTATCTTTTACTGCAATGATATACAACTGTATGTAGCTCCCCCAAGTACCTCTTAAACAGGCTAATGTTCATTTCTGAGATTTAGGGAAGATATTCTGGGTTTTGAATCAAATGGATGAAGCTGATGCTTTCCTTGTCAAAAGCATGCTCTTCCATGCTGTCAACACCTATATCGCTCAGGGATGAGCACAATCATTTTAAGTACTGAGGGATATGGGCGTCATCAGACTACAGAGAAAAGCTAAACCCATTCTTACAAGACTTGAGTTTAGATGTCTCGCTCTGGAAAAGGATCCCTCTTTCACAGATGAGAATAATGGTTCTGTTTAAAATGATAGCTCTGTGGCAGTTCCTATACACACTCTAAAACAAACCTTATGACAACCCTAGTAAAGTCGTAATTAACAGAGGGAGGAGCAGCCAAGAGAGATATAGCCTCAAAAGGAACACTGACACTCGGGACATCTCTCTGAGTGGGCTCTCGACTACCCAATTTATACGACTGGACATGATTTAAAGGATGTGAGGTAATAAGTATAAATTGGGAGCTGTGTGGGACATCACTTATGTTAAATCATTTTCACAACTACAAACAGAATTGTTACTTGACAATAATCAGACAGTCAGATACTTACAACTTAATGCATTGTGAACCCACACTCATAAAAAACGACCCTACTAGACGAATCAGCACTAAAAAAGTGATTGTTGAAGGACAGGATTATGAGAAAGGATTGGCCAATGAGATACAGCACTCTGATTGCTAATACACAGAGAGAACCGGGGAGTCAGGTGACATACTGGGTACAAGATGTGAGGGACCTATAAGATGCATGTTAGGAAGATGCACTGATGCACCATCCGGTGGTGTCAAATAGATAGGGGCTTTGTCTGGTCCAGTTAAAAACTACACAGAATTTAGTGTGCAAGGGTCCAAACTATAGGTTTGAGGGACTGGATGATGAAATGTGCTTGAGGGCATGTCGTCTAAGCGGAAACTATTTCCATACACTATGGAGTTGTGTAAGTATTCAGACTTTTTAGGCTCAGGTATTAAATACATTGGATGACATGGCGACACGGACACTAAACTTGCAGATGCGAACAGGATTAATGGGGGTATGGAAAACACAAGTCGCAAACAGGTATCAGAAACTATTTGTCAGCCAAGGATTGATAGCTGTGAAGAGGGATACAGCGAAATTATGGGGTAGTTCTAACCCACAAATGACTGGGGAATGGAGCTGAAATATGTACATGCGTATGAATGAAGATAGAGTGGTTCATGATCAGAACATCATGGATTTGAATAAGACATATTTGTGACCCTTATACAGGGGAATGGGAGAATCGCTGTGCTTTTATTGTTTTATACATGCATCAGGGTTATGGTGTGTTGCCAACAGGGGGCAACTTATTTTGTTAAGTGTCAGTGGCTGGGCTGAGGGCTACTCCCTAGGAGCTGACTCATCTTGGAACATCACTAGGTAAATGGAATGTCAGATAACTTTTTCACGATCACTTATAAGTTCATTTTTTACACAGTTGTTGTATTATCATTTAAGCACTTATAATGGAAAAGAACAATGAAAAATCAATAGGATGCGTTTTTCTATTTTTCTTATTTATGAGTATCTGTAAATGTATCTACTATCTAATTATGTCTACTTATTCACCATTTGTATTGTGCCTTTTGCATCTTCTTCTGTATTCCTGCACACTGATAGCAAACCAGCTCTAATTATTTGTGCATGGTCATTCTTAGATGTAGATGAGCTCCAGCTTCAATATTCTATTTACTGTAGCATAAATTGGGAAAGGGTACGATATATAAATAAACTCTCCAGTGAGCACACAACTCATCAAATGAGCTCCTCGTATTTTGTACAGCTGCATTTTTGATCTAACTTTAAATTAATCGCAAATTATGATTTTTTTTAGCCAATGCACAAAAATGAAAACACAATCACCAAACCTGAACAAATGAATCGGATATTACTAACAAACAAAACTGAAAAAAATATGATTTTCATTTCTAGAGCGAAGTTCTTGAAGGAAAAATTGCTGACCTGCACCTTTTTTTTATCTACCAATGGTTACTTTTTGATTCCAATGTTTGATAAAATAATTATGTTACATTGGTAAGTATTCTCGAAAACATTATTTAATTATAAAATACTTTATGTCCCTTTGATATGTTTGTGAAATTAACTCTCAATCTCTCCCATGAGATTGCAGAAGCCAGAAAAACAATCTCTTAGGAGCGACCCAGATTGCTTCTAGATGCCCAAATAAAGATTGTGAGATCTTCCCAATGAGAGAGGGTCACAGAGCAATAAGAGAAACATACCAAAGACTTGGAACAATTGCTACAGGAGACTGTCTTTTTAACTGGACATCTCCTGACATGATTTTCGCTATTCACTATAAAAGAATATTTCTTTATTTCAGGGGTTCTCATATGCTACTTGTATATTACTATGGTGAAATACCAGCAAAAGTGTGGTACACCAGCAAAAGTGTGGTGCACTTCACCAGCTCAGACTACCAAGTTTGACTTTCTTACTGCTAAGAAGTGTAGTCCTTCCTGCTAAGAAAAAGAACCTTTATTAACATCTTACAGGGAACACAAATTTCAAATCCATAACCTTACTGACAATCCATACATTGGTGGTGGGTAAGGTTGCAAGACCCAACTACCCATACAGGGGCCACAAGAAAACACAACAATCAACAGACAACCATGCTAAAAGAGACATGTGTCAGTGCATCCTGGGTCCATATTACTCCTGCAATTACTCCAAAAGATGACCTGCTAATCTCTCGCTCTAGGGCACATTTTACCATTGCTCTCTTCTCACCCTCTCTCAGAGGGCATATTTCTCCCCTCTGTTCTCCAGAGTAGCCAGCGGTTCCACACCTACCTCTAAAGAGCATTTTACTTTTGCAGCAAGCGGTTGCACACCTTCCTCTGGAGAGCATATTACTTTTGCAGCAAGCGGTTGCACATCTTCCTCTTAACAGCATATTTCTTTGGCTTCTCTTTATCCCCCACTGACATCGTACAATTATCCCCATCTTTTCTTAATGGCTGGTTTTTCCTGACCTCTCTCCCATTTTGCTACTGTAGCCCTTCTGTGACCCAGAAGGCACATTTTTCAATCCTCCTCACCATTGTCAATAACTAATTACCACTAATGGTCCACTAAAGATGTTGCTATTGTTCCTTCCTTTGCAGAGCAAATGTTTCTTCTCCCTTTCACCTCCCCCATACGGCTGCATTTTTCTGTCCCACTTCCCTCCCTCTGCCAACTGCATGTTGCTTTTGGTTCTCCATGGGCACGCAGAGTGCATATTTCTCACTTCAGTGTGCATATTTCTCACTTCTTCCCTCCAGACTGTGATTCACTCCTTCCCTCAACCAACAGATCACACTAAATGCTTTTCACTATATAAAGCTACATATACCGCTTGCTTGTTTCCTAAAGATCTTTCCCCGTGTTTGATCCTTCTACATATTTCTTAAATTTTGAACTTTCGGAAAATGTATAAATATATATTTGCTTGGTTGCTTAGTAAATAAATGACAATGCAATACCGATGTTTCACACGTTAGTCTGACGAAAAAAGTTTGTAAACGTAAACCAAAATTTTATAAATTTATTTTAGTACATTTTGTAACCCTTGAAACAACAACAAAAAAAGTTTTGCTGCGCAGCCAAATTAGCTGGTCAATCCTTGTGCACACAGATCAGAAAATTGTCTCTTAAACATGTCATCCATTATCATTTTACGCACATGCTACCCGAAATTTTTTTGAATTGTTCAATCGCATCATTGAAGGCTATCGACTTCTCAACAATCACTCAGATACGAACGAGACCATTTTGCTCTATGATTTAAATTATAAACGGACAGGCTTGTAACCCAGCTAGTGCATCTGGAGGCAGAAGGCACTCTTTTTTTTTTTTTTAATGGCATCTTTATTGGGTTTTGATACTTTTCATATACATTGGAAAAGACCAGCATTCCAGTACAACAGTGGAATCACAGTATTGTGTAGCATAGATGTTCAATACCAGCGTAGACCAGTGAATCGTGATGGTGTAACAATTTTGAACCGTGAATAATTAAACAAAAACCATGAGCCCGATTCCCTTCTTGCATGTAGTTAACGCAGGCACGGTCTAGACATGCCCACAATCATTCTGAGGTGGGAGAGTAGCCACTCACCCTCTTTATAGATACATAGCCTTAGTACACCAGTAATGACGTATCCATGACGCAATTTTCCGGCAGTTGTGCAGGAAAAACCCCCTGTGGTTCTCCCCAGGAAGATAGGGGTAGAGAAGAAATCAGCTGCATGGGGGGCATAAACATCCTGTTGGTTGTATCCCACTCTACAAAACTATCAGCACTCTTCGAGGCTCCCTTAAGTGTGGAGAGGAACCCTTCCCATGCGGCTGCAATGGGGCGCATCCTCAGACCCTGCATCTCATCTCTGCGAAGCACCGCTGCCTATACCCCGCCCCACTGAACAGTCACTGTCTGCATCTGTGCCACCCTTGGGAGTGTCAGGCCTTCCAATGCATTGCAATTGCGTGCCTAACAAGCAGCATTGCCATATCTATGAGTCGGTTCATGGCGCCACCCGCTATTCTACGCTTGTAGAGGCCCAACAGACAGCTGGCAACATAGTCTAGGTCTGAGCGGCCTGTAACCCGGGCGAGGGCCACTCATACCTCTGCACACAACTCAAAGGCAAACGGACAGCTTCAGAACATATGCAGCATATTCGCCACAGGGGCTTGCAGTGAGGGCACTCAGGCATCACTGCAGGGTATATTTTGTGCAATCTGTCTTGTGTTAGGTAGGCTCTATGCAATATATTATGTTGAATGTACTGAAATCAGGCATTTGCGGGAAACCTTACGTGGGTAGAACAGTGCTCTGCTTCATTGCTTTGCAGACAGTGCATGGCCAATGTCCAGTTGCCAGGTGTATCGAAGAGTTGCCAATGGGCCTTGTAACTAATGGGAATGATTTTTGTGGCATTAACCCCTCCAATGCTTATAGAATCGCTGATCTTCCCCCGAGCTATATACGTTTCTTGCAAGAAGGCTATGTGAGTCTCCCTGCCTCCTGATGTATTGATGGACATCGTGACGTCTCTTGGCCGCGCCCATGCCCCGGACATTCCAAGTTAGAAATGATGTTCTATTCATAATGGGGGAGGGAGGGGGTGGAGTGGGCCTAGAAGGTGGATCACCGTCCATCAGGAAGGGCAGACTGTCAGGCCGTACCCATGTTTGGTGCCATGTGTATGTGTTGGGAAGCTCAAATATAACAGTAAAAGAGCATACCCAACTCACAATTCCAGCATAAAAGAGATACATCTGGCTGCCCAAACAGTTAGTGTAATGTGTCAAGCTTATGGGTACTATGTTGTGGCGCCAAAGGGCCATTGGGTCCCCAGTGTAGGGGAGGCAAGCGAGTTCACAAAGATCCATCCAGGACCTGCTGTGTCCGGGTATGGCAATGTCTGGAGGCGCCTGTCTGCAGTGGAGAAGTGTACTGCCCTCAGCCTGGACCATGGGGGGGGGGGGGGCAAACAAGGAGGGGCGTCAATGTGAAAATTACAGGAATAGTCAGCAAGGAAGCATTGTGTTTATGAAAGTCACTTCACCTTGGTGGATGCGGCTAGAGTAGTTCAGCAGCCATCTGGGAAGTGACCTCAAGGTGCGGGGTGGATGATGTGCTTAGCAGAGCTAATCGCCGACTCAACCTCGTAGGAAGCATCCCTTGATCCCTCAGGGGCACCAACTGTATCTGGATCCTGAAAGTGGGCCGCCACAACAAGCACCAAGATCCTCTTGGTCCCACACTGGGCCCCACTGCGCTGGCATGTGAGGCCCAGGAGACCCTGCCATTTCTGCGTGGCTCCATTCCTTGGCACTGTTGACGCTCTGGTCGGGGTAGTCCAGGGAGGGATTCCTGCAGGGTGGTGTCACTGTCTGTGGGTGAAGCATGCTGCCGCTGCTCAACCCAGTCCCACGCATCACTTTATTCTGTGAAGAAGTAGGATTTCCCATTTGCCAGCACTTTGAGTTTTGGCAGAAACATGAGTGAGTACTTAAAACCGGCTTCTCTCAGTTTGCATTTCACTCCTATGAAGGACGCTCATCTACGCTGAACCGTGTAAGCGTAGTCGAGGAATAAAAGGATATTGGGGTTGCCAAAGAAGATGCAGCCAAGGCACCTAGCAGCCCCTAGTACTAACTCACTGTCCCTAAAATTTAGTATACTGGCCACCATCGGTCTTGGCAGAACACCACGTGTGGTGCGTTTAGCCAGAACTTTGTGTGCCAGTTCAACGATAAAGTAAGGAGACAGTCTGTCGGGCACAACTTGTGTAGAGAGCCAAAATTCCACAAAACCCATGGGGTTGTCTCCCTCCGCACCCTCTGGGAAGCCAACCAGTCTGATATTATTGCCCCGCGTCCCTAGATATACATAAATCTTTTTTTTTTAATAACTCCAACACTACTGAACAGATTCACACAAAATTACAAAAAGCACTCTTTCTGGATAAGATCTAGCTTTCTGCCAAATTTGGTGTAATTCCATTCAGTGGTTCGGGCTGTGGTCTTATTCAAAATTCCTATGGGAAATTGCATGGGGAAAACGCAGTTTGGACCCCCCCTATTTCCCGGTACCAGCTTGATGAATCACTGTGAAACTTTCCAAACAGCAGCTGAAGTGAGTGGCAAACTAATTTTGAACAGATTCGTCAAACAGCACCAAAGTTACTAGTAAAACAACACTTTTCCTATGGAATCTAGGTCCTAACTATAACTACCTACTGGTGAGCGCCAGTAGGTAAAAAAAAAAAATATATATATAAGCATTTGCATTTTAAAATAAACTTCCCTTTGAGGATACTACAGGGTTGTAAATGCAGGCAGCTGTACGTCATAAATTCGATGAATTTGATTACTGGCAAAAACATAATTGTTTTCCACTCTATGCACCTACCAGAAATCTAATGATTGTGGGATTAATAATAGCTAGGATGAATTGTGTATAGAGATTAGAATCAGTTGCTTGTCGTCCCCTTATTGAGACGGAGATTATAATTTGGAAAATATTTGGATAAACTGAGGCAACAGATATTTTGATGAATAAGATACAATGTAAATGAATTATATTTCTGTGACACTCCTGAATAGGCCAAGATGGCAGTCAAGTGTTTTAAAAGTCTATGTTTCTTAAGGGGAAAAAGGTAACACACTAACAGAGTGATCAAGGCTTGTTTAGCTTAAGGCGTCTCTTTTCTTAACCCTCTGGAGTGCCCGTTGGACTTTTTTGTTTACAGATTACTTGAGTTGGCACTGATGCACAGAGGCACCCGCCCCGACAGGGTCTGTGTCAATGAGTGGAGTATCGAAGATATATAGATAGATATATATATATATATATAGCACATTGACTGGATGTATATATATATCCAGTCAATGTGGTATTTTGTCCCTCGATATTGCTGCTGTAGGATATTCCGTCCCGTCGACATTTGGGACTCGATTCTAACAGCCTACACCTTATATGTAGGATTGTGCATTATTGAAGGTGTTCTCTTTTTATTAAAAATAAAGTTTATTATAAATATAATATTGCACAGGCACTGCAGCAAAACACGAAAAGAGCACAAACTTTGGCCCTCATGCAGGACTTCAATACACTACCTATAAAGTAACTTGATAAGCACAGCCTCTTCTTGCCATACCATTCCCATAGAGCAGTGTGCTACCTGGTGCAAATGGGCATTAGCACTTCTCTTACGATCATGAAGCGCTACATAAACGCAACCCATACAACACTGCAAAATAGTTCAATATCAAATAGTGAACTTTGGCCTTAAATTAACTTTGTACTCGAAAATATAACAAACTATCAAATGATTTACTTATTCTGACATTAGAGATGGTCATATAACGATATAGGGTAAGGAGTTTCAATATACTACGTTTCTTTTACAAGGACCAAGTCAGGGCCTCCCCAACAAGGTTGATACGTTAAAATACTGTATTATAAGTGCAGTGAAAAAGGGAGAGAGAGGGGACCAAAATGTGCGATGTTTAGAATATTCCTGATTAGAAGGAAGTTGAGTATGAAATTAGCAACAAAAAAAATCGGACTGCACAATTTAAAAGGTTAAAATCTTAATGTAAACACAGAATATGGATAACTCTCTCTCGCATATTATATGTCCATGGTGGGTTTCTCGTTTTTCTGAAAACAAGCCTTGACTTGAATATCGCACATTCTTGAATCAGGACAGGCCAGTGTCATGTGCTGTGTTGACAGCTGCAAAAAACGAACTCCTTTTTCCCATACCTGGACCACCTAAGAAATACAAAACTACAGACAAGAAAGACTCCTTTGTTAATCCCCTACATTCCGCACATAATGTTAGATATGTGGAATTTTCACGACCACAGACAGGCTTTGCAATACAAGGGGAGTCCTGGGTCCCTACATTTTAAAAGCCAGTTCCATGAAGCTTCGTCCTCTGGTGCTACCTTTTACTTTATATTTTGGAATTACAGTGTAGCCTGTTAGTGACACACAACTTGAATTGAACGTCTGAGGGGGCACAAAAATCTGGCCAACTTGCAGCCATTACTCTTAGGCCGTACGCCGCATCTTGGCCTCTAACTGCGCGTTCCTGGCACGAATGCTCGCTCTTGTGCTCTGTTGTGGAATTTCATCTTCCTCGGGCACCATGTGGCTGAAATCAGGGCACCTATACTGGGAGCCATGGTTACACTATTCACAGCAGAGAGAGCAGCTATGCTGCGCTGTCAGAACGCATCACACTCCGAGGCTGTCCATAAACCATAGCGCACAGACGTCAATGCACTGCTAGAAACTGGAAAGTGATGTATGTACACGCTGGGCTACCTACAAAGCGGGACTAATGACTCGAACAGTGTAGTTCAATTAAAGCTTTGGCAACAATAACACATATGTATTTCTTTAAAGGTTGAGTGATTTAGCACTACTGGACACCTACAGATGCATTCACGTGCAGGGATACTAGCAACAGCATGAAGTTAAGATGAGCAATGTAGACTAACAATATTGTATTGTACTGCAGCATTTACACAGCGCTTACTACCCCTATGTGGGGCACTGAAGTGCAAGCCTACATGAGCAGTATGCTGAACGCGTAGGATGTGTGGTTGGAAGGATGTTGATTTCATTTTGATCCTATGTGGGAAGTGTTTCCATGTTGTGCATGAAGACCACCGAGGTGCGGTTATTGTATTATGCTACGCAGAGCATAGCAGTGTGTTGGATGATGAAGTGAGGGAGACAGACATGCAGTTTTATGGTTTTCAGCATGCTGGTAGCTTTGAACAGCCCTGCAGGTCCCTTTATGGTATTTTATATGACATAGTCTGCTCAGCTGATTACTGCACTGGGTTGTCCAGTCTGAGATTTTGTGTATAATTGTGGTCCAGAGCTTGCGTGGTTGGAGGGATAGAGAAGTAGAGGGATCTGTTGGGGTGGGTATTTTTATTATTATCCTGCATCGGAGATGTATAGAAGTGGTCAGATTGTATAGGTATTTGGGACCTGCAGTGAATGGACTGTGATCCCCCCTCTCACTGAATAGCACTGGAAACAATGTAATATATGTCAATTCTTTAATCTTCATTATTTATGAGACCTCTAAAGGAAAGATATTTTTAATCATAAGTGTGTTATAGATTCTCCACCTCTGCTTTTGCAAACTTCCACCAGTGGTCCTATAACCAGCACTTGATGACGCGCAATACCACGCGATCTCCCTAAAGTGCACTACTTCCCCAGGGGCTAGAACTTAGCTTTACAAGTAGAGCAAAAAGTACTGTGGGCCACTAGAAAAACTAAACATCACAAACAGCGCCTGAACAACCACGGAATTAAAGAGTACACGTTTCAGGCAGCTGGTCTTTCATTATCCTAATGTTGCTAACAGGGCTTTGTTTGAATAGAAATAAATTCTTATTAGTAAATGTAACCCTAACCACTGTGTTACATTTTGAATCCCGAGTTTGTGCCTCCCAGCCCAAGCACTCTTAAAAAATGCCTACATCTCGTAGTGCCCTGTGGCTTCTGTAACATTTTCCATACACTGACATACACGCGTATAATTAATTGTCTCTATGTGTGTGTGATGTAAAGTGCTCCAGCACCATAATCTGATATGAGAGGCGCTATAAAACAAATGAAATTCATTTGAGAGAGGAGCTATGGAGAGATGAGAGGCACTGTTGGGAAGTGATAGTGAGGGAATCATTGAAAGGCCCCAGTAAAGATTGTTATAACTTGGTGCACTGTACGCCCATCATTTACTATGTTTTAAAAGCTAATACAATTGAACATATAATGAAAAATATGCAATATTTTTACAATTTTTTCACAAATTGTCTTGGGCGGAGAACACTCCCCAAACCCTCCTTGTAGTGGCTGGGCTCGCTCGCTGCCCTTGCTCTCTACGTAACGTATGGGGGCTGGTCTGCCAAACGTTGCCAAGGCTGTCTGGGGTTCCCAGTCCAGCCCTGCCAGTGAAACGTACACACAATCCTGCTTCCTAGTAAAGACTATTGGATCTTGATGAATCTTTTTTTTTTTTAATCTGCATCATATTAGACTGTTGAGAAAATAATCTAAATACGCAAAGTTGCCAAAAAATAAAATGAGCACTAAACACTGAAAAATGTGTGCAACGGAGCTAGAACTACAAGAAGGTTACTAAGCTTATGTTAAAAGAGTAGCAGAGGACAATGTTGTGACTAGAAAAGCGCTGGAGTGCACCACTTAGAAGCCATTAATAACAACTATTCGCTGGATTATATCAACCGCCCATGGTCAGTAAATGCAGAAGTCCCCTACAACGCATGATGAAACCGCTGGCAGCAGTCTCGTTAGTCAAAAAATGCAGATCAAATTACTTTTCGCTGACAAGAAGTGTTTACGTTACTGGACACATACGTCAATGAAACCACGAGACTGAAACTCACAATATTGAGGTCGGTATCGACCTATAAATATAACAAGACCATAATATCAATTCCCAAAATATTGCGATATTGGCGTTAATGGTAGTCAATCTACACTTACCTTGACAATATTCAATATACTCATTATTATAGTCACAATAAAGCCACAAGTCGGTATTCCAGGGGTCGACATTGTGCATACAAACTGTCACAGATCATCATGTGTGCTCTTTTCTGATGGACATCATGGGAAAGAAAACAAAATAAAAGAAAACGCTGCAGCTGGCCAAGAGCTGTAAATTGCAGTCCTGCCAGTACCACGCATTAGGCGTTAGACTAACGCATTTAAGTGTGGTGCTCCGCATCACCGCACTGAAATGCATTGTCACGCATAATGCATAGTCTCAGAGCTGTCACGGAAAGAGCACTGCAAACTGTGTGCGGCAGCTGCAGTGCGGGCCAGTGCCTGCACAGGCTGCTCCCGCAGGCTTAAATAAGCGGTCCTCCAAGCAGCTCAGGCTCAGCCTCAGAGTGGCAGTCAGTGCTGCTACAATGTATCTTTTTTGATTCCTGCGGCGCCGTGGGGCTGAGTCACTAGACAGCCTGACGTCAGGGCCCGGCCGGTAGCGCCCAATAGCTACACAGCCGGGGTCTGCCCCATTAAGGGTCAGTGACACAGTCTCAGACTGGCCGAAGCGCAGCAAGAGGACGTGACGTCACGTCCTGCTACTACCAGAGCACGGGGACATAATTTACTGTGAGGAAGGACTCTGCAGACTGACGGGCTGCTCAGCCTCACTCTCACACAGGTTTGTGGGCCCGGGGCATGCTGCATCATGATGGTGCTCGGCTGCTTAATGTTCCAGCAATCTACTTCGAACCTACCTGTCCAGGCCTCCCGCAGTCACGCTGTTAGGGGCCCTGCTGCCTAGCCAAGAGCTAAATAATTGGCCACGCCAGGGAATTATTTCTGAGCAGCCCAGGCCACCGACTCAAGTCCGCTGGGTGAGAGGAAGAGTGCTGCATTATGGATCATCACGGAGGAGACCGAGGTGAGAGGGCAGGTGGGAGTCACGAGGCTGCCTGGGGGCAGAAGAACTACAGAACGTTACGAACACAGTAAGTTCAAGTAGTAGTAACCACCCGCCTGCCACTAGTCAGTCACAATCAAATTAATTTAATTTTAGGAGGCGCGCGTGACGTATATTCTTTCTATGGAAGTAAGTTCCGGCCTCCTATTGGAGTCTTAAGCTAAGCGGGCGTCAGCCATACACAAAAAGGTACGGTACACCAGACATGCTATTGCCGCTATAGATTCTAGAACATGAGTTGGTGCCGCTGGGCGACACAGCAGCAGGTGCAGTGAGTCGGGGGATCACTGTTGCTACAAATTTAACAAAATATACTGCAGATCAGGTTTGGATTGAGGTTCCAGCGGTGCTGGCTGTCCCTTTCATCCTTCTGAGGATGGTTTAACTCAGCACCATAGTTGAGTTAGTTTAGTAAGTGTGCCTCACTCAGAGTCCGGCATTTAGTAGTTGGTAACTTGCTATGGCTGCTAAAATGTACTTCATTCTAAGCTGCCTGCCATGCCCCTACATGCTTCCCTCGTCTTCATTGCTTGATTTTGCTCGTAACAGTGTCACTCATAGTTGTTCAAATGTCACTCATAATTTCACTGAAATTATGAAAATGTCACACATGGCAATCTGAAACCTTGGCAGCTATGAAATTGTATAGACCAACATCAACCAAAATGAAACTCCTTTTACCCGCAGGCCAAACCAATACCAAGGAGACAACTGTCATCACAAATAGCATATGTCAGGACTGTAACCATCTGTATACATAGGGGAACACTAAGTTAAATTAACCCCAGCAGGCCGCCGACATCTCCTAGCCATGGGCTTGATCAATACCACAGAGACAACTGTCATCTAAAATACCACACCTCAGGGGCACTGCCTCGCACAGCAACAATGTGTACAGAGAGAACACACACGTACATCAATACATATTAACATCCACGGGCTGCTTAACCTCATTCGAATCACACAACCAGCTCAGACCGTCAATCTGAGAAACGCATCTAGGGCACACACAGCAAAGCCAAACAGCACTGAAGCAGCCTAAAATGTGAGCCAGTGGTGTAACTGCCTGGTTTTAGTCCACTGAAACCCATCACGGTGGGTCTAAACTCAGACGTGCGAAAACCATTTTTTTTTAGCTATTATGGGGTCACACCATCGCTGAATTTCCCCCTATTTCCCCACCAGCAAGAATTTTAAAAACCCGGCTTTGATTCATGTTTCAAGTCGCCTCGCTGTCTCCCGCTGTGTTCTCGCAATACCGCAAAGGGGAAGTCTAACAACAGTAGGTCTGCGTTTGTAAACATATTTCAGCATCTCTGAATAAAAAAATCATGTGTTAGTGCTGCAGGCCATATTTTTCAAAGGTGCCCACCAGAGGCATCAGATGAAAAAGTCCTTTGATAAATCATGCTCGTCTCTTTGTGCGCAGACAGATCCATACATCAAATAACATTCATGTCAAGATGTGTTTTTATAATGACAGGACAACCTCGGAGACAGGTGGTTTATCAAACTACTCAGCTACGCTTCAAAGTCTTTGCTATCAGTGTAAACAGCAGATTTGAGAAACTCTTTAATCTTTGTGGCAATCTCTCATCCACCGTTTACCATCATGGCCTACAGTATGAGAAAACAAATGTTATGCCTCCCCTCTCCTACATCAAATATATGTATTTACTCAATTGTATTTACTAGAAGCGAGGTTGCAGTGGGGTCTCGCTACAAACGTATAAAGAAACACTACACGATAAAAGTAATTTCATATTTCATTCAGTCGTTTCTTGTAAGAGCCAAAACAAGTTTACAGAAAGCAGGAAAATATGTAGACCATGCTGTACACAGAAAATAAGACAATAGTTACTCCCAAAGATTCAGGTTGGGCCTATTTATGATCTATGCACATTTGACTACTAACCGATCTGTTTGAATTGCTTACAAAGATCGAAGCTGTTCTCAGACATCATGTTTACTCATTCAGATAGCGTTGAATGCCTGCAATTAGCTGACTTCTAAGCACTCTCAGGGGCATATGTACAAGGACTGGTGATAACTATCACTAACGCTAGTTAGCAGCAGTTTTTTTATCGCCACTTACCGCTGAAAACTATTGCCATGTTAGCAGCGTATTTACAAGCCGTCGCTACATGGCGATAGTATCAGGGATCAGCGGTGAATACTGCCGCTAACATTAGCGCGATGGCGATAGGAATTCCGGCGTTAGCGGGCGAAAACTACCGATAGGCCCATTAGCGGCAAAAAAACTCACGTTAGTCAGCCCAACGTGAGTTTTTTGCCTCTAATGCAAAAAATAGCCTATCTGCAACCTCCAATAGAAAATAGGCATAAAAACCAAAAAATGCAGAATGTAGCAGCCAGGGCCAAGTGCAGCACACATCAACAACCCCTGCAAGCCACCCAACATCCAGGATGACCAGGATGAGAGCCTGGATGCCTCGCTGGACCTGCGTCTGGAGCCTGGATGCCTCACTGGACATGCGTCTGGAGCCTGGATGTCTCGCTGGACCTGCGTCTGGAGCCTGGATGCCTCGCTGGACCTGCGTCTGGAGCCTGGATGCCTCGCTGGACCTGCGTCTGGAGACTGGATGCCTCGCTGGACCTTGGATGCCTCGCTGAACCTGCGTCTGGAGCCTGGATGCCTCGCTGGACCTGCGTCTGGAGCCTGGATGCCTCGCTGGACCTGTGTCTGGAGCCTGGAGTGGGATGCGGAGGAGCTGTAGTCGATGAGCCATGGCGGTAGACATTGAGGCACGGCGATCGCCCGTACCTGGTGGTGAAGTCTGGTCGGTCGCATGGAGACACCCCGTAAGGGTGAGTAGCTGCGCTATATAAAAACTGACTTAATGACCTGTGTGAGAAGACTGCCTTGTGCCCCTTGGAGCTGTGAATGGTAGAGGCGCTCCTGCACACCAACGTAGGGAGGTCTGCATCGCATACTACGATCCACCACTACACCGGGGTGCACAGAGAGGATTACCAATGGTGGGCAGCACCTCTCTGCATTACAGGCTGGATGAGGTTGCAATGGCTGAACGCTGTGGAGGGTGAGGCCCCTGAGCTGCGCCAAACTTGTGTTGCGGGAGCGTTGCAAGTTCACACCTAAGGGGCCCCTGCTGCATCAACTGCATCGGGAGATTCACCAGCGGACTTGGTGGCGACTGCTGTACCCACGCTTGTAAAATCCCACCTGGCTGAGGCTCCTGCTGGGTGAGTCACAGATTTAGAGAGAGTTTAGCAGATTGCGCCACAGTGTCAATGTCCAGGTAAGGAGAAGGTGGGACACGTAGTGGAGGAGGCCCGGGGGTCGAGTCGCCCAGGCCTAGCACCAGTAGATGACGCACCCCCAGTGTCGGCTCATCCGCTATGGCGGAAGAGCGTCGCCCCACTGCTTCCAAGCAGTGCAAGAAGAGGAACAATCATCACATGATGATAACTTCCTGATGTTATGGTGCCATGTTTCCGTTGCGGGCTGGAGGGTGGGTAGAGCTGCTCCACTCACGGAGCAGGGCAGGGGCGGAGTGGCATGCCCACTCAAGTACGCAGTGACTGTTTGGTCGGCCCGCTCAGGCCGCACAAAGCAGTCATGCGCACTGTCCTGTTCGCAATGCAGGCTGCATTACAGCCTGCATGGAGAACATGCCCACACCTCCAGCCCCTGGCTGAACGCCTCGTCCTGGCGCCAATGACCAATCCCAACGCCGCATTGCAGCGTTGTGATTGGCTTAGCGGAGGGAGCCTGGCTGCCTACTTCCTGTTCCTGGAAGCAGACTCAGGAGAGCAGGAGCAACGAAGACACGGGACCCGGCCTCGAGGTAAGATTTCTCTCATGTAAATATTTACAACACCCGCTCACACACACACCCCGCGTCCACACCCCATCCAGTGTTCTTTCGGTGTTTCCCACCTCCCAGCTGTCCAGTCCCCCCCGCAGCACTTAATGGCGGCCGCTGTGCGGCCATGCGCAGCGGGCATACCACTGGTGTGCCAAAGGTATATATGGAGTTACGACGCATACCATCATATCACATTCCATTACAATGCATAGTAATACTAGGCATATTGCAACAGTAGGGAAGGTGTTGGATTGCGGAGATGTAAACATTACTATTCCCACTTCAGTGAGTGCAACCCTAAAACTGACCCTTGCACCCCAAAGCAAACCCTGAAACCTAAAATTCATCTTGGGGCCCCCAAAACACACCCTAAAAATCATATTTGACCCAAATGCACACCCCAATTTTCATATGTGGCCTAAATGCACACCCCAATTTTCAAATATTACCCCATAATACAGCCCACATTTCATCTCAGCCACCCGAAACCCATACCCACCATAAAAATTAAAAATACCCCATTACTGACCTCACAATGCGTTGTAATGGAATGCGATGTAAAGGCACCTGCGTTGTTGGATTTGCATTGTAAAGGCATTACGATGTAATGCCTGCGTTGTAATGGACGTCTCCTGTGCCAAAGGCAAGCCCGTCTGCATCCGTCTGCCCCTGGACCACGCTCAGCACCAAGGAGCCTTCCTCTCGGACACTCCACCCCTACGGCACCAGCACCCTCCTCGCCATCAACCCTGGAGCCACATCGCCTGCCAGGACCAACATCTGCTCCGGACCGGACATCGCCATCACTGACTGCTACTAAATCACCCGCAAGGACCACCCCGACCGTCCAGGAGGAGGCATTGCCATCACCTACAGAAGCACACTCTGACTGACCACGCACTCTAATGACCCAACGGTGACCATGGAACACCTTAACTTCCAGATCAGGACCAACCCCATCCTCTGCGGCACCCTCATCTGCAGGCCCCCCGGGCCATGGACACCCATTCTCAAATACCATTGTAGACCTCATTGCACACCAGGCTCTCCCATCCACCGACGACATCCTACTCGGCGAACTCAAGCTCCACCTGGACAACCCCAGTGACCATAATACCACCCCCTCCTGGGGTAGCTCCCCAGCATCAGACTCAAGCAGCTAGTCACTGCAGCAAGCCACATAGCAGGACACACGGTCGAGCACGTCTCCTCCGCCAGCGGGATCTTCAACTACAGCCACACCACCGGACTCTCCTGGTCCGACCATCATTGTATACATCACGTCTTCACCATGCCCACCGTACACAACTGCCATCATCGCCCCTCTCGCAGCTGGATCAAGGCCACCGAAGTACGTCTTGTCAACTCCCTCAGCACCACCACTCCGCCAACGCTTACAGACGATGACACCGCAGCGCGCAACCGCCACCGATGGATCTCCAACTGCGCCGACACCCGGGCACCCCTCATGAACGGCACTGCGTCAGTAGCTTACGCCTGCATGATGGCAGGCGTAAGGGTGACCCAGTGCCACAGGGATAGGCTGGCCCCATGCATTGCTGGAGTTGCGTCATGGTTGTGACACGACTGCAGCAATGCGTGACTTTAGCGCAGACAGATACGTCAGGATTCCAGATGTATCTGTCATTACTTGCGTCATGGAGCGCTGTCCAGTGAATACAGCGCATCTGTGGTGTCGCAAGAAGGGGGTAGTGAAAAGTGTTGCAACGCTGTCTTGTCGCAGCAACACTTTTCATGAGTGAGGCCCAGGAATGCGCACTATCTTATTGATGGTGCGCAGTCCTGCCCTGTCGTTTTTGTCGCAGGGCAGCGCAGCAACATTGTTTGCAGCGCAGTCCAGCAACAAAACCTGCTGAAATGAGGCCCCAAGTGTTATCTCCTTTTTTAAGACCAGCTATTTTCTGGTCTTAAAAAACTGCCTCTAACTGCAGTTAGAGGCAGTTTTTTTGGTCCTCCAAACTTAAAGGATCCCCTTGTAAATATCGCAAAGTGGGGTTAGCAACCGTTTTTGCACGGGAACGCCTCCCTTGCATGTCATTATCGCTAACAGAAGTGGCGATCTTTATAATGGACGTTTTCGCCGGAAAACTGCCCCTAACAGAGGTTAGCGACAGCTTGTACATATGGTGATACAAATATCGCTGCAAAACCGACGGAAAAGTGCAGCTAACGCGGCGGTAACTCCTTGTACATATGCCCCTCAGTTTTGCAGAAAAGTTACATGAAGAAATGTGCTCATGACAAGGCAATGGATCAATTGGTGGTGCTGGAACTGGAACAACGGGCTCTCGTTTCCACATTCAACAATACTTCTGCTAACATTTACACAGCAATAAAGTATGATGTGGGGTGTAAATTGAAAGCAGGAGTAAATGCTTTGACATCTCTGTGTTCAACCAGGATCCTTTTAGACCATAATCTGTAAGCTCTGAAGAGAAAGAAAGTATAATAAGACAGAGGATATGGACAAGCGTTTCCAATATAGTTCGCAATGTGTTCATTAGGCCTCCAGTTATTTCTCATCTTTATGCACTGAAAATAAATCAGCTGCAAGCAAAATGAAAACTTATGGGAATGTAAAATCTATAGAAAATTGAAAAGGCAATGCAGTGATCGAAAGCCAACCAATGAGGAAGAGGCTGAGCCATATGAGATGGATAACTGCTGTTGCTCTGTAACAACCCTGTAGTGACAGTAAGAATTCTGAGTCACGCCCCCGCCAGCTAGACACAAAATAGGTATTATCTGCTCATTTCAACCTCCCAAAGGCCGGAGAGCAAACACTTTCAGATATTATTACAATGTCATCTTCGCTGAGCTGGTCGTTATCTGTAAAATGGCCATTTGGGAAATGGCTGAGGAGGAAAAGGAAACAATTAAAGGATTCCCCTGTCCCCGTAACACAATCAATAATCTACTGGCTTACACAGCAATGCTCATCTCTGAGGAGATCATTTCACTAGCAAATAAAGTCTAACCCGTCCACCTGGGGCAGACCTGCTGGTGCCCACGCATGAGGAAGGCTGTGGAGATGCCTTTCAGTCATGCCAGATAAACATCTGGATCCTGAGGCACTCACTGGAACGTCCTGTCTAACCACGGCAGGGCACAGCACAAAAGCACGGTCTGTATGAGGGACAGGGGCAGCACAGCGCGCTGTTCCTGTGATCAGCATGCCATCATTGCTACACATTCATTTGTGCTTAAGACTTGTTCCATGGATTATTAAACAGACATGGAAAGATAGTTTAAATAAGCATGCTCCCTGGATGCTTAACTCAATCTACTAATCAGGGACTCTCCAGGGTCACACCAAGAATGCATTGTTCTGTGGAATTTTTTTTTACAAAACTATAAAATCATTGTAAAGTCTCTCATCTTAATAACTGTAATAACACAACATACTTAAGAAACACTCAACGGTGATTGATCAAAAACAATTACGGAGTCCATGCCTACCCCAGGTACCTTAGAACGTCAGCAGTTGACGTTTCTTGCAGTCATTGGTCCGAGCTGAATACCCTGATTTTACAAGCACACCGAGAGGACGTCGAGAATGATATCTAATATTACATTTATTACATGCAGGGATGTGGAAAAGACCAAACGTGGCCAGCTCTATCCCTGTAATATGAACAAGCATGCAACCAGACTAAAACCAAAGGAGAGTGGAACAGAGTGAATACTTCAGTAACCTTTCCCGGTGGCCCTGGTGCAGGTATGATGATCACTTCGTTTTCAGAGAGTTATCATCCTTTGGCAAATACGATTAAATTAAAGCTATAGCAACTGCAATGATGTGTGTTTTTCTTTGCAAATACGCACACACTGCTTCTTGAGGGTCTTATTTTGAGATGCATACAATACAGCAGCCCAATCGTGGCCTACAAGGACTGTAAAACCACTCCACCCGTGTAACTGTAAGGTGATGTACCTTGCAATCTTTAAAATTGCTCCCGGGAGGTTTATTGCATGCATGCAATAACAGGAATATCCATTATAATAATTTTCGAGTCAGGGCATCCTAGGACAATGTCCTGCATTGCAAGTAACATTACATCACTTCCCTTTAACCTCATGCTTGGTGCATAGGGTACCGCCCTGTGATTGTTGTACTTTAGTTCTTTGTACCAATGGTTTCTTTTGAGGATCATGACTAGGGTGTATGGGGGAGAGGGGGGTCTCTCATCACCAGAGATTAGACCAGAGACGTAGAAAGTCTTGACACCGTTGCAACCATCTGATATCAATCCTAAGGGCAAATTTAGCGATGGTCACCTTTTTACACAGACTGGGTGTTTCTGCTTTTTTATCTTGGTAAGATTTGGTAGAGCTCATTCGCGCTGAGTTACATTGCATAAAGGACCTCAGACTTTAAATTCCTTGTCACTAGATATTACATAATTCACAAGTAATGCCCCAGCTACATTCTTGTGCAGGCTGGCTGCTGTCCCATGAAGCTTGACTAAGATAACCTGACAACGCATGACTTTAAAGATCCACATTGGCTATTCTACACTTTCTCTTCACATTGTTTCTATTCAATTGTCTCCAGAGAATATTCGAAAGGAATCATCATTTAACTGTTTGAAACGCCCACAAACAAACGTATTAGACTAGAGAGGAATACTTTTAAAGAAATGCGCATTCGTATTCTAAAAACGTATTCTACAAGGTGATGATCTGATTGTACAGTACAAGCCTTTGGAAACACCCGTTAGTGAAGTGATGTAATTAAAATAAGCGCGTGCACACACACTCACGCGAGCACGTGGGCAGCAAAGTCCAATCGGCCAAATGCTCCTCATGAACTCGTGCCCAAAGATGCATGGCAAATTCGCTTTTATAGATTGCAATGAATCAAACAGCAAAAAATAGACGGCAATGCAACGTTATTTGTGCAACTTCTCCTCTCTCCGAAAGCAACAGAACATGTTAGTTACAACTCGTGCTACTTTGTGAAATACCACAGTATATGTGACCAGTACAAACAGTTACATTTCCTCTGGTTATGAATGGCAATATAAGCCATGATGCCCCACGTGCCTCTGGCATTCTCATTCCTTCACAGTGTCGCTGCTGCTTCTCCTGCCAGTATTCCTTCAACTGATGTGTGATACTGCACAGCTGTACCCCTGGCTCCTCTTCCTCACCCCTCTCCCTCTGCTGCGCCCTACCCCCTATTGCCAAAGGTGTCTCTGCTGCCCACAGGGCATCTGTCGACATCTTCCGTTACACCTTGTTACCCCCTGGATATATGCCCTTTAGCTACCTTCGTGGTACCTCAGCACATGGTTGACCCCGGTGCCCCTGCCCGCCTGTACCTTGGTGAGCTGTGCGATCTTCTTGCTCATCTTCAGGTGAAGCTCTGCACTGTACTCCAGCCCACCCACTGGCTGGTGCTGCTGCTGGGGGGTGGCAGGGGACGAAGGGAACCTGCCGGGCACGCTGCCCCCGCCGGTATAGTAGTGGTGCCAGTTCATGCCCGTCGCCATCTTCAGCCTCTGCAGCTAGGGGCAGAGCGAGTTTCTGTGCAGGGGGGGCGTGGGGTGGGTGGGTGGTGAGTCCGCGGTCAGGGCTTTGCTCCTAGGGATTGAGGGCGGTACGGGCGCCGGGGCTGCTGCAGAGCGCTTCCCATGCTCCCCCTGGGCTGTGTGAGGGGGTCTGGTGCCGCTAGAGTTGCGAGCCGATGCCCTCTTACTGCCTCTGCCCCGAGGCTCTGCTGTTGTCTCTGTTGCTTCGGCGGCGGTGCCCGGTTACCAGGGCTCGCAGAGCAACTGTTTACGCGGCACCGTGACGTCACTTCCGGTAGCCGAAGCAAACTCCCCCTATCTCTCAGCTTCAGTGGTCATGGAGCTGTCCAGATGCACAGGTGCTGAACATCAACACAGCCAAACTGTACACATGAAGGCGCAACACCGTATTCGTACGCACAGACTGCGCCCCCTCACACAACCTGTGCACCTAACACGTATGCACAAACGGTGCACTCTACATCCCCACTTTTACACCCGGGAAACTCCCCACATGAACAGGAATCTGCTCTCACGTACACTGCCATTACCACCCTGCGCGCAACGCACAGTGCGACCCCACGAAAGAACATGCAAGCCATTTTTTGTTCCTTTTCTGTGAGAGTCAATATTCTGGAGCGTGCAATGATTATTCTACTAAAGCGTATGCGAGGTTTGGAACTCTATAACAAGTGCATTCACTTCGTCTTTACGGTACCTGCTCCAGTCCAGCTATCACTAATATCTATATAATTTTTTTTCCTATTTCTTTTCAATATTACGTTCTTGTAGATGGTAAACTAAAAAGCCAATGCGGTGCAGTCTTGCAGAAAATAATTGCCCTGCTTTTTCCCGCTGGCTCTGCGGCGAGAGGCTGGCGAGAAACAGGGAAATATTGGTTTCCTTTCATGATATGTGACAAATCATGCATGGCATCACCATGGGGAAAAACACAAGCTTGTCTTTAAACCTGTGTGCTGCAGTCTCTGGGAAGTTTCGGTAAGATAGCCGAGCTCTGCTTTCAGGAGATTTTTATTGGCTGGCATTGAGGGGGTCACCACAAATCAGTATTGGGTGAGACGACGGCACAATCCAACAAGCAATGCAAGTAGGTCTGGCCTTAAAAGAGTGTTGTACAGTACTGTGAAGTATTACAAGTAGATTACATTGGAATGGATATGTATTTGTGGGGAAGCAAATAACTGTAGAATAATATTGGTGTAGGTTAAAACGTCAGGTGACAGTTGCACTGTACTGTTGCCAGAGAAAAATGCCATAAATTATGTAGTTATATAAGGCACTTTATTATCATTACATTGTTGTGTGGTGTTACACTTGAAAGTTAAACCTCAGGCAGCTGGATAAATAAACAAATGATCACAGCTGTGTGGAGGGCAAGCACCTTTTGGTGGAAGCACATGGCCTGCCCAACCAAAACATGTGTTCCTGGCTCCTAACATGAGGGCAGAGTCAAAATCCCTCTCCTGGTGATTCTCACATAATTGTCTGGCGACAAATGTGCTGTCAAGCCAGACCATATAAACTACTCTGATGGTCAAAAATGTGTAGAAAAGGCTGCATTAATGAAGGAGGTGCGTATCACAACAATGAAGCCCATGACACTTAATCATACAAACTAAAATGATAATTCACTATACATCAATGTAACCTGTCCCATCACTTACCCCTGCCCCTAAATAACCCCAACCACATACCCATATCAATTGCATGTGTCTTCACTAATCCCCTGCATCACCGACCTGTTATTCAACATCTTGACACTCTAAGCCTTAAAGTTCGAGCTGAATGAATTCTAAATTTTCCCAACCCACGCTTTCTTTCTGCCTTCAAAGGTAATACGCCCATACCCAAATACAATCAACCTCTTTTTGATCCTAAAATGGCCTGTTAACCCCCCACTCTTTTCGGGACCTGCCCATCAGCAAATCCCCAAGTATTAACCATACAATACCCAAACTTTATGTGCCTGACTCACTAATGATATAAAAACTCTTCCCCACACTGTCCTTGTCCCCACAAGTCTACTATATGAGGGGGCAAGGCGGGGCTAAATACTTCCACCCTAGGCACCTGGTAGCCACTTGTCACCTTCCCATAAAAGAGGACCCTAACTCCTTGTCCTTCACCTTTACCCCCATGCACTCAAGAAGTGCTATGAATAGAAAATAATTCAGTATAAGGAACAGAAACTGGGTGACTTGTCCGAACCACCTCCTAAAGCTACCAAATGTTTGGATTGGGTTGGAGCTGACAGATGATCAGTGTTTGTGCTTAGAGTCCTTAGTTCAGGGAACTGACAACCCATCATTAAGTGCACCACCAGTATGGGGTGATGGAGGGTTATAGCCGTAACGGATCCAAATGTAAATGCACTGCTATCCATGATACTTTACTTCTGTTCCTGGGTTTGATTTAGCTACTTGCACACAAAAGAGAAAAGGATGGAAATGTAGTATTCTATCGAATCAAGAATACCACATAGGAAAAATACAAGGTTCTTTAAAAATGCCCCCGCCCACTACTGGCATGCTTCATCACTGGCCGTGCTACAACATCCCTGCACAGACCAATGGATGGGGCAAAGGGAATAGGAGAAGACAACACACACGTTTATGGGGATCTACTCTGCAGAATAAAAAAGTAAGTAAAACTACCTGAAAGATGTCCTAAACTCTCTCTATTATTGAACTCCTGGATAAGAATAAAAAATCAATGGGGGATGAAATGGGGGTTGTGAGAAGTTGGCCTGGTATATGCTGTCCACTAATTAAAGTGGGCACCTTGCACCAGTCCAAACGACCCTTATTGATGATTAGGTTAAAGACAACCTTTATAGGAAGCTATCCTAGTGGTAGCTGTGGAGAGCAGCCTTCAGGCTAAGTCTTGAAGGAATGTAAAGCAGCTTGTTTTACCAGTATATAACCTCTTGAATGACCAAATGAAAGGAGAACCACACCAGGTATATATAAAATATATGTATTTATTACTAAACACTCTCTACCAACCTCTTTATGAGATTAGAGAACAAGGCACACAATATTACAGTTCTAGAACGACAGTAAATAGCACAATACACAGTGGGCTCCAGGGGGAGACCAAACCATATATTAAGAAAGTGGTATAACAACCACGACTTGACTAGACACAGTGCCTAGAGCACATAGAATCACTGGGACCCCAAGGAACCACCCAAGGTAGTGACACAGGGGACCCACGGAGGATGGGTGCAGTGTGGGAACACAGACGGGAGCTCCGTACAACTCTATGGGAAAGTCGCAGTTGGAATTTTAAAGTTTAAGGACCCTTAGGAGAGGACTTCAAGCAAACCCAGCTAAAGATAGAAGGTTCTAAGGCCAGCACCCTTGTAAGTACCGAGGTACCCGTGTTACCTATCCCAGAGGAGCCGGGTGCATAGGGGTCAAGTGGTGTCGGAAACCCTCTTCGTTTTCAATGGCGTGATGCGAGAAAGTACTGCTGCCGTGGAGAAGAAAAGTGTCCGGTGTGATCCAAGCCTGGATTGGAGATGTGAAGAACCTGAAAGCAGAGTAGACAAAGTCTGGGTCACTTCACGTGACCAGGAGCGGAGCAATCGAATGCCCATCGATGTCGGGTGCTTCAGGTGCAAAGAGGTGAAGCTTGACTCTGCAGCCCTGGGGACCAGGAGACGTCGACGATGACCAGATTCCGCAGGCGAGCTGTCCCACAAAGGATGTCGAGTGCTGGGGGTCATTTTCCAGATTGGAGACCAACAAGCCTTGGCAACTGCAACCCACGCAGTCAGAGAAAAGATGCTTCTGTGAGGACCAGCAAGGTCCTGGGGACTCCCCAAGCAATGGAAAGTCAAGGCACGCCTGGAGCAACCAGAGAAGCCCACTGAAAGTTAAAGTTGCCTTCTCAGGGACCCACAGGTCAACAGACCAGGGATCGCAAAGGGACCTCAAGAGGAATCACACAATACCAGCCCACGGAACACTCGTGGAGTGTAGGCCAATAATCTTCAGTGGAAACACTGCTCGGAGCTTGGACTACAAGTAGCCCAAAGCACAGCCTCAGGGATTGCCTAAAAGCATATGCTGCTGCAAATGTGCACAGTGTCCTGGGGTTCGGGTTGCACGGTCCCCACGAGGGCTGCGGGTCTCAGGTTTGCTGAGAGCACTACTCGGCCTCGAGGAAGCTGGGGCACCCACCTCCTGTGTTGCAAAATCTTCGGAGTCCGTCGGGAGCTGCGTAGATGCAAACCGGTCAGATGCGTGGAGGTGCCTGCGTTGCAGGGGAGTAGCTCCTTTACTCCAAGGGAGATTCTTCAGTCGTCCAGCAAAGCGTAGATCGTCAAAGGTTACTTGGTTTCTGTAGCAGAGTTTAGTCCAGGTAATATCTAAAGTCCTGTAGTCAGGGTTCCTACTTTATACCCAAGGAAGGGGTGGGACAAACTCTGGGGACCCACCTATGGGAGGGTCAGGACAGAGGGGTGGCTACACCCATGTCCTTTGTCCAGTTTCACACCAGAGTAAGGGCTGGTAGCCCCTGCAACCGGTTTGAGCTGGACTATGCACAGGGACACCAAATGTGCCCCCAGTGCAGACATCAAAGCACTCTGAGAGTGCACCCACCCAGCCCCAATACACTAAAGCCTGTCTGGGAGGTGGTCACACCTCCCTGTGACAGGAAACCTATTGTCAAGCCTTCCCCTGCCGGAGTTTCGTCCAGCAGCAGGAGGGCAGACTCGTGTCTGTGGCTGGCAGCATCCATTTTGTGATGCCAGGGCTCTGTGAAGCTGGTACCGGGTGTACCGGTGCTGTCATATTTCTCCCCTAGGAGGGAGGAATCATACCTCCCACACCAGTTACTGGTGTGGAGGTATGATTCCAAGGTGTTTGACACCAAACACAACATAATTCCTTGCAGCTGTTTTAAAGTTAGCATTTACCGCGAGGTTATAATGCACTTAAAAGTATATGGTTGGCTGCATCACAGACAACTCCGGAATAGTGGTTCCGGAGGCTGCAGAGGGGCTCTGCTCATGCATGGGCACCCTCTCACATAAAACCCAGCACCCTGCCTTCAGGATTGATAAGGCCTGCTATAGGGGTGACTGATAGGTTTGTATGTGCAGTGATTAGGATAGATATAGTGAACCTATATCTAAGTAAGGGGTGCATGCACCACCTTACACAGGCCGCAGTAGCAGACCTGTTGTGTCATTTTGAATGGCCTCTCAGGGGTGGCATAATACATGCTGCAGCCCCTGGGAGGCCTCTGGGGTACCTATGCCCTGGGTACATAGTACACCATATACTAGGGACTTATAAGGGTACCCCAGAATCCAATCTGGAGTGTACCTAAAGTACATGCAATCAATTTAGAGGAGAAAGCAGATAGACTGGGGTCCTGAATAGCAGGATCCCAGTCAGACTAAGTCAAAAACAGTGAAACATCAGCAAAAAGTGGGGGTAACTATAAGAAGCAGATCCTACTCTCCTACAGGGGTATTAGTGCCCCTACATCCTTCTTATCCACTCTCTTGTCGACATGTTTTGGCTGCTCTTAATCGCCCAACTGGGTCATTCGGCCTTCCTCAGGACTCGGAGATCCCACTTATTTTCCACCCCTTATAGTTTCATTTTGGGGGATGGGGATACAATTATCCAATGTATAATGACCTTACTTGCCATTCCTCAGTAACCACACAACGGTGATCCTGAATTGACAAACACAATAAATGAAAAAAATAATTAAACCAATGTGTTTTTCTAAAGGAAAATGTGATATAGCCCCACATCAAACCAGACACCATGAAGTCCATGACTCAATACTTCATGTAGTTGACTATACCCATTACAAATATTCCTGATGCAGAATCTCCTACACCCTCAATTATAGTATTTTCAGCATGCATACCATCACCACACTCACACATCACCGAAAGACGTGAGGGACAAGATAACAGTTAATGCAGGGGTCTCAAACCTTTTCTGTAATTAGAGTACTTTTGATGATCAGTGAAAATTGTCATGAGCTACTGAAGGCCTAGTAACTTGCACATTGTTACCAGGCCCCCCCTCTCCCAGCTTCATTGACTTGAAACCTAATGTAATTGGAGTTGATACTATGGTTTGAACAAAATGCTGTGATTAAGGATACTATGATAGGGCTGCCATGTACGTCAGTGAGTGCATGGTCTGTGGGGATCTATGAACATGTGCGTGAATGAATGGGTTATATGTATATGGGTGACTGGGAGCCTGCGTCATATGCAATTGTGACGCAGGACATACCTTTTGCCATATGTGGCACCTTTACATGTACTACACGTAGAAACACCAATTTTCTTTTAAATGGGAAACATTTAAAGTGCAGAAAAATGTTCAGCAAAAATGTTCATAATAAGGAACATTTATGTGCACTTTGATGGAACATTTTTATGCACTTTAAATTTCTCCCATTTAAAAAAATGGCTGTATTTTTTAGTTATTAATATCGCAGCATGTTGACTGGCCACTGGTAGTAAGATACCTGCTGTATGTAAATGAGATATTTAGAAATGGGAGAAAATGTAACTGAAGAGTTAAGTTTATGTTTATATGCTTTACAAAAAACTAATCATTTTTATTTTCTCCCATGTCAAAGTGTCTTTAGAAACAACAGGCATATTACTCCCACTGGGGAAACAGTCAGAACTACTCAGGCTCAGCCATGCATGTTCTGACAACACAAGCGCTACCACGCTTGCCTTAACCACGCATATGCCTTAAGCACGCATATGTGTGGTTAAGGCAGTGCGCGGCCTAGCTGCTGTTGGGCGGAAGCAGAAAGCAGGAAGGATCGGGAGAGCCAGAGGACGCAGCGAGGTAGGTGGGGCTGGGGCCGGGTTTTGGAGGGTAGTATGTATGGGATGGGGGGTAGTTTTCAGGGCTGGGGGGCCGGGTATGTTTTCAAGGCTGGGAGGTCAGGGTAGTTTTCAGGGCTGGGGGGAGTCGGGGTAGTTTTAAGGACTGGTGGGGTCAGATTAGTTTTCAGGGCTGGGGGGTTCAGGGTAGTTTTCAGGGCCTGTGGGGTCAGGGTAGTTTGCAGGGCTGGGGGTGTCGGGGTTGTTTTAACCGCTTCGCCGCGATCGGAATTCCGCCCAGGTGCTGGACATTCCGATCGCGGGTGTGGTCGTGACGAGCTCAGCTCGTCATGCGCACAGCGCGACCGCGCAGCATGACGAGCTGAGCTCGTCATGAGCATCGAAGGGGTTAAGGGCTGGGGTGAGGTCGGGGATGTTTTTAGGGCTCAGGGGGGGTTGGGTTAGTTTTTTGGGCTTAGAGGAGGGTGGAGTAGTTTTTAGGGCTTGGGGGCAGTGAAGATTTTAGGGCTGGAGGGGAGGGTGTTGGGTTTTAGGAGGGGGGTAGTTTTAGGTGTCAGGGCAGGGGCTTGGGGCCGTTTTAAGGCTCAGTGTGGGGGGCAAGGATCGGGGTCATTTTTAGGGCTTTAGAGAGGGTGGGGTAGTTTTTAGGACTGGGGCAGGGACGTTTTTAGGGCTCGGAGGGGAGAGGGTTGGTTTTCAGGAGGAAGGGGGTAGTTTTAGGACTCAGGGCAGGGGTCGGAGGGTAAGACTTACCTGTCAATTCTTAACCATGGATATGTCTTTGCCATACATGCCTTAACAACGCATATTTTGTTGTGAAGGCATGTGTGGGAAAGGCATATGCGTGGTTAAGACTTACGTCGCTGAGACCGCGTGGAACCAGCATGTGTGGTAAACGCATGCGTGGGTCCATCACACAACCCTCCTAGTGGCCTGTAGACATGGTGTCATATTGATAACAGGAAAATGCAGTCATTTGTTTGAATGTGCGGAATTTAAAGTGAAGAAATATGCTTCATAAGACTTAATTGGCTGAATTTAAAGTAGAGAAAAACGTTAAGACAATGTTTCACAGAAACATTTTTCTTCACTTAAAATTTCTCCCATTCAAAAGAAAATGACTGCAATTTTCATTTATAAAAATGGCACTGTGTCTACCAACCACTGGGAGCAAGATGCCTGCTGTTTGTACATGCAACACTTTGAAAAGAGAGGAAAGTAAAAATGAAGATTTAACTTAATCATCAAGTTAACTCTTCATTTTATTTTTCTCTCATCTAAAAGCATTCAGACACATAATTTTGTTCTCATGCTCCACTACTGAGTTGAGAACCACTTTTATTTAAGAGTTAAATACCTCAGTGCTTCAGTTCTGAACGTCTGTGAGCCACCTGGGTCATACATCTGAGTGGAACACTGCTCATTATCAGGCTCTGCTGTCTGCAGTTCTTAAAAATGAACTCAAGGCTGGCAGCTACTGGTAGATTGCGGTCGACTGGTTGGAGACACCTGCCTTATACCATTTCAGGTGAAGATGTGTGGAGGGATAAATTGGGAGGAATGGAGAAATATTGGTGACTTTAGATATTAAAATGGAAAACGGTATAACGGAGAAAGAATAGATATGATTGGTTACTGAAAATAGGCTTTTAGATTTAATAATAGAGTCAACAAAGGAATATGTGTGGCTAATTATATATGCATGTGTTAAATTGAAGAGATCCAAGGAATCTCAATATTGTGCTGGATCCAAACTGTAAAAAACAATTTTTTGTGGTATGTGAAAATAAATAACTCTGTAATGGTCTTGGAGAATGCTTCTAAAGTTTGAACGGAAGAAACTGAAGGATGCAGATGTAATTGGACCAATTGAACCTGCAGAATGGACCACTTCTTTAGTCATTGCACAATGCATCAACAGAAATGTTCAACTCTGTGTTGACTTAAGGGACCTTAGCAACAACATTCTGGTTGGCAAATGTTTGTTATCAAATTTAAATGAAATTGTAACACCCATCAAGAACATGTGTTGGTTCAATACTGCAAACCTGATGTGTTGTATCATCAGATTCCTCTTCACTAAAGGGGAAGATCATGTGTGGCTTTCATTACACCTAAAGTTATTTTCAATTTTGTAGGATGTTGTTTTGATTGGAGTTCTTGGCTGCTGTTTTTAAGCAACTAATGCATGAAATGCTTTGAAAAGAGAGTGAGGTAATGTATTTCCAAGACAGTGTTCCAAAATATGTTCTTATCATGAGGAATACCAAGAAAAGCATGATGAGAGATTCAAAATAGTGTTAGCAATTTTAGAGCACAAGAGATTAACAAATTAATTCAATAAATGCAAATTTTCGGAACGCAATGTTCTGTAGGTTGGCATGAGCTGTGTAAGGACAAATTAATGCCAAAGGAGAAACTTGTGCAAGATGTGTTTGAATCACTGTCACCTTAACTAGAGTTGACCTGAAATTATTTAGGGGACTAGTTGAATTCTGTTTGTAATTTGTACAATTTGTTTCACCATCACACACCCTATTAGGAAGTTAATGAAGAAAGGAGACAAATTTGTATTGAGGAAAGAATGTGAGAATGCCTTTCATTGTGTGAAAATGCCTTGAGTTTCAGCCTAAGGAGAGTAACATTATTGCCACTGATGCCAGAGGAAAAGATTTATTGATGGTATTGTCTCTGTTCAGGGAGAGGAGAGAATGCATCATTGTGTTTGTCACTCATTCACTTTCACTGAATCAAAATACTCTGTAATTGAGAGGGAGGCCATGGTGTGTGTTTGGACGTTTTAAGCAGTAGGTGTGGGGGAGCATCTTCACACTGAGAATTGATCACAAACCTCTTACCAAGTTACTTATGATGGATTGCATGTACAGAGCTTCTGGAATAATTGCCATAATGTTGTCTAAATGTAGCTTACTGCCCTATCTCACCAAGTTAGTACATGTGGACCAATGCGGGTTTGTGCCATGTAGGAGCACTGCACAGAACGTGAAGCGGATATATCAAATAATGTGGGCTCCCTTAGAACGCTTCCCACGGGCGGGTCTATCCCTGGATATGTGGCAGGCGTTTGACACGCTGAGCTGGGAATACATGCTTGAGGCGCTGGCCTTATATGAGATACCCGTTGAATATATCAACTGGGTTAGGTTACTATATGCTGCCCCAACGGCACGTGTTAGGACGGGAGGCCATATTTCCAAGGAGTACGGGGTTCATAGGGGCACGAGACAGGGCTGCCCCCTGTCCCCCATGCTCTTTATACTAACAGTTGAACCGCTTGCACACAAACTGCGCATGTCAGCCCAAAATTGGGGTATACCAGTAGGTCCGGTGATGCATGCCGCGTCGCTATATGCTGACGACATAATTTTGTATACCCGGGATTTACACAGTGGTATTCCTGTTGCGCCTGCGATTTTTGAAAACTTTGGTCAGGTGTCAGGTCTCCGTATAAATTTTGACAAGTCCGTGGCTTTCTTCTTTAACTATCAAGAGGCCCCGAATGTGGTTGGATTTGGCGATAATGAGGTACAAGTGACCCCAGTCACGTTTAAGTATTTGGGTGTACATATATATAGAACGCAACAAGATACGATGGACGGAAATGTGCAAAGAGCAATAACTGCGTTGCGCTCCCAAATAGCGTTTTGGACTACTCTACCATTGTCGGTCACGGGGCGTTTGGCCATCGCAAAGATGGTAATGTTGCCTAGAGTGCTGTACTATTTTACTACAATCCCGATATTTCTCCCTGCGACTATATTCCGGGTCCTAGACGCCTTATTGATAGAATTAATATGGGGCACGGGTAGAAGGAGAGTGGCACTCAGAAAATTACAACTACGGACTGCTGCCGGAGGGGTAGGAGCCCCCTATTTTAGGGTCTACTGTATGGCGAGCCAGTTGCAGTGGCTTTCCTTCTGGCTTGCAGGTTGTAACCGGCAGGAAATAGGATATACGCCCAGCATGTTGGCACAAGGTAAACTGCATGCGAAGTTATATAGCACACGCCCAATTGACACTACGGATTCCCCACTATTGCAAATAGCATTAAAATACTGGATTTCTGCCAAAAAATACACGCGTCCATGTATACCCTATGCACCAAATATCCCTTTTGTGGGTTTGCCCATCCCGTCAGGAGTGGTTACGCAGGGACAGATAACAGACTGGGTGGAGGTAGGGATAGCTACGGTTGGGACACTATTTCAAGAGGGCACAATAATGTTGCACACTGACTTCACAAATACCAATGGCCTGTCGGATACTCTATTCCTTCTACATGCAGGACTATCTCATTGTGTGAAATGGCTACGGGCCCCAACTGGACAAGAGCCGCCCACAAATGAAATGGTACATATGCTTCATTTGATGGGAAATGGCAGGCATCTAACGAAATGGCTTTATGTAGGCATAAGGGGGACAGTAAGACCCCCACTAGAGGCGCTGCGGACCAAATGGGAGGTAGATGTGGCAGAGGGTCTGACGGACAAATAATGGGCAAAACTACTGGAGTACCCGAAGACAGTGTCCCGCAATGCGCGGTTCAAATTTATTCGGTATCTGATCGTACAGAGAGCATACCTCACCCCGCATAGACTCCACAAGATGTTTCCTGCCACCCCCTCAAAATGCCCGAGGTGCGTTGAGGAGGATGCCAGGTTTATGCATATGCTGTGGACATGTCCGGCACTAACGCACTATTGGACACAGATTGCACACATGCTTACTGATACTGTGGGAGGAAATACTTGGAACACAGCAAAGAGCAGTCTGCTGAGGTTATACCATCAGCCTAAGGGATATTAGGTACAAGCGCGCTTTGCTAATCTAGCGTTAATACTAGCAAAGAGACATATTACTAGCCGGTGGAAGGCTGCAAGACCCCCAAACCTACAGACTTGGAGAGATGAGGTGCTTAAGTGGAGCCTTGTCGAAAGTGCTGCAATACGTAGGGAGAAGCCTGAGAAAAATACCAATAGCAATGGCGTGGGATGTACTATGTGAGGCGTTTAAAAGCTGGGTGGAACCTATGCAGGCAGTAGTGGTTTGATCGAGCTGTGGCTGAGGCGTTGTACGCGGAAGGCGGGTGCCCTCTACAAGATAAATCTGAACTTGTTGTGCGACAAGGTATAGTGACGCGAGCCCTAGTCAAGTGCAGGTCTCTTTGTGAAATGTTATAGAATTATTCTATCTGTTCTGTAGCTTACTATGGTGTTCCCAGTTAGATGACTGTGGGTGGGGGTGGGGTGACCCTGGGTAATTGTTATAGGTTTATTTAGAAATGCGAAATGTGGTCAACAACATAGAACGGAATATTTAATGCCACGGCAAAAGAAATGTACACATTGGAATGTGTTGCTGTTAAGAGCTATGCACACGAAGGTATTGTACTAACTATGTGCTCAGGTATATACTAGTAGGGCATATGACGATGTACCGAATTGATACTACTAGGTCCTAATTTGGACGTAGAAGATTGTATGTATATTTGAATAAACTTAATAAAGTTTGTGTTAAAAAACAAATGTTGTCTAAATGTAAGTGGGATACATGTTACAGTGATGATAAGGTTCTAAAAGTTCTATTTGGCTGGCCAAAAAAACACACTATTTAGAAGCAGTTTTGTGAGAAAAGGGATGCGTATCTTATTATCATTTCATCCCATCAATGGGTTATGGGTATTGTTGGACTTGGCCCTTTTTGCAGGGTCATCCCAGAACGTTTTGCCTTCCTCCTATATTTTTTCTGACCTGTTGTTGGTGGTTTTATGACTCTGGGCACCTTACCACTGCTTATCAGTGCTAAAGTGCATATGCTCTCCCTGTAAAGTATTGTTGTGGATTAGTGATTCAATGATTGGCTATTTGATTTACTTGTCAGACCCTAGTACAGTGCACTATGTGTGCCCAGGGCCTGTAAATCAAATGCTGCTGGTGGGCTTGCAGCACTGGTTGTGCCACCCACAGAAGCAGCTTGTAAAATGTGACTCAGGCCTGCCATTGCAGAGCCTGTGTGCAGTCTGGGACTGCCATGTCGACTTGGCAAGTGCACACACTTGCCAGTCCCTAAACCGTCCCTTTTCTGCATGTTAGTCACCGCTAAGGTAGGCCCAAGGTAACCCTGTGGGCAGGGTGCGTTGTATGTGAAAGGTAGGACATGCCTTGATGTGTGTGGCATGTCCTGATAGTGAAATAATGCCAATTTCGTTTTTCACTATTGCAAGGCTATCTGTTCCCATAGGCCAGAATGGGCAGGTTGTTTATAACATCTTATAAACACAACTGACCCTGGGAACAAGATAGGAAAATAAAGTTTAGTATGCCTGAACTCAGAATGTTAAAGTGCATCTTTTAGTGTGGGTGATTTTTACATTCTGTGTTTGAAAATACCACTTTTAGAAAGTAGGTATTTTCTTGCCTAACCATCCAGTGTGCCTCTGCTAGGTTTGTGTATTGCATGTCTGGCTTTTGAATGACAGGGGCTGGAGGAGGCCAGCGGCTCCGGCAGTCTGATGAGTCAGGGCTGGGCTGAATGGGACCTGCGTTGAATTTAGAGTAGGGGGAGGAGATTTCCTTTCACCTGCCTGGGCCAGGTCTGCTTTCAACAATGCTGTCTCCACCTCCTGCCAGGAAGCTGCACCAGTGAGGACAGAACTGGTTTTGGCTGGGTACAGACACTCTCTGCCTTCAGAGAACAAAGAATTTGTGTGTATAAAAGGGGGACCCAGACCCCAGAACTTTAGATCACTTCTGGGAATCAAGAGAAACCTTTACTAAGGAGAAGAGCCGGAGAAGCTGAGGGGGGCACTGCCCCTGTGCTGTTTGCTGTTTGGGGTTGGCCTGCAGTGGCTGCTTGCTGCCAAGGAAAGGAGAAAAGGACTTTGCTGCTTGCTTTGTCATCTTGAGGAAGATTTTTAAGGGCTTGAAACTGAGCTTGCCTCCTGTTCTGAAGTGTCAGGGACACAAAGACTTCACCACCAGCTCCCCTGAATTTCCTTGCTGGGAATTCTAACCTGCAAAGAGGTGCCTGCTGCTGTTTAGGACCTCTAGAGACTGCTTGTTGCTGGGAGCTGGAAGATCGACGCAATGAGGAAGAAGCGTGTCGCATCCGCACCGATTCCCGACGCATCGCCGAGCCACGGGGAAGAAGCGTGCCGCATCCGCACTTGGTTCCGACGCTCTCCGAGCAACCAGGGAGAAGCATGCCGCATCCACACCGGGTCCCGATGCATCGCCGAGAAAACCTACGCAGCACCTGCCGTGCGGCTGCAAAAGATCACGCATCGTACCAGACCGTCGCATCGCATCGAGCCGCCATTTTGACGCATCGCACCGGATCGTTGCCACGCATCGAGGTGCCATCTTGTCACATCGTAACCGGAACGCAGTAAGAAACAGACGCATCCCCTCCTCTCCGGTAAGGATCAGATGCATCGCCTCCCCTGTGCTGCAGTAAGGAACAGATGCATCGCCTCCCCCGAAGCAAGGAACTGACGCATCACCTTCCCTGCGACCCTTTTGTTTGTTTTGCGTGACGCATCTAAGGTACTTTGTGAGAAAAGTGTTGCATTTACAACTTGCATGGAACTGAACTATTTCTACCATTTAAGAGACTTATTATTGATACTGCATTGTGGATTTTTGTCGTTTGGTCTTGTGTTAGTTTAGATAAAGATTACTTATTTTTCTAAACTGGTGTGGTGTCCATTTGTAGTGTTTTCACTGTGTTACTGTATGTGTTTACCAATGCGTTACACACTGCCTCTGAGATAAGCCTGTCTGCTCGTGCCAAGCTACCAAGGGCGTGAGCAGGGGTTATTTTAGGAGTGTATCCCCCTTACCCTGACTAGAAGCAAGGGCCCCTATTTGGACAAAGGTACCTACCTCTGCCAACTAGAGACCCCCATTTCTAACAGGTATTTTTCAATAAACCAGTCCGCTCCTCCCTATGTAAAGCCTTCGGTCTTTACCCTAACGTTTGGGTCACTATATATGATTATTCCTATATAGTCACAGAGACCAAATACCTTCAAGAATTCAAGCATTTAGCTCCAGTTCAGGGAGTCAAATGTTTTTTCCACATCCAGGGATATACAGGCAGCATATGGCCATGCATCCCTGGTACTGGCTACAGTGTCCCAAAGTCTAAGGAGATTAAATGATATATCGTGTCCAGGTATGGAGCCTGTCTGGTCACCGTGCATTAAATAAGGTGGCTCAGGAAGGAGTCGATTAGCTAAAATTTAAGCCGGTATTTTATTGTCCTCTTTCAGAACTGATAATGGTCTGTATGACACAACATTGATGGGGGCGCTACCAGGTTTCAAAATTGCAGAGATCAATACTTTTTGCAATGTAGGAGCAAAACCACCCGTAAGAGTAGGTCCTCTCATAACTTTCAACAGCTGGGATGCTATTTGAGCCAACAATGTAGTATAGTATTCCTTTGGGATACTGTCTGCACTGGGGAACAGTCGGAAACACTGCGGACTGAACCACGAGTGTTCCGACTCCCCAAGCCCTACTATGCATGCCTTAACCACGCATATGACTTAACCACGCATGTGCGTGGTTAAGGCAATGCGCGGTAGGGCTTGCAGATGGATGGAAGCAGTAAGTGATCGTGGTGAGGTAAGTGGGGCTGGGGGTGAGTCGGCGTACTTTGGTGTGCTGGGGGGTCTGCGGTTGTTTTGTGGGCTGGGGGGTGAGTCGGGGTTATTTTAAGTGGGGCGGGGGGTCAGGGTTGTTTTGTGGTCTGGGGGGTGGGTAAGGGTTGTTTTGAGAGAAGCTGGGGTGGATCGGGTTACTTTTGTGGGCTGGGAGTCGGGGTAGTTTTGTGGGCTGGGGGTTAGTCGGGGGTAGTTTTGTGGGCTGGGGGAATCGGGGCTAGTCTTCAGGGCTCTGGGGTTGGAGGTAGCTTTTAGGGCTGGGGGTTGGAGGTAGTTCTTAGGGCTGGGGGTTGGAGGTAGTTTTGGTAGTTTTCAGGGCTGGGGGATTGGTGCTAGATTTCAGGGCTGGGGGGTTGGGGCTAGTTTTCAGGGCTCGGGGGTAGGGCAAGTTTTCAGGGCTGGGGGGGTCAGGGGGTAGTTTTCAGGGCTTGGGGGGGTCAGTGGGTAGTTTTCAGGGCTTGGGGGGGTCAGGGGTAGTTTTCAGGGCTGGGGGGTCAGAGTAGTTTTTAGGGCAGGGGGAGGGTTGAGATCGTTTTTTGAATTGGGGGTTCGGGTATTAGGCCTCAGGGCAGGGGGAGGGGAATGGGTAGTCGGGGTAGTTTTTAGGGCTTAAGGGAGGGTGGGGCAGTTTTTCGGGCTGTGTCAGGGCTGGCCAGGGTCTTTGTTAAAGGACAGGTTTAAGGGACAGGGTTTTAGGCATTAAAGCAGGGGGAGGGCACAGCGTGGGGGTTGGGAGGGGGTAGGGGTGTTTGCACCTCAGGGCAGAAGGGGGTTGGGGGGAGTTTGCACCCTAGGGCGGTGGGGAGGGGGGTGGCGGCCTTAGCCACGCATACCCCTTTACCATGCATGCCTTTACCACGAAAATCCATGGTAAAGGCATGTGTAGTAAAGCAATGCGTGGTTCTGACGCGGTCGTTATTCAGACCACCTGGTTTAGAAATGAGGGGTTGTGGAACTCGTTGTTCCATCATACAACGTTCTGCACCTGGTGATAACTTTCTAGCTGGTTCAGTAAGGACCCCTGAGATCTTTTGCAGCAAGATCTGTTGACTGAAAGAGTAACAGGTGTCTACAGAGAGCTCACAAAAGTGCAGGTTTTGTATAAACTCTCTAAGTTAAAGAATTGAAAAGGTCATTGGTGTGTGCATACAATGTACTATACTAATTATAGAAGGCAGCGTTGATATCAACTTGTATGTATACTGTATCGTCATTTGTTGTGGTGATTGCTAGTGGTAGAGTATGGTTCTAAACAGGTTTAGTAATTTGGGATAGTAGTCTGCTTGGTTTCTCTCCTTCATTGTCACTCTTAGCTTGATATTATTTAAAGTCATGACACCATAGGATTTCCAGTTTACCATAGTAAATGTTTTTCAGTTGTTTTTGATCCTTTTTTCGATCAAGGGACGCAGGTATTTGCAACGCTAATTGCTGCAAATCTTTTTCGATTTGTATAATTTTCTGTATTTAGCATTTGTTGAATTCCAAATGTGGACTCTATGCAGCACCCTCTTATTACGATCTTAAATGCCTCCCATTCCACTAATATGGAGGACACTGTGTTTTTGTTCTAATTAAAATATGTATCAAAATATTCTTGAATCGAATGACAAAACACAGCATCCTCCATGGTCACTAGCAATATTTGCCAAGCTGATATAGGTGTCAACATTCTATGGCCACCAAAAAAGGGTTGTGGTTAGAGAGTACTTTGAGGTGAAATGGGATTGATGTAACACAAGTTTGTAATTCTGTTGTACAGACAAATCGATCAGGGCGCAAATGTATTCCATGGACAACGCAGACATTCATATGGCAGGAGGTGGCTCAGGCGTGGTCACCGGGAAAGAAAAAAAATCACCCAGTTGCGTAGCAACACAGTCCTCTCTTCTGCCAATACCAGCTATCTGTCGCACCCTCCTTGCATGGCAGTAGTCTCATTTCGGCATCAGTTTATGGTTCTCCCATACAATATTGTGAAGGATATTATAGGCTGGTGCAGAGCTCCATTATAGTGTCATCAACATGTTAGGCAGTTGGCTACGCCCCCAAAGTTATGTCATAAAGGCCAGGCATAGTTTGTACCAAAATAGGGATGGAAAAATAGTTTTGGTAGCCTAAGGTTGATACTGAAGTTAAACGCTGACCAGGAATTGCTTGTCCTGCGATAGTTCAGATAAACATTTAAAAGCATTGAGACCACCCTTGTGTCCCAGCATGCCTTGGGATAAAGTTGGTATAGGTATTGTGGGACAAGCCAATTGAAGGGTGTTGTGAAGTATTTTCTAGTTCTAATGTTTTTTTTCCACAAAATGGACAGAGTTGGAAGTTGTAAATAATGCTGATTCTATTGTAGTGATCAATGTATTCAAAGAAAATTGCCAGGGAAGGGGGCACCTGCTGTGCTGTTGAGTGATAATTGTGTGTGGTTTAGATCAAAGAAATTAAGAGTTTTGTTAAATGAGTTGGGTTTTGAGCATAAACTTACATTATGTCATCCAGCGGAAATAAAATTGCCTAAAGGTTTAACAGAGTTATCAAAGGTTCAATTCAATTGGATCATTTGAGTGGGAAGAAGAATTTGCAGAAAACAGTGTGGTCGTACAGAGTTACCATAAATGATACCACAGAATATAGCCCCTCTGTGAGATAAAAGGTAGAGCAGCTTATTAGAAAGTTATTCCGAGCTCGATGTGAAAGTCAAAAATAATGAAGTAGTACTGAGGCATTGCAAAAGATTATATTGAGAAGTAACAAGAAAAATACAAAAAGTATCACAAATGAATGGGAGCTAAGAAGGTGGGGCAATTTGTTAAAGTGAAGAAAGGGTTTAGGAATGCGAAAGGTGAGGCAGAGTTCTCTGAATTCATGCAGGTAATCTCTGAATTTGTGCAGGTAAACGAAATCTTATATATAACGCTGCCAGACTAGAGGACGGAAAGATGGCAGATGGGAAGCATTGCCCTTTGCAAGCAGTTTAGAAGGAAGTCAAAAACACCATTCACATAATCTGAGACATTGTACTTCTAGATGAAAGGAAGCATTGTTTGATGTATGTGAGGATGATTCAAGTCACGTGCTGGTACACCTCAGGAGCTGGAAAGGGGGATCCAGAATGATTTTGACCTTGTACGTTGATAGAAATGAGACCAGAAAAGGTAGTTCAGAAGGTGAGAGCAGAGAGAAATGTGTGTATGAAGAAAGTGCAGAAGCAGATGGAATTGTGGATGGAACTGTGGAAAGTAGCTTCTGTCGTTTGAAAAGGGCTGCTAGCCCCCCCCCCCCCCAGTATGCTAAAGGAGTATGAATGTGTTAGAGTGCAAATTTACCTTAATTAATCATACGAATGCACACCAACAGCTAGGACTGGGAGCGGTGTAGTCACGAGATGGACTTTGGCGCTCCCCAATTGGATCGGGCAAAAATAAAATTGTGATAGGGCTCACAAATCAATTCTGCAACATTCTAATAAGAATGACAGCCACCGGTTATAGTTTGAAATTTCATATAAGAAGTTAATAGGAAAAATACAGGAGATAAGCCATTGATAGGTTTAGCAGCAAAATCGTATAGTTTCATAAGTATAAAGAACTCAGTAAAGTTCTACATAAATTCTGTCATTGATTTGCCTTCTAAAGCTGAGAAATAGGGGGTTCTGGGATACAGAAATGTACATCCTTTTATAGGACTTTAGACAAAGACTTTCATACATTTCTAAACAAGTAGATGGTTCTCAGAATATGCACCAATGAGGAACAAGCAAGAAGAAGCATTTTACTACAAAATACATTAGCGGATGCTCTCATGGTAGTATTATATTTAATTTAGTCGCTCTCACAATGTATTCAAGCATGCTAGTTGATACATTGTACAACGATAGCCTGGGACATTTAGGATGTCCTTGGTTAGATACAGCGTGGGGAAAGTCTCTGGGAACGCTTTCCATTTATTAGTCTAAAGCTTGCAATTCTTTATTTAGAACAAGAAACAAGAGTAATAGTTGTCACTGGTGTATTATGACATCAAGTCAAGGAGAACAGTGTAGACACAATTTATGTTAGCTTAAGCTCAGTTTCTAATGCATTTAAATGAGGAAAAGAAAAACAGCTCTCACGAATGTAAATATGTGCCCATGAAATATTGTACGTATTTTTATTCCATACAGTTGTTTCATTTTTTTAAAGGAGGATGGATGTGTGAAGTGTTATTAACTGTTACTCTGTCTTAGGTCTTGGTCCACCTTATGTGAGCATTACATATAGGGGCCGATTCCGATCTCGGCCGGTAGGGCTCCGAATCGGATTCGGCTTTACCGGATCCGATTCGGAGCCCTGTTTCCCGACCGAACCGTACGCGGGCCCGGCCGAGCGAGTACGATGCGAAATCGCCGACCGACTCGTCCGGGCGTCCCGACCGCTCCGACCGACTCGCTCCCGGCTCGAACCGCTCCGACCGACTCGCTCGGACTCGACTCGCACCGCGCAATGGAGACGTTTCCCGGCCGGGTAAGTACGATGCGCGCTGCGAGCAGTCCGACCGAGCCGCGCACTCCGGCTCGTAAGAGCTGTCGGAGCCGTACTTTGGGGGTCCGTGTCGGACCCCCTGTACGCGTAGCCGCGTGAGTCGCACACAGGGGGACCCATGGGTCCCCCTACCTGTGCGTGTACGGCGCGAATCGCTTCGCCGCGTACCCGCTGTAGGGGCGCCCTTGTCCGACTCGCACCCATTGAGTCAATGGGAGCCCGCGTACGCGTTGTACGACCGGCTCCCATTGACATCAATGGGAGTCCGACCGACTCGAGTCCGATAACATACGGACGCATCGTACTCGTTCGGTCGGACTGCACGGGTCCGATTCGGTCGGAAATCTCTCCGGGTCCGGCTCAGTCGGAGAAATTTCCGGCCCGAATCGGAATCGACCCCATAGTGTTGTTACATTAGAATACAAGCAATATTCTGTAATGAGATGAGTTCATGCTTGATTAATTCTAAGCTTGTCTGTTCAAGGAAGCTTTGACAGATGAAGGGCGGTGACAGGATCTGTGCAATAATGACCCCTGATTAGTTTGTCAATGTACTCATTCTTTCTGATGTATATATTTTAAACATAACCTGAGACCTCTACTGTTCTATTGTTTGGGGAGAAGTTTATTAGGTTTTCTTGGAGAATGTAGCACACTGCAGGGACCAATGGACAAGATGGGTTATTGTTGTGCGATGCAAAAATGTGATTACAGTTGTGCATCTTTCATGGTCAATCTTTTTTACGTTTCCACATCCTTATTGAAACAATACATAACGTTTTAAAAGAGTTTGTAAGTACTGTACAGTTTCTAAGTACAAAACTACAAAAGTAATTTAGGGCTAAATTTACCACAAAAATCCGGTGTTTAGGAGAAAATGATTGTCTTACAGTGACGAAGAAACTCAAGCATACTATTATTACAGCCCTACTGAAAAAGTCAAATTCTGATCCAGACGGTCTATTAAACTACTCATAGCTTAGGACTGTCGCACACCGCAAATGTACTGGAATAATTGATAAACACACAAGATGATGGACGGAATGCTGCACATTGGCAAACATTCACCCCCAGTCACAGATCTGGGTTTAATCCATCGTTATTTTGCTTCACCACGCCACCCCAGTTCAGACATAGCCATATGCAAATCAGTCTTGACCCTGTGCCTCCTGGGAACAGTCCAGACCGAACTGCCAAGCCATGTCTTCCCTGGACCGGAATCAAGCATCCTAGGACCGGTTTCAAGCTATCAGCCTTCGTCAGCCAGGATAGCTTGACTCCAGTGGCGTAGTGAGCACGGGACCCACGTCTGGGCATACCCTTCCCACTTAGGGCGAAATGCAAAACACACAAGATGATGGACGGAATGCTGCACATTGGCAAACATTCACCCCCAGTCACAGATCTGGGTTTAATCCATCGTTATTTTGCTTCACCACGCCACCCCAGTTCAGACATAGCCATATGCAAATCAGTCTTGACCCTGTGCCTCCTGGGAACAGTCCAGACCGAACTGCCAAGCCATGTCTTCCCTGGACCGGAATCAAGCATCCTAGGACCGGTTTCAGGCTATCAGCCTTCGTCAGCCAGGATAGCTTGACTCCAGTGGCGTAGTGAGCACGGGACCCACGTCTGGGCATACCCTTCCCACTTAGGGCGAAATGCAAAACACACAAGATGATGGACGGAATGCTGCACATTGGCAAACATTCACCCCCAGTCACAGATCTGGGTTTAATCCATCGTTATTTTGCTTCAACACGCCACCCCAGTTCAGACATAGCCATATGCAAATCAGTCTTGACCCTGTGCCTCCTGGGAACAGTCCAGACCGAACTGCCAAGCCATGTCTTCCCTGGACCGGAATCAAGCATCCTAGGACCGGTTTCAGGCTATCAGCCTTCGTCAGCCAGGATAGCTTGACTCCAGTGGCGTAGTGAGCACGGGACCCACGTCTGGGCATACCCTTACCACTTAGGGGCGAAATGCAAAACACACAAGATGATGGACGGAATGCTGCACATTGGCAAACATTCACCCCCAGTCACAGATCTGGGTTTAATCCATCGTTATTTTGCTTCACCACGCCACCCCAGTTCAGACATAGCCATATGCAAATCAGTCTTGACCCTGTGCCTCCTGGGAACAGTCCAGACCGAACTGCCAAGCCATGTCTTCCCTGGACCGGAATCAAGCTTCCTAGCTATATGGCTATGTCTGAACTGGGGTGGCGTGGTGAAGCAAAATAACGATGGATTAAACCCAGATCTGTGACTGGGGGTGAATGTTTGCCAATGTGCAGCATTCCGTCCATCATCTTGTGTGTTCTGGAATAATTGATGGCATCACAACTTTCCTCACAACTAGAGCTCATGAAGGTGCTAACCAATCAGTGTTTCCCGCCACTCTGGTGAACAGAAGCAACTCCTTCAACATCAGAGCAGAACGCCTAGGCGTTTGTTACCAGTGCCTATCAGGTGCTTTGATACTCCTGGATTTTCCCATGGCTCCAAGACCATTGCTCACAATACGCTGCTCAATCAATTGAATACGCATGCAGATGTGAGCGGAACTGCTCTGTCAGTTTCCTTCCTTTTTTTTTTTTTGAGTTCAAAATATTTTATTGAATTTTTCATAATAAAGAAGTAACATAGACAATACAAAAAACAAATATTCAAAAGCGAAAATACCTTGTTATAATAAAGAAGATTAACAAGAATAACAGTTGAATTACCGCAGGTAAGAAAAAATAAGTATTCTTGAAAAACATAAGAAGGGAGAGGAGGGGAAGGGACCAATAATAAAGCCTTTACATTATCTATAAATAGAGCTAGAATATCTAATCAGTAAATATACTATATTATCAATAAAAAGCAAAATTAGTTATGAATATACCATTTAAGAAGATACATATATATCAACAGGTATCCAAAAAGAGTGAAAAGAATTGGAATTATGATTGAGCCCAGTTAAGGACAATTGAGCTCCTCTTCTTGTAAAAATAACCCATGACCACCAAGCATGCACTGATAATGACGAAACATCTTTCCAACAGAATGTAATGGATTTTAAAGCAGCTGATATTAGGAAATTAAAAAGTTTACCTTCTAAGTCATTTAAACTGTGTGAAAGAACTACAGATTTGCAAATTAACATATTGTAAGAAACATCATCATGTATATTTAATATCTTTTTTATAATATCCCAAACATCAGTCCAAAACTTAAAAACTAAAGGGCATTTAAAAAGCATATGCTGTAATGTACCAGGGTGTGATTTACAGTGCCAACAAGATGCAGATTGAAGAAGTTTAGCTTGAAAAAGACGTAATGGAGTCCATAAACAATTAAATAAAATATAAGAGTTAGTTTGATAAAGCGAAACAGGTAACCAACCAGAAATACTATTAAGCCAAATATCTTTCCATGTATCAATGGACAGTGAAAGTGAAAGTTCATTATTCCAAAATACTGAAAGCATATTAATGTTGCTGCCTAGAGAATTAGATAATTTTTTATATAAAATAGAAACACCATGTGATGAAGTAGAGACAGTTTGAATGTAAATTGATAAATCAGCTTTAACATTAGAAGGGATATTTTGAGGAAAAGAATCTAAAATGGAATTACATAAATATTCATATTCCGAAAAATCAGATTGAGGTAGATTAAATCTTGTTCGTAAAATCTCAAATGATATAAACGCATTGTGTGAATATACATCTTTAAGATAAAAAATACCAGCATTAATCCACGAATACCAGAAACTGACATTTCTATTCAATTTAATAACATTGCTATGCCATAGTGACAGCTCTTCAGTAATTGACATAAGAGATAGAAAAATTGAATCTATATCATTAAAAATCATTTTAGTGGACTTAAGGATAACGGATTTATGAAAAAATGATGACTTATTAGACATGGTTAACAAAGTAGGGAGTGGAAATGGATTTACCAATGATTTCTCAATATGAAGCCAAATATGAGCATTGTTTAAAAAGGAATGATTAAACCATATGGAACTTTGTTTTAAAATAAAGGCTTTATGGTAAAGAAAAAAGTCAGGTAATCCAAACCCAGCATTACATTTAGGCATTTTTAATTTTTTATAACTAATACGAGGTGGTTTACAGTTCCAAAGAAATTTGGATAGAATTCTATCAACATCTTTATAAAACTTTAATGAAAATTGAGTAGGAATCATGGCGAGGGTGTAGAAAATTTTAGGAGCGATTGTCATTTTAATGGAATCCATTCTACCCCACCATGAAAGATGTAATGAAGACCATTTAGACGTTTTATCTTTAATATAATTTAAAATAAAGTTACAGTTCAATGTTATTGTTGATTTTATAGAGGAGGAGAATAAAATACCAAGATATTTCAATTTATCTTTTTGCCAAATAATATCGTTCATAGGTATCATATCAGGGGTACAATAAATGTTTAAGGGAAAAAATTCAGTTTTGTTAGTATTTAATTTATATCCAGAAACTGTGGAATAATTTTTGATAATCTCTAATAAGGAAGGGAATGAGGATATAGGATCACTAATAAATAGGAGCACATCATCAGCATAAGCTAGGGCTTTAATAGTAACATCTTTAATATTAATTCCTTTAATATCATCACATTTTCTTATAGCAGTAAGAAAGGGTTCAATACCAATAAGGAATAAAAGTGGGGAAGAGGGCAACCTTGTCTTGTACCTCTAAAAGGGAAAATTGATTCGAGATTTGGCCATTGATAAATAAACGAGCAGTAGGAGCAGAATAAAGAGCAGAAATCATGCGGATAAATGTCTCACCAAAAATTAAATGACAATAAGGTATTAAATAAGAATTGCCAATGAATTTTATCAAAAGTTTTCTCAGCGTCCAAGGCCAAAATTCCTGAAGGTAAAGTTAAAGTGGGAGCTTGTTCAATAACATGTAGCAAGGCTCTTGTATTGTTCGCAGAATATCTATTTTTCATAAAGCCAGATTGGTCTGGGTGTATAATAGAATGCATTATAGGGGCTAATCTAGAAGCAAGTATTTTAGCATATAATTTACAATCTTGATTAATTAAAGATATAGGCCGGTAATTTGATACAATAGTGGGGTCCTTATCTGGCTTGGGAAGTACGACAATTAAAGCCTCAGCAAAAGAACCTGAAATAATTCCTGAAGAGCCAAAAAAGGTAAAAAGTTGAAATAAAAAGGGCAAAAGTTGTACCTGAAATTCTTTATAAAACTCAGCCAAAATACCATCTGGACCAGGAGACTTATTTTTTTAAGAGATTTTATGGCTGATAAAATTTCATCTGTAGTAATGGGAGAATCTAATCCAATTTTATCTGATTGAGAAATCCTGGGCAAACCACATGTAGCTAAAAGGAATCAATTAAAGAGGCATCATGAAAATCAGGCTTGTTATATAGATTAGAGTAAAAATCCAAAAATTCATTAACGATATCATTGTGAGATAAAGCAATTTTGCCATTAGGGCCATGAATAGAATTTATTTGAGTTTTGTCCTTTTTTATACGTAGATAATTAGCTAAAAGTTTCCCAGATCTGTTGGCATTAAAACAAAATTTGGCATTAGAGTTAGAAATCTGAATGCCAGCTCTTTTGCTAAGAATTGAATTAAATTCATACCGAAGCTTTTGCAGTTTAAGTCTATATTGAAGATCATTAGACGTAATAAAAAGTCTCTCAAATTTCGCAATTTGTTTTTCTATGTTTTTAATATTAGCATTGAAGGATTTATTTTCGTGAGCCATAATGGAAATAGTTACACCTCTAATTTAGGCTTTAAAAGCATCCCATCTATTAACCATAGAAGTGGAACCTTCAGGATTAAGTAGGAAATAATCTTGAATGGCAGTTAAGAGTTTTGGTTTATTATGTTCATTAAGAACAATATCAGTATTCATTCGCCATCGGGATTGTTTTGTAAAAGTTGAATTTAAATTCAAAACAAAAGAAATCAAAGCATGATCTGAAATATCAATGTTACCAATCTTAGGAGTAATCACGGATTGAATTAATTGCTTAGAGACCAATAAATAATCAATCCTAGAATGAGAATTATGTGGGTTTGGAAAAAAAGTAGGAAAGTAGGAAAGTGTAGGCGCCAAATGTCAAGTAACTTAGTGGTTTGAATAAATAATTTAAAAGCATGAAAAACCTTAGGAGGGTGAAATTTAGTACAAGATAATCTATCTAATAGAGGATCAGATATAACATTAAAATCACCTCCTACAATTAACGGAACTTTACCCAATTTCAGAACCTCAGTAGTAAGATTAGACCAAAAAAGAGGATTGTCCGCTGTAGGGCCGTAAACATTAAGTAAAAATATGACTGAATCATGTATTTTAATTTTAACTATAATATATCTCCCATCAGCATCTGAAGTTTTACTCAAAATTTGGCAATGTAATTTTTTGCAAAAAAAATAGCAACCCCATTTTTTTCCATTAGCAGGAGAGGAGACAATAGTATCAACCCACTTTTTCTTCATATAATCTAAGATTTTGTCATCTATATGAGTCTCCTGAATAAAACAAATATCTGCCTTGCAACTACCTAGATAATCTAAAATCTTTGTACGCTTAACTGGATGACGTAAACCTTTAACATTTAATGAGACTACTTTAATATTATGAACGTTAGCCATAATGAAAAACAGAGAGAGAAAAGATGAAGAGGATGAGAGTTAAAAATACAAAAAGAGTATGAGAAAATAGTAGCTCTAGAACAAGGAAGAGGGAAGGAAAAAAATAAAACATGGAAAAAACGACAAACAGGATACATTAATATCAAGAATGAAACGCACACACGCTCAACAAGCATGACCGTTACCGTTGGAGCCCGATGAAGAATAACTCAGTAATTTGTCAGAAAATACATAACTGGAAACAATCAAGTAGTAGAGTCATGAGTATCCATTAAATGCTGTGACTGTTGATCCAAAAATTGTTTCAGATCCTCAGGACGATGAAAGGATTTCGAGAAGTTATCTTTCCAAATAATCAATGTTGAAGGGTCAAAAAGACCGTACTTGAAACCAAGACTTCTTAGTTGAGGACAAAGAGCAGTGAATTCTTTGCGAACAGAAACAGTCTCCTTGGCGAAATCTTGATGGATAAATATTTTATTCCCATTGACCATCAACGAAGGAATTTCTCGTGCTGCTTTCCTAATCAAAACCAAATGGTGATGACGGAGAACTTTAAAGATCATTTGTCGAGGTTTTGTGTGTTGAGGGTTGCGATGAGAAGGAATCCTGTGAGCCTTATCAATTTCAAATTTTTCTGGAAAACTGATTTTCAAAAGGCCAGGAATCAAAGTTTCCAAATATAATCTGCAGTTGGCACCCTCAACATCTTCTGGTAGATTGAAAATGCGTAGGTTATATTGTCTATTGCGATTTTCCATATCTAAAAGGAGTGCAGACATGGGTGATATTTTCGCCACAAGTGGGGTAAAGCGTCTATTTTAACCTTATTATCTTGTATTTTAATTGAATTGTCAGAAATTTTCATTGATAAGCAAGCCATTTCTTTGCGCACATTTTTAATCTCTGACGCAATGGTATCTGTATTAACACGAAGTGCTTGAATTTCTTCTAGAATTAGAGATAAGGAAGGCTCAGATGACTCTGCCACTTTTGATTTAATTGGCGGAGGTGAAACCTGCTGTCTCCTTTTATTTTTTTTGTAAACAAATTTTATTCAGTTGACGTTACAACTCAAACAATCACTGTATGGGGACAGTGAGCATACATTGATAAATGCACACTGGATGCCAACGTGCAGACAGTAAACCATCCACCCCTATACGTCAGCGTTTGCCGTGCGTGCCTCATTTACCTCTATTTTGGGCAGCCCACGTAAATAGCAAACATTGGTGGCAGTATCTGTCAACTCAACCAGGATCTGCAAATAAATCATATTCCACGTCTCAGCAATAAATATTTCACATCCTTCAAGCCAACTCCGATGAGGCCCTCAGGAAACGCAATAAGAGATGCAATAACAATACCAATCCACCCACCCTCGCAGTCCCCCTCCCTCTCCCGCAACTCTTCCCCACCCACCTCCCTATCCCTCCCCCAGGCATGTCGCTCACCCATGGGAACTCCTGTGGAAAGACAGAGTCCGTCTGTCAGGTAGTCTAACACCCCAGTATCCGCTCAGTAGAGTCAAGCTAAAGGGTGGAAGTGTACTCTCGCATGGTAATTTTATCCGCCAACCCGCTAAAAGGCCTGGGGGAAGTTTGGTTGGGGCAGAATGTCAGGCCCCACTTATTACCCTACTCAGTTGACAGAGGGTTCGTCATCATCCTCACTCGGGCGCTTGAGCTCCTCCACCAACGCCACCCACGCCTTTGCGGCCTCCAATGTCTTGTCGTTACCCGTTCTGTGTGCCATTTGGAGCCGAAAGGTACCCTCACTATCCGCCCACTTTGTAAGCTCCCGCATCCACCTCAAGATACTTGGGGGTGCTCGCCTTCCAATGACAGGTAATTTCTCGCTTGGCCAATACTAGTCCTAGATCGATAAATTTACTGGTGATCTTGTTCCTGGCAGTGTGAGGAAACCAGTGTAACAGACAAGTCCCGGAGTCAGCTCGATCTCCCGGTCCGTTATGTCATTCAGTCTGGTCAGTATCTCCCTCCAAAACCCCAGGAGTGATGGGCAGACCCAGAACATGTGTAAAAACTCGGCATTGTCTAGGTTACATCTCGGGCAAACCGCGCTGGTCCCAAAATATTTGTTAATTTTATGAGGAGTGAGGTACGCTCGGTGGAGGACAAAGAAGTGTATTAATTGGAACCTCGCGTTCCTGGTACTCTTCCATGCTCTTTCTACCAACGCTCCCCATGGTTTCTCTTCGATGGGCACACCAAGATCTATCTCCCATTTAAGGCGCAGGCTATCTAGAGGGCATCGCAACTCCTGAGTAAGTCGCCTATAGAGGCAAGTCACTGCCTTGACCGTCCCAGCCGCGGTCATCACATATTGGCAAGGCAGGGAAATCGCTGGCTCTGTGATCCCCATCTGCCAATGCTTACGAATGGCTGCTGTTAGGGAAGCGTGCAGAAGGAAGTCCCCCTAGGAATGTCATACCGCTCTAGCAAATCATTGAAGGGTAGGAGGGTATTATCTTCATAAAGGTCTCCTATGGCGGAGATGCCCGCCTCCCTCCAAACCCGCAATCCTTGCCAGTCCCCCATGCGGTAATGTCTCACACAGCAGCAATGGAATCTCGGGCGCGTACAGGGGTCCCCGTGAGGCCCTCCGGGCCGCCCGATTCCAACACCTGCGCATCGCCCACAGGTCCCCGTGGGCCCCCCTTTCACGCAGTGGGAGCCGCATCAGTATGCGGGCAAGTTGATGTAGGGTCGGGTCTGTGGTCTCAACACCCTCCTCATCACGAAGCCGCCCAGCCACCCACTTCATGAACCATTGTATTTGGGCTGCGTGATAGTAGGCCTCTAGATCCGGCACAGCAAATCCTCCCTCTCCTCTAGGCCTCATCATGGTGGTAAGTGCTACTCTGCGCCTCCCAGTACCCCATAGAAATCCCGTGATCATGGTGTTAAGGAGAGTAAAAATTTCCTCGGGATCCACAGTGGCAGCATGCCAAAGTAATAAAGCAAGCGCGGCAGTGTGACCATTTTCAGGAGCGCCACCCGCCCCGCTACCAAGAGAGGAAGGGTCCCCCAAAATCAAAGCTACTCCTGGTGTTCCGTATCGCCCGGCCTATGTTACCATCCAACACATCCGCAGCCGCGTGATACACGCGAACCCCCAGGTATGTCAGGCACCTACTTTCCCACTTCACATCCAGCACATTCGGGGGAGCATTCCTTCCGGCCCGCATGGGGAACAAGCACGTCTTGTTCCAGTTGACCTTAAGGCCCGCTACCCTTCCCAGCCTGTATAACAAGTCCCTGGCGCCCTGCAGATCGTCCGCCGAGTTGGCAAGGAACATTAACAGATCATCTGCATATAGTGCTATGAATTGAGTTCGGTTCCCCACATCCAATCCCCGGTAGTAGCGCCCCGATCTTGCGTGTACTGCCAGAGGCTCCACCGCCAGCGCAAACAACAGGGAGACAGCGGGCAGCCCTGCCTCGTGCCTCTACCCACTACACAGGCTTCCGAAATCACTCCTCCCGTGCGTACTCTGGCAGTGGAGCTCCTGTATAGTATTGCCGTCCACGCCACAAAGTCCTCTCCCAGCCCAAACGCTCTCAAGACCCTAAAGAGATATGGCCACTCAAGGCTATCGAAGGCTTTCTCAATATCAATCGATAAGATACATGCCTCCTCCTTGTCATAGGTGGTCGCATCTAACAGAAGAAACAGCCGCCGTATATTCATGGCTGTGTTGCGGGACGGGATAAAACCCGACTGGTCCGCATGAATAAGCGTCGTCATATGGATCAGCAGACGATCGGCCAAGACACAGCTCAATATTTTGTAATCTAAATTGAGCATGGCCAAGGGACGATAGCCCGTGCGGTCCCAGGGCGGCTTATCCGGCTTCAGGAGCGGTATGATTACTGCTTCCCTTGTCGAGTCCGGCAAACACCCATCCCTCCTTGACCCATTGTATAGAGCCATCAGACGAGGGGAGCGGGTGTCCGAGTAGGCAGAATAAAACTCAACCGGGAGGCCATCCGTGCCAGGAGTTTTGTTCCTGGCCATGTGTTTTATGGCTTTCCTAATCTCACCTAGCTCAATGTCCCGACCCAGGGTCTTCGCTGCGTCTGCACCAATTTGAGGCAGAGCGATATCATCTAGGAATCCTGCATCCTCCGCTGCCCCCGCTTCTAACTGGCTCCGACAGAAGGAGGTGTAGTAGTCCAGGAACTGGGTGTTTATGCCCTGTTGGCCATAGTGGCTCAAACCATCAGGTCCCCGAATTTCTAAGATCACTGACCCTCTGCGCGCCGGGTTGGCCAACCAAGCCAGAAGCGCCCCAGATTTGTCCCTTTCCGCATGCGCCCGAGCCGTGTATGCCCTATAATCGAAGCATCTCAGCCGTTCTACCTGTATTGCCAGGGCCTCCCTGGCCTCCAGGAGATCTGCCTGTCTGTCTACTCTTTCGGGCCTATCCCTTTCCGCGCACCGGAGCCGTTGTTCTGCTGCCAACACCTCATCCTTGAGGACCCTCCGCACTCCCACCGCCTCTCCTATACAGCGACCCCTGATAACCACCTTGAAAGCGTCCCACTCCTTGTGGGGGCTGTTAGCTGTGCCAGTATTATGTAGGAAGTAGTCCTCTATGGCCGTACCTATGGTCGACCGGAACACCTGATCTTCTAACACTTCCGGGCGAAGTCGCCAGGTGGGGATCGAGGGCCTAGTTCTCACCCAGTGCAAGGATATTAGCAGGGGATTGTGGTCAGACACCGTCCGAGCTAAGTATTCACTCAGAGTAATCATAGCATGTATATCCGGGGAGCAGAGAATATAGTCTAAGCGCACGTGGAGCTCATGTAAGCCCGAAAAATAGGAGTAGTCTCTGTCCAACGGGTGGTGTACCCTCCAGGTGTCCATCAGTCCCCAGTGTTGTTGCCAGTCTTGTCTGGCCTCTGCGACCCTGTGGCCTGGAGCATCAGGGAGCGGCGGATGTGAGCGGTCCAGGTCAGTATCAACAATGCTATTGAAGTCACCCCCCAATAGCACCGCCCCAGTCAACTGCTGCGCCAATGTCTGTGAAAGTTGCACTAGAAATGAGGGCTGATCTACGTTGGGGGCATATACACTCCCTATTGTGATGTCTCGGCCATCTAGTCGTCCCGTCACCACTACATACCTGCCCCCGGGTCTATGATTTGTTGGACACATTGAAAGGGGATCCCCGCCCGCAACCAAATTAAGGCCCCCTGGCAAACGCCGAGTACGCGGTGTGGAACACCTGTCCTCTCCAGCGACGTTGCAACGCCTCTCCCTCCTTCTGTGTCAAATGAGTTTCCTGCAATAATGCGATTTGTACCCCCTTCTCACCAGGTAAGCGTGTATTCTGTGTCGGCGAGTCATAGTGTGCATCCCCTAACGTTCCAGGTTATACATTTGATACCTACGGCGGAACCCATGGCTCAATCCCCTGACCTTCTCGATACCCACCCCGTAGAGCGACATGCCTGACCCCAACCCAGTATTCCCCAACAAAAAACAAACCCCAACTCCCATTCCCCAGGACAGGCGCACACAAACAAGTCCCCATCCAAACAAAAGCACTCATGTCTCCTTTTATTATGTAGAGAATTTTTATTATCCATTTTGATGTAGAAAGGATCCAATTTTTTAATTAAATACAATGTTTGTAGGAAAATATAGTAATACTGGTGAGCAAAACCTCCAAATAACTGGTGCAGCAGCTAAAATGGTCTGTGGGAGTGGCTAGGCCCAAGCCAGGCCCTTTCTTGAGTGCTAGTTTCCTTCCTTTCTAAGCTAAGCAATTACATTCAGCAAGTTGAAATAGGCTCCTTCCTCTCTGACATTACGACAATAGTCTTTGCAGCATATCGGTCCCTCACTAATCCTGTTCAACATCTTTGTGGTATTGTTAACTCGTATTCTGGAATCCCATGACATTTACTACCACATGTACACACTAACACCAAGATGTACATAAAGTTAGAGGCAACTTTCTACCAGTTTTTACGTCGAGCCTAGAGTGAGCGCGCATACGCTGCTCTGAGAGGCATGGTGTATTCCGTCTGTGGAGTTTGGCCATGCCCACCGCCTTTTATATGTTCCTTCCTGTGCCTTTCGAGGTGTCTTTCTTTCGTGTGGTGCATTGGTCCATTTGTCCCTCCCTTTGGTGTGTTGCTATGCCCATGGCGACTGGCCCTGTTACAAGGGTCATTTCGCTGCAGGCCATGTCTCTTACTTGCAGCGCACTTTTTTTAAACAATTATTTTTGGCCGGAACATGAGCGCTCATGTTTTGAGTCGCTGTTATAACTTCATTTTTACATCTCCCCGCAATGCGTCCACTACTTAATGTAGTGCGCCCACTACTTAATATAGTATGTGGGGAGACTGCTCACTAGTACTTAAGGTAGCACTCCCTAAATATAGTTTCCAAAAAGAATAAATATACAACATAAAGGACGTCACAATAGATACAAGATACATTTGCCATTCAAGTTTCTTGTAGAAGTTCGGAGCAGAACAGACGCGCAATCTGTGGTGAAGGTAAAATTGTCACCCAAACCGAAGCTCAAATGCTGTGCATATAGTCCACAGTAGAAAGCACAGTGTTACATGGGATTGTTTTTAAATGGTATATATATATATATATATATATATATATATATTACCTACTGGCAGTCGCCAGTAGGTAGTTTCAGTTAAGGACCTCGTTTCTATTCAAAAAGCGTTTTTTCTTTTGCCAATATCTTTGGCACCGTTTGACGAATCTTCATGAAATTTTCAAAACTAATGGTTCGCTCAGGTCAGCTCCTGTCTTGAAAGCTTCGGGGTGATTTGTTGAGCGGGGGCCGAGCAAAAAGGGGGGTCCCAAAACGCATTTTCTCCATGTTAATTTCCATAGGAAACTTTAGTCAAAGCTACAGCTCGAACTGCTGAACGGAATTACACCAAATTTGGCAAAAAGGTGGGTCTTGGTTCAGAAAGCGTTCTTTTTTTTTATAAATGGTGTAATTCCGTTCAGTAGTTCCTGAGAAATTCAAAAATAAAAAATATCGATATCTGGTGGCCGAGGAGGATTTGCAAACCCTCCCGAGCACGAGCTTCATTTTGATTGGCTGTCAACACTCCAAACCAAGAAGTGTTGGCAGCCATAAAACCGAGCCACAAGAAAAAAGTAAAAAAAAAAGATAAAAAACAAGAAAAGGGGGCAGGGTAGAAACACCCTGACCCCCTAGGCCTGCTCAGGGGGTCCCACAGGGACCCTCAGGCCCAAAAAAAGCATTAAAAAAAAATAAAATCGTCAGATTTCGCGCTGGGTGCTCTGAATCCTGCAGAAAAAAAAAATGAAGCGCGGTCTCCCCCGCTTCGTTTTAATCAGCCCCCGGGTGTGCCAGGTCCCAGGGGCAATCAAAAAATATAGTGCAGGGTCCCGTGGGGCCCCCACAGCCCTGGAGACCGCCCTGGAGACCGCCACCTCCCAGGGGCCATGTTGATTACATGCTGGGGGGCACGCAGCGGGACTTTTTTTAAATTAAAGGCATGGGGGGGTGCTCCTGCCCCCCCATGCTGCCCCGGGGGCCGCCACCTCCCCGGGCATTGCTATTATGTGTGGGGGGCCGTCTCCTCCCCGGGGTTTCAACAATTGAAAACATAAGTGTGGGGGGCTCCTGCCCCCCCCACACTGCCCCGGGGACAACCACCTCCCTGGGGCATTTATACATTAAGTTCAGGGGTCCGTTGCGGACCCCCGGGGACCACCACCTCCCCGGGGCTTTGCACACGAGTTGGAGCCCTTCATGGCCCTGGGGACCGCCATCCCCCAGGGCCGGCTCCAGCAATGTCCCGGGGTGCCCACCACCGGGACATTGCAGTTTGCAATGACAGGGTGGGAGCATGGCTCCCGCTTTGTCATTGAAAACTATGCTTTGCTTCATGGAAGCGAGAGCAGAAAACCTGCTCTCGCTTCCATGAAGCGAAGCAGATTGCTTTTGGACAAGGGGAGCTGCATGTCAGCAGCTCCCTTGTCCAAAAGCAATGCCGGCTCCAGCAGGAGGCGGGGAGCTGGCTGGGACCGCGGGGGCATTGGGGCTTCCCCAGCAGTCCCCAACATGTGGCCAGGCCCCGGAGGATGGGGTCCCCGGGGCCAATAGTGGCCCAGGGTCCCTAAATCATTTAAAAAAAAAAAAAAAGAACGAGGCCAAGCCCCGGGGATGGGGTCCCCGGGGCCAATAATGGCCTCAGGAAGGGGGCCGCGTGGCCCCCCTCCTTAAAAATAAGTTAAAAAAATTACATATGTGGCCATGCCCCGGGGGATGAGGTCCCCGGGGCCGAAATCGGCTATGGGAGGGGGGCCGCGCGGCCCCCTTCCCTTTAAAAAAAATAAAAGAATAATTCTCAGGCCCTGGGGGATGGGGTCCCCAGGGCCCAAAAATAATTAAGGGGAGGGGGGCCACACAGCCCCCCTTCCAAAAACCAAATTTAAAAAAAGCCAGCATCTCGCCAAAGGCCCCGCCCCCTCCCTGCACCACTGTGCAAACGCACCTCCTAGCGCGTTCTGGATTGGGGGATTAAGCCCCTTGAATACTAAGGGTCCTTAGGGGCCAACTAGCCCACCAGGTACCTCCAGTAAGCCCAACACAGTGGGATTGCAGAGAGGTGGTCCGAGGCCATGCCCCTTTTTACACCACTCTGCAAAACGTGCCTTTTGGCGCACTGCTGGTGGGGCGATGAGGTCCCTTTGTGTCCTGAGGACTTCAGGACTAAAGTGAACTTCATCCCCCAAGCAGCAGTGCACCAGGAGCTGCGTTTGCAGAGTGGTGTAAAAAGGGGGCGTGGCCTTGGACCACCTCTCAGCAATCCAGCTGTGTGGGGCTTACTAGAGATAACAGGAGGGCTAGTTGGCCCCCAGGGACCCTCAGGAGGCAAGGGAACTTCATCCCCCAACCAAGAGCGCGCCAGGAGGCGCGTTTGCAGAGTGGTGGAGAAAGGGGGCATGGCCTCTGTCCATCTCTCAGCAATCCCACTGTGTGGGGCTTACTGGAGGTAACAGGTAGGCTTGTTGGCCCCTAAGGACACCCAGCAGTGAAGGGGACTTCAATCCAAATCCAAGAGCGCACCAGGGAGCGCGTTTGCAGTGTAGTGGGCAAAGGGGGCGTGGCCTGCTATGAGAACATAGCAATCCAGCTGTGTGGGACTTACTGGAGGTAATAGAAGGGGTAGTTGGCCTCCAAGAATGTCCTTGGGGGCCAACTACCCCTCCTGTTACCTCCAGTAAGTCCCATACAGTGGGATTGCTAAGAAGTCTTCGGACACCACGCCCCCTTTCTCCACCACTCTGCAAACGCGCCTCCTGGCACACTACTGGTTGGGGGATGAAGTCCACTTTACTCCTGGGGGACTTTGTGGGCCAAGAAGCCTTCCTGGTACCTCCTGTAAGTCCTACGCAGCGGAATTCCTGAGTGCTGGTCGGAGGCCCAGCCCCCTTTCTCAACCACTCTGCAAGCGCGACTACTAGTTAAAGAAGCATTTGGAATGTAATAGGTCTCGCATTTGCGAAGGTTACGGCTATTGGCATTGTAAATGTAAAAGTTTTTACTAATGTTTTTGGAGTGGATTGGATGTATGTTGTGTGTAGTGGAATTATGCGGTACGTTGTGCAGTGAAATTATGTGGATAGAAAGTATGTGGTATTTAGTGTCTAGGAATTATGTAGAGTGAGATTATGTGTTATGGAGAGTAATTATGTGGTATGGTAGTCTGTGTTGTGGAGTGGTAACCTCAGGTTTAGTCTTCCTCGTTTCCATAGAAGCTAAACAATAATCTCAATGAGACAAAAAAAAGAAGGAACTACTGAGGAGCACTTCTGGACGTAGTCAGAGGTATGAGCAGGGCCATTGGAATTATGCGACTGTTTGGCTGCACCGTACTTTCGCACAGTTATACATTTTCAGCATTTGCCACATAATCCATCATCTGCTGCATAATCTACAGATTTGAACAAAAAAAAACTTGTTTCTAGCTCAAACGCTACCAAAAATGCAGCGACAAGTGTTACAGCGTGGTGGAAGGCCCTTTGCAAACCTAGAATGGTCACCTATTACTTATTGCTAAATGTGGGTATTAAATTGATACTAATGATGTGCAAACCACTCTTGCTTCTTTCTGCTCATCTCTTCCACTTTCTGCACCTCTCTTTCCTCTTTCTGCACCTCTCTTGCCTCTTTCTGCACCTCACTTGCTTCTTCCTGTACCCCTCCTTTTTTTTCTTTAGAGTTTTATGCCTAGGATCTGTGACCAGCATTAAGCCTTTATTAATGCACAGTTGTAGCTATAATATTCATTTATCCTAGAGGCAAGATGGCGGCCGTGGCGCTGGCCGAGTGAGCTGGGTATACTCTCTCCTCCTGGCTGACCCCCTCTTCTCCCTCTTTTGAACATTTACTACATGTCCGAAGCAGTGCAAAATTGAAGGGATAAGGAGAATCGGAAACTCCGCTGTACCCTGGAATGATTTGGCTGTTTGCGCTCTTTTTCTGTGACTCACCGCTGCTTGGGAGATTGGTTGGCGTTCGGTGTCCACGTTCTGCACCGGCCATCTCACAGACTCCCTCTCAGGCTGCAGTGATGCCGCCTAAAGCGTCTATCCGAGGAGCCAGGATTCGCGGTCCTCCTGCCGGAACCAGTACTATCGCCGCTGTGGGGAAGTCGATGCCGGAGGCAGTTGCAGCTGATGACTCTCGCCGCTCACTGTGCGGGAAGAGCGGAGATGCAGGGAAAAGCCGACAGACAGTGCCTGCATTGTTCAAAGCCCAAACAGGAAGGGCTAAGCTCCTCGCGGATCGGTCGACTGACGGCACTACAGAAGGCAACAATGTAGCGGCACTAGCTACACACGAGAAGACTTTGACAGTCACGGAGGGGCTCGCGCCTGTTTCAGGTACTGATTTCTCTTCTTTGGATGTTACCAGTGCAGTCAGTGACGAGAGCCTGGATTTAACTACAAACAAACTGGAGGTGGCCTCTATGCTTAAGGATCAGACGAAGGAGCTTTTTAAAACAAAAGCTAGTCATGAACTAACAGAGGGTATTGTAGATATGAGGAGTGATGTTGCAGGTAAAGTACTAGAAACTCAGCAGAATGGCCTTATGGGAGTTGTAGTTTTCCAGGATAAAGTCCTAGAGATAGCAGGAATGGATCATGCAGACGGGAGTCACATTGCCCAAAGAGCTGATGAATTGCAAAAGGGAGAAATGGAATTACAAGGTGCCATAAGAGATGGGGATATAGGGGAGAAGTTTTATTCCCTGTCAGACCAATCGAATTCCTCAGCAGATGAAAGCCTTGGGAAAGAATCGGAAGGAGAAACTAGCGAAGTAAGCAGTTTACGTTGGGAAGAGGAAGAATCTCAAAATAAACCCTTTTATACTTCAGGTACTGTCCGCAAACAAAGAGACCGGATAGATACTTCACCTGCCAATTCTCAGGGGGAGCTGGCACAATGCTCTGGGACTATTCTTATTCCCCAAATCTAGAAGGGGTCAAGGCAACAAATGGAGAGACAAATGAGGAGACAAGAGACACAGGAGAGGAATTCATGAGGCCAAACCCTGGGAACCCTGAAGGAATTACGCTATCTACCATTTACCAGTCAATAATGGCCCACCGTGAGGAGACTCGTCAGGAAAGTTTGCGTAATCAAGGGGCTTGCCGAAAACTACAAAATTCAATTCGTAAGGTCGCAAAAACCTGCTCAGAGTTTGCGGTCAGGATCAGTGAAGCCGAAACAAGGATATCCACGTTAGAGGATGAGTTGGTCAGCCAGAGAACCATAACTGAATCCTATAAATCTCTGAAGGAGGACACTGTATGGAAGCTGACCGACCTCGAAAATCGAGCTAGAAGGAACAATCTGCGAATTTTAGGGATACCGGAAGGGAAGGAAGGGTCTGATATGCGCCAATTCCTGATTGAACTTTTTGAGGAAGCCTTCCCGGAGTTACAGTGGGATTGGAAAATAGAATTACAGAGAGCCCATCGATTCCCTTTTCAACAGAAAAAAATGGGTCAAGGGAATGAAAGACCACGAGCTATCCTTATTTGTTTGAATAACTTCTTGGCCCGCAAAGCTTTGTATGATCTGGCTAGGCCAGATAGAAAAAGAAGGGGGAAAGGATGTGATTTTTTTGTGAGGCCAGATTTTTGCCCTGTCACAGTGGATAAAAGATGGCAGCTACGTCAACTAATGCCATTATTTCAAAAAAAGGGGGCACAGGTCTTTTTGCTTAACCCTGCTAAGTTAAAAACAATTTTCCAGGGACAGACACGGTTTTTTGTTTCCGAGATATTAGCGAAAGAATATCTCCAGACGATTTAAGTACTGAAGGATAGCATTATCCCTTTTTGTTTTCTCTTTTGTGTGGGAGTTTTTTCAGATAACTGGTATGGGGGGGTGTCTGCGAGGAGGGAGTTGATACAGCTCCCCATCGCCAGGGACGACTGGTCCCGAAGCCTCTGATGGTGGGTTGTAGGGGGAGGAGGAGGGAGGGGGGACAGGGTTGAGGTGGGGAAGGGGAGGGGGGTAGGGAAGGGAGGTTAAGGGTGTCTAAATGTGATCACAGGTTTGGTTTATCACATATAATCATGGCATTTTTACTTGTTGTAACGAAAATGGTATTTTTGGTTGGATTTTGGGTGCTTATTTGCAATGGTGGAACTACTTTCATAATATGATGCGAGAACTAAGTAATAACCAGCAAGATGGGTGGAAGGGATAAAGTTCGAATTTGCTCCCTGAATATATGTGGTTTGAACGACAGAAAGAAAAGAGATGTACTGGCTCAAGTCATACGATTTATGCATATAGATATCTTATGTCTACAAGAGACTCATATACCATGGGGCAAACGGGGTGGCTGAAAGGATTAGGATTAGAACTTTTGGCTTGTACACGTCAAGGTACTACCACTAGGGGGTGGCCATTTTAGCCAAAAAAGGTATTGGTATTTGTCATCAAATAAAGGAGGATAAATGTGGACGGTGGGCCATTTTGGAGCTGGAATTTAATAATACATTACTGACAATCTGCTCAGTATATGGAACTAATCTGGACGACCCAGCAATATTAGATTTTCTTAATATTGAAATGGCCCAATGGAAATATCCGTTAGTCTTTTGTGGAGACTTTAATATCCATTTGGATAGCAATTTTAATCTCTTTGGGAATAAACCATATCCAGGAAGGAAAGTCCAAACGTTTAAAGCTTTACAAGGAGTAGTTAGGGAACATGGCTTAGATGATCTTTGGGTTCGGCATAAGTCGGGTATTCCAGGCTATACTTATTATTCAGCCCCCATAACAAATTTGTTCGGTTGGACTATTTCTTTCTGTCTCATCAAATTGCGGAGAGAGCTAGTATTGACATCTTTCCTAGGCTTATCTCGGACCACAATCCTCTCGTCGCAGAATTATCATTAAGTGGCATATATAGGGTGCAGAGGAGATGGTCTTTTGAAAGGAAATTACTACTCGAACAAGTATATTGTGAATATATGGCTAATTGGATAATCGAATTTTTTAATTTTAATAGGAACACCTCCTCTCCAATTGTTGTTTGGGATGCATTTAAAGCCGCTCTTCGCGGGGAGACTCTTAGTTTCTCTATATTCCATCAGAAGGCCAAACAGGAAAAGATCAATGGTTGGGTTGATCAGCTCAGGATGATTGAAATTGAGTTGATGAATCGAATAAAAGAGGGCCAGGACAGTGATGAGTGTCTGCAGCGTTTAGCTGTGATGAAATTTAAAATGCAGCAATATCTAGGGAAGAAATTGCCATTAAATATATGCAGTTTAAGAATGAAACATATGAATTTGGTGAAAATTCCGGCAGGGTGCTGGCAAAGCGCTTAAGAGAAAGGGAAGTGGAACGGGGGATCTGCAGAGTTAAAGATCATCTTGGCCAGGTGCAAGATTCTTCAATTAAAATTCTGGAGGTATTCCGGAATTTTTATCAACAACTATATACCGAAGAGGTTGGGGCAGCTTCAACAATTGCTCCAGAGGCGAGTTCGGAGTTTTTTAGAGACCTCGAAACAAGGAAGGTTACTGTCGAGCAAAATAAGATTCTTGCTGCCCCAATTATATGGGAAGAAATAGAGAGTGCTTTAATCTCTCTCTCAGTTGGCAAAGCGGTGGGTCCGGACAATATTCCCTTAGAATTTTATCGAACATTCCGCCCAGCGCTTCAACAAGATTTGGTCTTGTTGTTTCAGCTGGCTCAAAAAGGGCAGATTCCTGATTCTTGGCGAAAGAATACAATAGTAGTCTTTAAGAAGAAAAACAAGCCAGATTTAGATCCAGCATCATACAGGCCAATTTCCCTCATCAACTCAGATAGTAAAGTATATTCTAAAATATTAGCTTCTAGACTAGCTAAAATTATCACTCCTTTAGTTTCCATTCGCCAGCATGGGTTTATTCCTGGGAGGGATACCACCGACCATGTAAGGCGCGTGATTGCTCTTCTGGATTGGGCTAAGGCTACGGGATCCCCGTTGGGGGTGGCCCTGTTGGACGCAGAGAAGGCGTTCGACAGGGTCTCGTGGAAATTTTTATGGTCTGTTTTACAGTGGAAAGGGTTTTGCCCGGAATTTATTCAGGCAATACAGTCACTTTACATATCGCCTGAGGCTGAGATTCGTATTTCAGGGCAAGAATCAAAGGTATTCGGTATCAACAGGGGTACAAGGCAGGGGTGTCCTTGCTCCCCCTGCTATTCGCACTCTACATTGATCCATTTCTTAATAAACTGGATAATGATAAGCACATTAATCCTGTGAAGATTAACGACATAGAAATTAAGTCATTGGCCTATGCAGATGATATCGCAATACTCACCAGTGATATCTCTGCGGCTTTCCCAGCAGTGAGAGAACAGGCAGAACAATTTGGGATCTTATCTGGGTATAAATTAAATATCGAGAAGACGCAGATTGTTTTATCAAACTCTACTCCTCCAGCCAACCTACCTATTCTTCAAGAAGCTACATATCTCGGGATAAAGATCTCAGCGATGGTTGATCAAATACCGGATTTAAATATCACCCCTATGATCGGTATGGTCAATCGGACGTTGGAGAGGTTAGATCACCTGCATCTCTCAATGCATGGTCGAAACAATGTTCTAAAAATGCTGATCCTTCCGAAATTGCTTTATTTGTTCAGGACAATCCCTTTGGAATTCTCAACAGTATCCTTAGCCAAAATTGAAAGGGGCTGTTCCAGGTTTCTATGGAGGTTCCATAGAGCAAGAAGGGCGACTAGGTGGATGATTCTTCCTAAAGCGCGAGGGGGTTGGGCGGTTCCAAACTTTCTATTGTATCATTGGGTTTCATTGTTGCAACATATGGGGATTTTGATAACTGGGATTAAAACCGAGATACCCTTGGCAGTCCGTCCAACTATCTATGAAATTATATTGGGGCATGAAGCTAATCAATGCTTAGTTAAAAATCTCGAACCTAGCTATTACAAAAAAACGAAATTTAAAATTCTTAAGGCCGCCCATCGACTTTGGAAAAAGATCCGTGTGAAGTTTCAGGTTACTAATATAAATCTATACACTCCTCTCTCGGCGTGTGCAGTGTTACCCCCAATTTTTCAAGACCAAATTACTTTTCGTTGGGGGAGGGCCGGGATCAGCGTTTTGGGGGATTTATATGATGAAGGTCAAATGGATACATTTATTTCCCTCCAGGAAAAATTTGGGCTAGACAGAAGGGATTTTTTCAAATATCTGCAGATTCGGAGTTTTATGGGGACTAATGTACATGGGACCAGAGCAAATTTGGCTAAAATATCTTTGGTTGAAACAATTAGTAAAAAGTCTCGAATTGGAAAAATCTATCAGATATTGCTCGAAGCCTTCCCAGATGACTTATGTAGCCAGAATTCTAATTGGGAGGGGAAATTTGGGAAGGAAGGGATAAATCTGGAAGAATCAATCGAGTTAGCAGATCAAACTCTAACTACAGGAAGTCTCAGAACCCAGCATTATATGTCCATCTTCGATCTCTACTACACTCCTCGGAAGGTAGCGAAATGGGGTGGTACACGGGGTGCACGGGGAGGTAAATGTAGTAGGTGTGGCTTATCTGCAGCGGACACTATCCATATGTTTTATTCATGCCCTTATTTAGCTAAATTTTTTCAGCACCTCGAATTTTTCTTTAATACAACGTTGGGGATCCCGTTTGTAGCAACAGCTGAACTTGTTATCTTGGGTGTGGAGTCTAACATGAGAGGAAATACAAGAGCAAGATTTGTGCAGAGATTTGTATTCATTGCAATGGCTATTGTACGATTTTGTATCACTTCGCAGTGGATCAGTACTGAGCCTCCCACTTTTTAATGTGGAGGGCAAAGTTGTTAGTCACGTATAATATGGAATCTTCTGTCAATAGACTAAAAGGACGTAAAAGACGGGAAATTGGGATAAAAACCTGGGCTCCCATTTCTAAGTGGATTGAATGAAGTTGGTTTATAGTGGGGTATTCAGGGAGTAGCTGTTTGTATAAATCTGTTATTTTTTTCTAGTATGTCTCCCTTGCTCTTTTCAGTGTTCCACCAAAAGTAACTTTACTTGTGTTTAGTACTCAGTCTGTATATATCCGTTTTTTATTTATATGTATATGTATTTTTGTATTCTGTCTCTTGATATTTGTGCCATGATTTATACCAAAAAGAAAATAAAAATTTAAAAAAAAAAAAAAAAAAATATTCATTTATCCTAACAAAAATGATATCACTGCAACAAAAAGATCACCACTTTAAAAAGCTATAAGTATTGATCATTGATTTCAAGGCTCTCTTAAGATTATTGTTCAAATAGTCATATAAGGGCCAGGGATTCAATCCCAATTTCAGCTTCTCTCGATTTTTTTTTTGTTTGATCTGTTTATTGTTTTGTTTTGTATACATGAATACAAAGCAGTACATTGTCAGGGAAAGCACCATACAGAACCAATAGGTAGTCATACAATCCAGATAGTAAAACAACAACATAGCTGCTTGATTACATCAGTAAGCATAAACAATATAGGTAATAACATTCAGCATATCCCGTCAGCCATAGCATCTCCTCCCACCGTCAAAGAATCTGAACGACCGCATTATGGTGCATCGTAACTACAACTTATGCAACAATTGACATAATCACGTTTCGTATGGCTTCACTCCACCATATCACATAGATCAGTGTATAGATTCAAACATTTATATGAAAACACCAAACATGGGAAAAACTTATCAGGGAAGGGGAGGGAAGGTAAGTAAGAGCCACAGGAAGAAAGGGAGGGGAACCAAGGTCCACCAGCGTCATAGAACAAGGTCCTTTCAACTACTCTAAGGGTTCATCATCAGACTGCTGGGAGAAAAGGTCATCCAGTAAAGTGGGCAGAGGTTTCAGTCCACATATCAACACACCATTTGGGACATGGGTCTACTTGGGCCAATCTCACTAACCGTCAGGAAGGGAGACATCTAATGGAGCCTCCGGCACCAGCAGCCTCTGCAGCACACACAGCATAGTATTCCATTCAGTGGAGATGGGAAATTTACGCATGCCCAGCGTATCTTCCCGTATCAGGGAGACCGCTTCAGCCTTCACCCAATTCAGCATGGAGAGGAGCCAAGCTTTCGTCGGAGGGGACTCCTCGGACTTCCACTTACGAGTAATCAATCGCTTAGCCACAATAAAGCCCAGATCGAGAAACCTGGTGGATGCTTTGTGGTTTTTATTCCTAGAAAACACGCCAATGATGCACGTCTCCCACGTCCTCGGCACCTCCCTATCTGTGCAGGTGCCTAATGCGTCCAGCACCCCCTCCCAATAAGTCTGCAGAGCGGGACAGGACCAGAGCATGTATAAATTATCTGCATCAACCATCTTGCAGCGCGGGCAGCACTCGTCTTGTCTATTGAAGTATCGATTGATTTTGTCCGGGGAAAGATATGCCCTATGTACAGTCTAAAATTGGATTAACTTGAAACGGGCATTTCTGGGGATTTGTTTGGGGCTTTCCAGGATAATGGACCATTCCTTCTACAAGTAAGGCATCCCCCGATCTGCCTCCCACTTAACTCGCAACTGCGTTAAATCCTCTAGGGTATGTCCCCTGATCGAGTCTGCGAACCACTTCACCAAGTGGCATCCTGTGCCCATAACGTGCACATATTGCACTAGGAGGTGCGTCGGAGGTTCCTGCATTACGTCTCCCCATCAACGTCTCATCGCGGCCATCCAGGAGGCAGAAATTGGCCGGGGGGTACACCATCTTCGTTCGTGATATCGAGAAATGGCCGCAATGTTCCTTCTCCATATAAGTCTCCTAGGGTGGTTACACCAGCTCCCAACCATGAGGCAAGGTCTGTACTCCGGACACGTCCCCGCACGATCGGCATTCCTAATATGGGCACACCAGGTGCGTATGGTATTACACTTCTGGTAAGACGAAGGGCCCTGCGGAAGCATTTCCGTGTAATCGATATCAGTAAAGGGAGAGGTTCATTCAGTTTGTTACAGGGATGGAATTAAAGAAGGATCCTGTCTAGAGAATACGGAGGATCATGTTCTGCCGAGTCCGATAAATGGAGTTCTTCCACCCATTTTGCCACCCACAAGATTTGAGACGCCAGGTAGTAGTGCTCCAAGTTGGGCAGGGCCAGCCCCCCCCTTAAGCGAGGGAGGTATAACTTTGTCAATGCCACCTGGCATCGCGAGTTGTTCCAGATAAAATCACGGGCGATCTTCTCCAAAGATCGGAAGAAGGACACGGGTAGGTGGAGCGGTAGGGTAGCAAAATAATAAAGGAGACATGGTAACATTGCCATTTTGATTAACTCCACCTTACCTATGACTGAAAGGGGAAGTGTCTTCCAAAATTCAATTTGAGACTTGAGCGCTGTAACCGCCCTTGTGATATTTCCATCCATAAGGTCTTGTGTGTTATGGTAGATACGAACACCCAAGTATCTGAACGCCACCGGTTGCCACTGCACCACCGTCCCATTCACTGACCAACCCGGGTCCACTGTAGTAGGATTAAACGGGTATAGACAAGATTTACCCCAGTGCACCCCTAGCCCAGACAATGATGCAAAAGATTTCAACGTGGCGGGGATGACTTGCGCGATCGCCAGGACATCTTGTATGTACAACAAGATGTCGTCCGCATAAAGCGAAACGGCATGTATGCCATCCCCAAGGGGTATCTCCCATTCTGATGCTGAGGCGCGTAGTGCCATCGCTAATGGTTCAATTACCAAAGCGAAGATCAGGGGGGAGAGGGGGCACCCCTGACGAGTCCCCTGTTCAATCAAAATAGGTTCGGAGAAAAGAGATCCCAACCGCAATCGAACCGTAGGGGCCCCGTACAGCAGCCCAATAAGGTTTAGAATATAGGGTCCAAATCCATATCGGTGGAGCACGGCAAACATGAAGGACCACTCAACCGTGTCGAAGGCCTTCTCCAGGTCCAGCACGACACAGCCGGCCGACAGCCATTCCGCGGTAGCACAACTCATCACCCTGAACAGTCGCCGTATGTTAAGCGATGTGCTGCGAGCCGGCACAAACCCATTCTGGTCTTGGTGGACCATTTGGGGAACTAACGGCCCCAGTCTACTAGCCAGGATGCCCGCCAATATCTTATAGTCCCCATTTAAGAGCGCCAAAGGATGATACGCCCCCCCCGGAAGTAGGGTCCCTGCCTGGTTTGGGGAGCGTAATCAACGTAGCCTCCGTCATTGAGGCAGGGAGGGGACAGATTCAAGCGCCTCCGTGTATACCCGGAGCAGCTGGGAGCTCAGGGGGTCTGCATATGTTTTATAAAATTCGTGGGCAAGGCCGTCGGGGCCAGGGACCTTGCCAGACGGCAGAGTCCTCATTATTCCTCGCACTTCTTCAAGCGTTAGTGGGGCATCTAGGTCCATTCGCTGTTCAGGTGACAAGACTGGGAACGGGAGTCGCCCTAAGAATTGCTGAATCGCTTCTTCCGAGGGTTGCGGACCAGCTTTATACAGCTTCGTGAAATGAGTCATCGGTTCACCATGGATTTCTAACTGTGTGAACCGAAGCTCTCCACCTGGAGAGCAAAGAGCCGTAATCAGCCTACCCGGTTGCTCCTGTTTAATCAGCCAAGCGAGAAGAGGCCCAGAGTGATCCGCTTTGGCAAGTATTGACGCGGAGTGCGGTGCAAAGTTAAGGCAGCGCTGTCGTTCAAGAAGCTCTGCGTGTTTCTTTCGCGCTTCCTTTAGGTTGGCTAGTCCCCCAGCATCTGTCACATCCCTAGATTCCAACGGAAACAAGCGTCTTTCCACCTCAACCAGGTCTGAAGATACCTGTTGTCGCAGCCCACAGCCCAGCCCCAAGCATTTCCCTCTCAGGGTGACTTTCATAGCCTCCCACTCCACTAGCGCAGAGGAGGCAGTCCCCATGTTAAGTTCAAAATATTCCCCTATCACCTCGCCAATCGCCTCCCGAAACACAGGGTCTTCCAACATGGCCGGTTGCAGCCTCCACGTAGGAACACCCGGGACCCCGCCCTCCCAAGCCAGCACAACACAGTGAGGGTTGTGGTCGGAATGCGTGCGCCCCCAGTACTCCGATTTCGAAACATACGGGAGGAGGCAGGGGGAACCAAAGAACCTGTCCAGCCTGACGTGTAAGTTATGAGGTACAGAGAAAAAGGAATATATCCTCTCCCCCGGGTGGTGTTGTCTCCAAACGTCAACCAGATCCCATCCCCACGTCCATCCATTCAGTGCCACAGAATTGGTCGCCGCGGCCGTGGTCCTGAGTGGGGGAAAGGATCTATTGATCCACACGTCTAAGACACTATTAAAATCCCCCCCCAGCAAACACAGGATCTCACACCACCTCCCCAAAACAAGAGACAGCTCACCGAGAAACTGACCCTGGTCCACATTCAGTGCATACACATTCCCCAACAATACAGGACGCCCATCCAACTTACCCTTCACCAACACATGTCTGCCCTCCTTGTGCGCATGAGTCTCGTCTACAGCAAAGGGTGTCCCCGAGCGTTTCCAGATAAGGGTCCCCCTAGCGAACAGGGAGTAATCTGTGGCCTATATTTTACCTCTCCATCTATGCTGTAATCGGGTAACCTCTGTTGCGTTTAGGTGAGTCTCCTGCAATAACGCTATATGCACATCGTGACGTTTTAAATAGGAATACACTGCATATCTACGGGAAGGCGTGTGGAGGCCCGGGACATTCCAGGTAAGTATTACGTGACCCATGGCAAAGCTAAGAAAAGCACACAGCAATGAACATTAATCCCTCTGTCCCAGAACTCGCTGTGTAACAGTCTGATACGCACAACAACATTTTCAGTATCCCCCCATCGGGCCCCTGCAACAGAAAGGAAATGGGAAGTACCATCTGGGGAAGGAAAAAACCATATAAGGACAACCCCCAAACACAACAGACAGCAACATAGCCGCCTGTCCTACTGGCTCAGAAAGGTTGTGGAGAACAGGGGATTGTGACACCATACAGGGTACATTCTTGGAGTCCCCACCCAAAAACAACCGTTAGGAATTGCCATAGCGCAAACCCAAAAAAGGAATCAAGAATATCAACACCCCCAGGAACCCTTTGACCAACCCCACCCCACATCATGATAACACACAGACCCCAGGGGACATCACGACTCCCCCACATCAAAGCAAACAACAGCACTCGGCAATGTACTTTCAGAACAGCCAGTTTCATACAATACCATCCGCCGTTTGGGGTGTAACGTCTGGCATTCTCATAGATGCTTTATCAGAAGAGTCCCCCACGGAAGAACCCCCATCCCCTGATGAATGATAGGAAGTGTCCGCCTTGTCTTCGCGTGGCGTTACTTCTGCCATCTTCTCCGCAAAGCGAACCACTTCCTGCCGCTCTTTACGGATTTGATCTGGACCAGGCATTGCTGTCGACCCCGGGAACCGCCATCTTGGCCGGCGTCTCTGAGCACCTGCCACCAGCTTCCCCAGTCCATGCTATAGCAGCAGTGCCCACGGGTCTCGGGCCAGGGTACAGACCCGATGTCTCCAGCCAGTCCCAGACATCCTGAGGTGTATCAAAGAACCTGAACTTCTCATCCGAGACAACACGGAGCCTGGCCGGGAATAACAGCGAGTAGGAGAGATTGAGCTGCCAGAGTTGACGCTTCACCGGTAAGAAAGATCCCCGCTGGCGCTGGACCTTCATTGTGTAGTCCGGAAAGAACAACACCTTAGCGTTTTCGTACTGGATATCATCTAATTTCCTGGTCTCTCGAAGGATCACATCCCCATCTCTAAAGTGTAGGAGCCTGAAGATGAGTTGACGCGCTCTATCCCCAAGGGCCGGTCTCCTGCCCGGAACACGATGCGCCCGCTCGATGGTGAAGAAGGGGGAGAATACAGTATGTGGCAAAATGGTCTTGAGCCAGGATTCCAGAAAGGTGACCACATCTTGGCCCTCCGCACCCTCCGGCATCCCAATCAGTCGGACATTGTTCCTCCGGGAGCGGCCCTCTGCATCTTCAATGCGGTCCTCTAGGTACCGGATCCGAGCCTCGTGGGCATTCTGCTGTTTGTCTTGGAACTCTGTGGCGGGCTTCAGTTCAGCGATCTCCTGTTCTACAGCTTCAACCCGATCCTTCAGATTCCGATGATCCACATGTAGTAAGTTGAGGTCCAGAGCCACTTTGTCCAGTTTAGCTTCCATGGATGCGCTAGAATGCTCAATGGCTTGTAGTATAGTATCCAGACGATCATCAGGAGCCATTTCTTCCTTCATTGATTGTGGTGAGTCGGCATCACAGGCCCCGTCGCCTGTGAGGAGGCCCTCGACCCGGCCCCCCTAGTACGTCCCATTGTCTCGTGTCCACCAAGAGACGTCCACCACACCACCAGAGCCTCCCTCAGGGTCGCTCTGCAGCGTCACCCGATTTAACGTCAATCTGCACTCCCTAAGATCACAAACTACGATCTCTCACCGGGCCCTCGCCGCCCATTCCTCCTGAGCGGTGTCAGGGGTCTTTTCCACTCGCACTATTATCATCAGGGCCCAGGGGTGTCAACTCGCCCTACCGTGTAATTGTGTTCCTGGTTAGGTGCGTCACACATGGGCTCCCACCGGTAATACACTCCCCTATAGCGCCACCACTTCTAGATGTGGCTCCGGTAACAGGAATATCTAGAAAGTCACACACTCATGTTCCTGGCACACACTGGCCGTCCGAGTGCAGGCCACCAATCAACTGGACCAACAGTGGAGGTCCCCTCCTTCCATATGGTCTGGTGCAGGCCTACCAGGTCCTCCTTACGCTATGTCCACCTCCGAGTGAACACCAGCTCCATCACACCGTATCCTTGAGACACTTGCATTGGCTTCCCATTTTTAAAATTGAACGATCGGCTGCCCGTGAGCACCTCCTCCCCTCTGGTGGTGACAATCAGGGAGCCGCGCACCTCATCTCCAGGCCGCGGCCGAAGTGTGCACTGCTACGTTCACGCCCGGGACGGGCTTCATACTGCTCACCCTGCCCCAGGGACTGGCCACCTTACACGCCGCCTGCTCCGCTTTCCTGCAGGGACGCGATTTGGGCAAATCCAGAGGCAGCTTCGGTGCCTCGTTCAGCCAATTACGGACGCGACCCGTCTGCCATTTTGTGGCTTCAGACGCAGCCATAAAGTCCTTCGGCCGCGATAACCAATCCAGCAAAATTAGGGTATGTTCCAGGGTCGGTACGTCCCCCGGCTGCCACGTACTTCCCCTCAGTGGTGGCACAACTTATACCACCGATCGGGCCCGGAGACACGTCGGCCCCGATCATCAATGTTCCATATGGCCTCCCCAGACCGCAGGTCCGCAGCTGCACATCCGCACCTCACGCTATCCCAGACCACACGTCCTCCGGTCCTCACAACAGCTTCCACTGGGTCCCGGGGGTGTCCCTAGAGCATCGCCCACCGTCCGGTTCTGCCAGTTGCCAGCAATGCAGGAGAAGTGTATCAGATTACGGGAACAGAAGACGGAGCGCCACTAAAATGTGTCTGCCAAGCTGCCCCTGCTGGCCACGCCCTTCTTCCTGTATCCCTCTTGCATCTTTCTGCACCCTTCTTCCCTCTTTCTGCAACTCTCTTGCCTTTTCTGCACCCCTGTTCCCTCTTTCTGCACCTCTCCTGCCTGTTTCTGCACCTCTCTTGCCTCTTTCTACACTTCTCTTGCCTCTTTCTGCACCTTTGTTGCTTCGTTCTGCACTTCTCTTGCCTCTTTCTGCACCCCTCGTGCCTCTTTCTGCACCTCTGTTGCTTCTTTCTGCACCTCTCCTGCCTGTTTCTGCACCTCTCTTGCCTCTTTCTACACTTCTCTTGCCTCTTTCTGCACCTCTGTTACTTCTTTCTGCACCCCTCTTGCCTCTTTGTGCACCCCTCTTCCCTCTTTCTGCACCTCTCTTGCCTCAGTCTGCCCACCTGTTCCCTCTTTCTGCACCCCTTTGTCTGTTTCTGCAACTCTCTTGCCTCTTTCTGCAGTTCTCTTGCCTCCTTCTGCACCTCACTTGGCTCTTTTTGCAAATCTCTTGCCTCTTTCTGCAGTTCTCTTGCCTCCTTCTGCACCTCTCTTGCCTCTTTCTACACTTCTCTTGCCTGTTTCTGCACCTCTCTTGCCTCTTTCTGCACCTCTCTTGCCTCTTTCCGCACCTCACTTGCTTCTTTCTGCACCCCTCTTGCCTCTTTCTACACCTCTCTTCCCTCTTTCTGCAACACTCTTGCCTCTTTCTGTACCTCTGTTGCTTCTTTCTGCACTTCTCTTGCCTCTTTCTGCAGCCTTCGTGCCTCTTTCAGTACCTCTGTTGCTTCTTTCTGCAGTTCTCTTCCTTCTTTCTGCACCCCTCCTGCCTCTTTCTGTACCCCTCTTGCCTCTTTGTGCACCTCTCCTATCCTTTTTTGCACCCCTCTAGCCTCTTTTTGCACCTCTGTTGGTTCTTTCTGCACTGCTCTTGCTTCTTTCTGGACCGCCCTTGCTTCTTTCTGCACCCCTATTGCCTCTTTCTGCACCCCTCCTTCCTCCTTCTGCACCCGTTGCTTCTTTCTGCATTTTTCTTGCTTCTTTCTGTACTGCTCTTGCTTCCTTCTGCACCTCTCTTGCAAATTTCTGTTTCCCTCTTGCCTCTTTCTGCACCCCGTTCCCTCTTTCTGTACCTTTCTTGCCTGCTTCTGCACCTCTGTTGCTTCTTTCTGCACTTCTCTTGCCTCTTTCTGCACCCCTCTTGCCTCTTTCAGCACCTCTGTTGTTTCTTTCTGCACTTCTCTTGCTTCTTTCTGCACCCCTCTTGCCTCTTTCTGTACCCCTCTTGCCTCTTTGTGCACCTCTCCTGCCTCATTCTGCACCTCTCTTACCTTTTTCTGCAGTTCTCTTGCCTCTTTCTACACCTCTTTTGCTTCGTTATGCACTTCACTTGCCTCTTTCTGTACCCCTCTTGCCTCTTTCTGCACCTCTGTTGGTTCTTTCTGCACTGCTCTTGCTTCTTTCTGTACCTCTGTTCTAAATTTATGCATCCCTTTTGCCTCTTTCTGCACCCCTCTTCCCTCTTTCTGCCCTCTCTTGCCTCAGTCTGCTCACCTGTTCCCTCTTTCTGCACCCCTTTTGCCTGTTTCTGCAACTCTCTTGCCTCTTTCTGCAGTTCTTTTGCCTCCTTCTGCACCTAACATGCCTCTTTCTGCACCTCTGTTGGTTCTTTCTGCACTGCTCTTGCTTCTTCCTGTACCTCTCTTGCAAATTTCTGCACCCCTCTTGCCTCTTTCTATACCCCTCTTACTTCTTTCTGTACCTCTCTTGCCTTTGTCTGCTCTCCTGTTCCCTCTTTCTGTACCTCTTTTGCCTGTTTCTGCAACTCTCTTGCCTCTTTCTGCAGTTCTCTTGCCTCCTTCTGCACCTCTGTTGCTTCTTTCTGCACTTCTCTTGCCTCTTTCTGCATCCCTGTTGCTTCATTCTGCACTTCTCATGCTTCTTTCTGCACCTGTCTTGCTTCTTTCTGCACCCGTTGTCTCTTTCTGCACTCGTCTTCCCTCTTTCTGCACCTCTCTTGCCTCTTTCTGCACCTCACTTGCCTCTTTCTGCACTTCTCTTGCTTCTTTCTACACCTCTGTTGCTTCTTTCAGCAATTCTCTTGCTTCTTTCTGCACTTCTCTTGCCTGTTTCTGCACCTCTCTTGCTTCTTTCTGCACCCCTCTTGCCTCTTTCTGCACCCCTCTTCCCTCTTTGTGCAACTCTCTTGCCTCTTTCTATACCTCTCTTCCCTCTTTCTGCACCACTCTTGCCTCTTTCTGTACCTCTGGTGCTTCTTTCTGCACTTCTCTTGCCTCTTTCTGCACCCTTCGTGCCTCTTTCAGCACCTCTGTTGCTTCTTTCTGCAGTTCTCTTCCTTCTTTCTGCACCCCTCCTGCCTCTTTCTGTACCCCTCTTGCCTCTTTGTGCACCTCTCCTATCCTTTTTTGCACCCCTCTAGCCTCTTTTTGCACCTCTGTTGGTTCTTTCTGCACTGCTCTTGCTTCTTTCTGGACCGCTCTTGCTTCTTTCTGCACCCCTATTGCCTCTTTCTGCACCCCTCCTGCCTCCTTCTGCACCCCTGTTGCTTCTTTCTGCACTTCTCTTGCTTCTTTCTGCACTTCTGTTGCTTCTTTCTGAACTTCTCTTGCCTCTTTCTGCAACCTTCTTCCCTCTTTCTGCACCTCTCTTGCCTCTTTCTGCATGCCTGTTCCCTTTTTCTGTACCTCTCTTGCATGTTTCTGCAACTCTCTTGCCTCTTTCTGCAGTTCTCTTGTCTCCTTCTGCACCTCTGTTGCTTCTTTCTGCACTTCTCTTGCCTCTTTCTGCACCCCTCTTGCCTCCTTCTGCACCTCTGTTGGTTCTTTCTGCACTGCTCTTGCTTCTTTCTGCACCTCTCTTGCAAATTTCTGCACCCCTCTTGACTCTTTCTGCACCGCTCTTCCCTCTTTCTGCACCTCTCTTGCCTCTGTCTGCACCCCTGTTCCCTCTTTCTGCACCTCTTTTGCCTGTGTCTGCAACTCTCTTGCTTCTTTCTGAACTTCTCTCGCCTCTTTCTGTACTCAAATGGGAAGTGCAAGCTGTCAAGTTTAAATGTCTGCATGCTCTCCCGACTGAGGTATATGTCTACTTGTATATGTATTCTTACATGTGTTATGCATCTGAAGATGGTAGCTTAAAAAGCGGGTAACTTCTCCAATAGGTGGTCAAATCTTCTCAGTTCTGCTCTGTCATTCGGTTGCACAGGCAGACATGTCTTATAGGTGTTATAGAGCCCCTCAAATATACTATTGAATACCCATGTGCCCTGTATTGTGAGCAGAAAGAAATGCATACACCATTTTTTACACAAATTTACAGAGTATGCTGTTTGAAATACAGGTATTCAAGTGTTTGTATGTTTATTTTCATTTAACTTTAACATGTCACTAGGTAAAAGCATAGACACGCATGCATACCTTCACAAACGTGGTCAGACTTACAACAGTGATATGCTTAGGATTGCCGTTTTATATTTGGTAGGCCTAACATTCTGAGCAGTCGATTAATAGTGAACCTTCAAGAGAAAAGTGAGGTTTAAGACATCTTCGGAGAAGGATTAGTGATTAGGGTACTTTGTATGAGTCTGTTGTAAGGTACAGTCAAAGTAGGCCTCTTTCTGCACCTCTGTTGGTTCTTTCTGCACATCTTTTGCTTCTTTATGCACCTTTCTTCCTCTTTCTGCACATGTCCTACCTATGTAGGCATAGTTAGAAATTAGCATTTAAAAAGCCTTAGAAATTCACTGAAAAAGCCACAGGTTTCAGGGACGTTATAGTTAGGGATTAGCATTTAAAAAAAACCTTAGAAATTCATTGAAAAAAACCATAGGTTTCAGGGACGTTATAGTTAGTCAGACATTTCACTCGTATAAAACCAGAGAAATCCAGCCGTTATAGTTAGCTAACTATAACTTGCGCCCCCGCAATTCACTGCTGATGACGTCACATATTACATCACTCATGACATGGTCAGTGACATCACTGATGATATCACTGATGACATCTCAAATGACATCACTGATGACATCACTGATAACATCATCCACGTGATCATCTGATGCACCTCCTCACACCCTAATATAACCTTTGATACACCAACTCTAAAATACAGACTACCAATCTCGAAACCATCGACAGACCAATACCAGTTAGTACATACCCGCTCACTGATTGATACTTCTACACACACATCCACTCACTAACCCATACAGTCACTCATACACGCAGTCATTCATCAATACAGCCACTGATATATCTACTCATATACCCATACAGACACTCACACACTGCCACTCACCCAAAGAGTTACTCAAACACCTAGTCAGTCACCCAAAGAATCAATCACACTGCCATTTACTCACCTATACAGTTATACACACACACCACCTCACTTATTCATACAGATAGTACCATATACTTACTCTCTTCTACAATCACTGACATAAGCACACACTTATCCATGCAGCCACTGTCACAATCACTCACTGTCACATTTAGTCACTTATATACTCCAACACTCACATATACTGCCTTTCACATATGTAATTACTTACACATATACCACTGAGACATCCATTCACACACCAACACAGCTATACGCACACTAACTCACCCATACAGCCCCTAACACACGCACTCATGAACCCATACACCCAGTAAATCACCCACTCACACATCCATGCAGGGAGTCATACCCCCCCCCACACACCCACACAGACACTCAGGCATCCATACAGGTAATCAGACAACCAATCATTAACCCATATAGACACTCATGTAGCTACTCACCAACCCATGCAGCCACTTACACACCAACTGACAGACTGATACAGACATTCACACAGATTAGTCATTCACCCATGCATTCACTAAGATACGTTTAATTACTCACTTATACAGTCAGTCACAAACCCACTAAATTATCCATTCAGACACTCATACACCCACTCATTCTTCAATACACCATGGCACATATATATATAACATTCGTCAACTTTCTAGAAACACTTATAGTCACTGGATGATGTCATCAGTGATGTCACTGACCATGTTATGAGTGATGTAATATGTGACGTCATCAGCAGTGCATTGTGGGGGCATGAGTTATAGTTAGCTCACCTAACTATAACGGCCAAATTTCTCTGGTTTTGTATGAGTGAAACCTATGGTTTTTTCAATGAATATATAATATATATATATATATATATATATATATATATATATATATATATATATATATATATATATATATATATATCTGTCACTCCTCATCTTCACGATCCCTCACCCCTGGGATCAGATAGGAAAACGGACACCGCTTATTTAGTGCAATTTCTTTATTGTGCTTGCCGCCATGACGTGTTTCAGCCCCTTGAGGCCTTGATCACATGACCTGCTTCGTGTTGTGGTTTGAATTTAAAGTGCTCAGTGCATATAAAACTGGAAGACAGACTGCCCGTCTCTTTCCAATTCCGTATTCACATTAAAATCCAACATTCATTACATTTCATCTTTAAATGCAACAAATAATCTCTATATAAATACATGGTAATATCAGGTTTTAAAAACAGAGCCTTCTATGGAATTAAAAATCAATTTCATTGTCAACTATTGCATTGTTACTACCCGTATAAATACAATAATGCAGTTGATTATATATGTCTGATATCTCAGCTGTAAGGTCCAGATTGAGTCCTTCATTTCTATTACTCCATCCATTAACCTCAACTTAAATAAGACATTAAAATCAACATAAATTGAACCCCAACTCTGAATAACATACTTGCCTTGACCATAATTAAAATACCATAATTATGTGCAAAACTCGCAAACTAACCATGTAAAATACACTTGGTTGCTTTTTTTTTTTTCTCTTTTTCTTTTTTTTTTTCTTTCCTCTTCCTAATGTTGGGTCACTCACCATTATATCATATTCCAAAATTATTCCAGTTCTGCCTGTTAGACCCCATTATATTACACAACAACTTTATTGGTAAATGTGTTATTTTACGGACAATGTGCAAAAAGTGCTATTTAATAAAGTGCTGTTTGTGCCTGTATTTCATATTTTTCGCAATCGGGAACCATGTATCTCATCAATTCCCGATACACGAAAAACACCTAAAACCAAAAAAAACCCTGTATAAGAGGGCCGGCCGGCCGAGGACATTGCTTCACAGGTAAGTCATGTTCGTCTTTCTAATATCAGCAATTGCTCTTATTATTCGACATGTATTCCACTAATCTTAAACATTGTATCAATATTATGTGATACGGAGGTCACTGGGAAGGAGATGGACAGAGCCGGAATAGTTCAAAACTCTAAGGGCTGTTAAGAAATGCCCCCTATAGCCATGTATGTAAGTCCTCTGTGGTATTGAGTCCATTAGGACTCTTACTATCCAATTCCAAAATATATTTGGTTTCCAACCGTCTGAGGGCGACTTCCCTGTTGCCCCCTCGTCTCAATGGTAAGACTGCATCTATGACAAAATATTTTAATCTCTCCAGATTATTCTCATGATGTTCTTTAAAGTGGCGAGCCACAGGGTAGGATTCGTCAGAGTTTGTAATAGCTCTTAGATGCTGGAGCACCCTTTTGTGAGAGTTGCAGCTTAGTGCTGCCTACATACTGTAGTCCACACGGGCACTCCAGCACATAAATTGCAAATTCTGACTTACATGTAAGAAACTTGTCAATCTTTTGGGGTTTGTTTTTAAAAGGCGAGCAAAAAGTTGTCCTACTGACCCCATACTTGCAGGCCCTGCAAGTCGCACACCTGACAAAGCCTTTGCGCTCCGACAGCCAATTGGTATTGGTTGTTACTTCAGGGCTGCTGCTTACAACCAAATCTCTGGTACTTGGCGCCCTCCTATATGTGATTTTGGGGGTACGTGGTACTCTATCCCCCAAGATCGGGTCGCTCAGTACCATATGCCAGTTTTTAAAAAAAATCTTATAAATGCTATCCTTTTGCGTGTTACACGTTAGGATAAGTCTTGGATTGTTATCAGTAGGGCCTGAGTCAGTTGTCACTCGTGTTTTATTTGTTGATGGTTTACCCAATATACCTTTGCGTGACATGGCCCTTGTCCTTTTAATGGCCTCATCAATTACGTGACTGGCATAGCCTCTTTCTAAGAATCTAACTTTGCATTCTTGCTGGGCTGTTATTAGATCTTCCTCCCTACTGCAGATTCTCCGAATCCTCAACATTTCCCCGTAGGGGATACTACAGATCATGTGTTTTGGATGAAAGCTGGCTGAATGGAGAATCGCGTTGCCCGCTGTCGGTTTGCGGTACAAAGTGGTTTCCAACTTCCCACTGGCCACAAAAATCTCAACATCCAGAAATGTGATTGAACTATTGCTGATGGTGTGGGTAAAGTGCAGGTTTAGCTCATTATTGTTGAGCAGGCCTATAAACTCCTCCGCACTACCTCTGTCTCCCCGCCACACCACAAACAAATCGTCTATATATCGTATCCACTTGACCACCTTCTCCGTCATGATGTCTACATACTGTGATATATATATATATTTATAAATATATATATATATATATATCAAGAATTTTTTTATTTTTTCCCAATGCAATTCCTCGCAAACACGGGACACGGACTCCAGGATATGTGCTCTTTTAGATTTGCTTTATTCCAGACATGATAATTTGACGCGTTTCGCCCACCTAAAATGGGCTTGATCACATATTCAGACGCGCCGCGTATATATTGTTTTAACTAAATGACTTCCACTGGCAATAATATGAGCAGTCGTCCAAAAACCGTCTCTGTGTAGCTACCGTGATTGGCTCCTACCTGAGCTCCACTAAAAAAAAAAACGCTGTGGCGTAAACAGATTCTAAGGGAGCATGAGGAGGCTGATGGTTATGGAACACTACACGCTTCCATTCATGTTTGATAATATGTGTCATACTAGATATTAGGTATTTGGAAAGAGCTTCCCACTGCTGAAAACATGTTTATTGCCCAGTGAAGGGCAGTTATTTAGTTAAGGATAAACGAGGGAGGGGAAGGAGCTGGAGAGATACATAATTCACTTTATCAGGTGAAATCACATAATTTACAAACAAATGGCAAATTACTGTATTTAATCATTGTTTGCATACTACAAAGTCAAGAAAGTAAACATTTCCATATTTTAGACATTATTTCGATTTTCACATATGTAAAATAATGCATTGTCCCATTAGTTTTGAGGCAGCCCAGTTTATAGCATGTGTCTTTTTGTATTTCCTGATCAATCAACTTTGGGATATTTTGTTTGCTTGCCAAGATGTAATGCATGGGGGTAAAGAAAAAGATTTTTTTTTTCATTGATCACATAACATTTATGAAAAGACAGGGAGTTAACTCCTTTTTTTGTTTTTTAAACAGATTTTATTGGGATCTTAGCGGTACAGCATGGCCTGAAAGGCCCATACACGAACATCAAGGTATAGTACATTTCTGACCAGTACCCATGTTTCAGAACGCCAAGAAAGGAACAAAAGAAACAAGGAAAAACCCAGGCACAAACCCGGTACCACCCCCCAACCCCGCGAGGAGTGTCTATATCCAGCATTAGAATGACAGGATCTACAAACTAAGAGTATATCCGTGACCATATGAACGTATTTCCTGCTCGATGAGGTATTTTGGGGGGCGTATGGAAGGCAGATCTATGTCCCTGTAGTCAGCTCATCGCTTCCAAATTTTATTATGTTTCTGTGGGCAACTCCGCGCCTGGAATACTGCTTCTTTCATACCCATGCGTTTGTCCTTGGCGTGTTTCCACCCTCCTACCGAAGGTGGAGAGGTCCCCTTCCAGTGCTGGGCTATGTCTCTCTTGGCCAATGTGAGCCCCAAGAACAAGAGGTGTTGTTTGTATCTGTTACCCCCAATCCCATCTGTGCTGTGCAAGAGGAATAGCTTGGGTTCAAAGGGGAGCTGCCAGGACAGTACCTGTTCTAGACAAGAGGTTACTCTGCGCCAGAAGGGCTGAAGTGCCCCGTAGCTCCACACTTTATGGAGGAAGGTCCCTTCCTCGGCGTCGCATCTAAGACACGTAGGGGACGCTATCACGCCCAAGCGCCAGAGGCAGGACCTCGTATAATACGCCTGGTGTAGGTATTTAAATTGGATTAAGCGGAACCGTGTTGTAATGGTAGCACCACGGGGGTTCGCCAGGGCCTCCGTCCAATCGTCGTCAGTGAGATCTGAGATGTCACCCTCCCACGCCACCCACAGCGCGCCCAATGTGGTTCAGCTATGTGTGACTAGCTTTGGTAAATTTGCCTCATCTTATGAGCGCCTAAGTCTCCCATCAGCAGTCACCCCTCAAGTGGATGGAATTCAGGTAGGTCTGTCAGGGACCGGATATATGGTGTCAGTGCATGTCTGAGCTGTAAATACCCGTATAACTGGCTGCGATGGAGTTTATAGTCTGCCTGCATCTGTTGAAAGGATTTGAGCACCGTCCCTTTTATAATGTCCCCTAGTGTGGATAGCCGATAAGGTCCCACGCCCGGAACCCGGACAGTGCAGCGACTTGCCGAAGGTAGGTTCCATAATGTGGTGGCCTGTGTCAGCCATCCCTCCCATTCCATCCTCCTGACTGTGTGTCGCCATAACTGAATAACCACTTTAGCCGCGGGGGTAGGTGCTCTATATTTACCCAACTATAGAGAAATTCTAACAAAGTTTGACTACCTATTGCCCGCCGCTCGACTGCGTATGGCGGATCAGTCTGCGCACTGTACCACCATTCGTTTATATTGAGCAGGTAGATGCAGAGTAGTAGGCATATATGTCAGCCGTGGCAATTCCACCACAAGTGGACTGTGTACAGGTCCGAAGAGCGACTCTCACCGTCCCACCCCCCTCACAAGAAATGATTAAGGATTGCGTTGATCTGTTAAAACCATGACTGTGGGATAGTGTCTGGGAAGTTCTGGAGCCGATACAGTAGCCGCGGCAAGAAGACTATTTTAAAGATGGCAGACCGTCTGAATCAAGCTAGAGGTGGGGAGACCATGCCTTCACCTCCTCTCGGACAAGTGGTAGGAGGGGCTGGATATTATGGGACCAGGAAAGGGTCGGGCAAGGTGAAATATAAACTCCCAGGTATTGGAACCCCCCTGAGACATGGGTCAGATGAGTCGCCCACGTACTCCTTTCTTGGTCGCTTTAAACTGGAAATAACACTGATTTTGATGGGTTAGTTCATAATTCAGAGGTTTCCCTGAAATCCCAAAGTATTTGCGAAATTCTCGGGCCAGTGAATCCTGGGTCTGCGAGAAAGAATAAAGTGTCATCCGTGCTTAGTGCAATCCTGTCAAATGTCTTGGCAGACCACTCGAACCCACGCACCATGGGGTCCCGCCTCACCCATGTGGCAAGAGGCTCAATCGCGAGTGTAAATAATAGCGGGGATAGCGGGCACCCCTGCTTTGTACCCCTATGAATTGGGAATTGGTTTGATCGCACCCCAGCCACGCGTACTGATCGGGATAAACAAGATCGCGACTGTGTAGGAGGAGACGATCCGTGAGGACTTTGCCCAAAGTTTAGCTTAAAAATTCAGTAGTAAGATAGGGCGGTATGAGGAAGGCTCCTCAGGGGGCCATCCCAGCTTGTGAAACACCACAATTTCTGCATGCCGCCAGTCCGGCTGGAGAATCTGTTGCTCAAGGGCTTCTTGGAGCGCTCTTAGCAGGTATGGGCCTAGTTGGGGCAAATGGGATCTTAAGAATTTGCTCGGGAATCCATTGGATCCTGGTGCTTGGCTAGGGCGCAGACCCGATAGGGCGTTAGTGAGCTCTTCCACCGTGATGGGTGTGTCAAGCTGTTCCCGTATGTGGTCTGGGACCGATTTTGGCAGTATGTCCCTCAGAAATTCACTAATTTGATCCTGGGATAAGACTTCTCGTTTCACATATAAGCCTGAATAGTAATTTGCGAACACCTGAGCGACTGAACGGGGATTAGTACACAGGTACCCGTCCGCATCTCGCAACACTGGCGCCGGGGTTGGTGACCGCGCCAATTGACACAACCGGTGTAGCATCTTGCTTGACTTATCGCCCCACTGATATATTCTGGATTGGGTCGCTTGCCAAGCCAGTTGGGCCTCGTTCGTGAGCAATAGGTGTAATTGCTCTTGGATGAGTCAAAGACGGAGTTTGACCTGAGCACCCCCGCCCACTCTCAGTTCAGCCTCGAGGGCACGTTGACGGGTCTCCAGATCCACAACTTGTGTGAGGCGGCGGCGTCTCTCCCCGGCGCAGTAACTGATGTCGACCCCACGCAAAGTTGGCTTTAGGGCTTCCCACTATATTGTGCCCAATGGGGCAGTATCGATGTTAAGTACTAGGTATTCCGTGACAGCCTGATGAAGCGTGGTCTGGTACGGTGGGTCTTTCAGTAGACGGAGACCCCCGGGGATCAATCTGCAGACTCAGCATCACTGGGGAGTGATCAGACAGCCCCGGGGCAGAATGGAAACCTCTGTGACCCTATGAATCTGGGAGAGCAGGAGGAATAGGTAGTCCAGCCTAGAGAGGGACCCATGAACCACTGAGAAGAAAGTATATCCAGGTTCCGCTGGGTGGTAGGCTCTCCAGGCGTTCAACCACCCCAAGGAGGAGGCCAGGAAATGTCATTTAGATTCTCCTGTGTGGTGGCCAGAGCCCTCTGTGCGCCACCTGTCAACAGGCGCCATGATGTCGTTTAAGTCACCCCCATCACAACAAGCCATCTGGGAGTTCCCCCCAAAGCTGCAAGACCCTGTCCGCAACGGTTTGCCCCAGGGGAGGGGGGGCGTAAAAACTACCCAGTGTCAGCGATTCTCCATGTAGCGTACCTGCCGTAAGGGTGTACCTCCCACCCGAGTCTGTCCATACCTTGGAGGATCTATAAGGGACTCTACGATGGATCAAGATTGCTGTGCCCCATGACCCTTGGGTAAACCCTGAGTGGAAGACCTGACCAACCCCATATCGTGCTTGGCATGGTGCCTTGGTTCCCATCATGTGGGTTTCTTGCATTGAGTATGTCTATCTCCATCCTTTTGACTTGCTTTAAGATTGCCCTCCAGTTGATTTTTACAAGGACCCCCCCGAATGTTCCATGTCATGATGCGAAACCCCCCGAGCTGGTCACTAGATACGTCTGTGGCCATCAATATTCAGGGGGTTTTGATGCGTGGACCAGGCGTGGGAGGACTGTGGTGTCTCTGTGCCTAAACTATAGTGAACATTTAAAAACTGTATGCAATGCCCCCTACCCCCCTACTCCCACCCCAATACCTCAGCAAATATGAAGTATCTGTCACGGCTGGGGTTCCCGCCAGACCCCAATGGGAGTCCGGGCAGGCCCCCGCCAATGGTTCTTCAACATCCCAATACCCTCAACCAAAGTTCTTTAGGGCGTGCAGGTGAAACTCGTTGGGGTCCACCAAGCCTGGTGGCCCTCCAAGAGCGGGCCAGGTAGGGAACATCCGAAGGTAACTATTCTAGAGTCCTGTGGCCAGTTCCGGAGCGGCACAGCCGTACTCATTATGAGTCTTCACCCTGTGACTCGGAACGCCAATTGGAACGAGATCTGTGTCACCATTTTGAAGTGGATTTCTTTGGACGGTTCTACCTGTTACCCTGAGAAGAATCCGACTCCGGTGGAGGCAGCGTATGCGATCGGAGGAGAACGGTCTCATTAGCCCAGGCGAAGATCGCCTCCGGGATTTTGAAGAGCAGGGAGCGTGACTGGTAAATAACTCTCATCCGTTCCGGGTAGAGCAGCATATATTGAAAGTTGAGTTCCAGGAGTCTGTGCTTAGCCGCCACGAATAATTGGCGCTGTTGCTGAAAGAGCCAGGTATAATCAGGGAAAATCATAATAATCTGGGAATTGTAGATGAGCTTGTCTCTGTGGCCCCTGGCAAATTGGAGGATGGCGTCTCTATCCATGTTGATCAACAATTTGGCGATGACCTGTCGGGGTCTCGCCCCGGGAGGAGGTTTTCTCGTAAGGGCCCTATGGGCTCGCTCCACAACAAAACAAGGAGAGAGCGAGTCCTCCGGTAGGAGAGATCGCAGCCACTGTGTCAGGAAACCCTCCATCGAGGCACCTTTGCATCCCTCCGGGAATCCCACGAGGTGCAGATTTTTTCGCCTCGTGTGGCCTTCTGCATCTTCCACCAGTGCGGCTAGTTCCTGCGTCACTACTGTGAGTCTGTTCACTTATTGTTGGAGCGATGGTACTGTGTCCTCCATAGAAGATACCCTGGTCTCGGCCTCCATGATGCGGACCACCGCCTTTCTGAGATCTTGTCTGAGGAATGAGACCTCTGAGCCGATTGCGCCAATTTTGTCATCTAGTATGTCGCAGGATTGTGTTATTGCGGTCAGTAGGGCAACGTTGTCCGGGAGAGGGCCCCCATCGTCAGCTCCACTTAGCGGCTGCAGCGATGGCGGTGGTGTACTGGTCCAGAGTGCTTTGCTTCGTAGGGGGGCGAGGATTTGTCTTTGGTCATCTTGATGTGGAGGGGCCCACCGGCTAAGTATCGCTTCTGCCCAGTGTCGCTCGGTAGAATTGGCCTTCTTTCTGCAGTTTCTGGCCACTCTGCCTGCCCCTTAGCCAGGGTGAGACACAGCAAGCCAGGCCTCACGGAATCGGTCAGCCCTGGGCCGCAAGCTGCATGGGCATAGCTCGGCCGCCTCCGCCACCGCCACCCAGGGACTAAACGCAGAGCAGACTCCCTAAGGGGATCACGCCCGCAGGACCCCAAGCCCACAGCATGCCACCTCAGTCACGGCCACACCGCCACGCCATCCAGGCCTCACCCAGTGTATATATGGGGCCCGAGCCACCCTGGACTGGGGTGCCTCCTCAACTCGGCCCAACAACACATTCCCAGGCTCCAACCCCTTGCCAAAGGGGCTCCAATCAGATTTTAGCGGGGAAACGGTGGGGGGAATGGGGCAGGCCCAGGGCCCCCCACTCCCCAAGCGCCGCCGCGCTCTGGTCCCGCACAGCGGGCCTTCCTCGCCTGGGCTAGTCCGGTCACTCTCCTTGCAGGTGGGAGGCGTCAAACGGTGCTCCTGCTACCCGGGTCCACTCGCGAGATGTCAGGGGACACCACCACACAGCAGGCAGCCCGGCCTGCGGGTAGGTCCCCGCAGAGTCGGCATGGTCTTTTAAAGCTCTCCTGGGCCCTCGCGGAATGAACAACCTTGCGGCAGCGCCACGGCACTAGGCCGGATCGCCCAGGCGCCACCCGCACCACACTGCAGCCCCAGAACGTTGCTCTCCTGGCGGGGTCCAAGGCCAGCCACTGTGATGCAGCCCCCACCGACTCGCGGGGATCAGATTTGCCACAGGGCTCCGGCCCCAGGCCAAGATGCGAGATGTGCAGAGGGCCGGGATTCCGTAGGCAGTGAATAGACATAATATCGAATCCTAAATATCAAATTGCAGTAATATCGAAGTTGTAATATCGAATGTCTCATAATATCGTATTAATGAGTATCGTAGTCAAAAATATCGGTTTTTTTTAAATTTAAAAAATATCGAAGTATAAAATATCGAACAAGTAATATCGTCAATAGATATCAAATAGTTAGTGTTGTAAAAAATATCGACAAAAAAATATAGAAAGTGTAAAATATCATTTTTTTGTTAATATTTAAATATTCTGTATTGTTATTAATTTTGTATTATTTTAATTGTTTGAATATTTGTTTGAAATTGTATAAAACATTTTTTTGTAACATATGTTTTAGGAGCGGGATGTTTGGTTATTAGGGGATAAGGGTGGGGAGTATTTTAAAAATATTAGTGTAAATTTACATATTAATTTAATTTTTTTAAATTAGAAATTAATTTCAAAAACGAAATTTATATTAAAAATATAAAATATATGGGTTTTTTTAGGAGCGGGATGTTGGGTCATTAGGGGATAAGGGTGGGGATTATTTTAAAAATATTAGTTTAAATTTAGATATTAATTTAAATTTTTTTAAATTAGAAATTAATTTCAAGAACGAAATTTATATTAAAAATATAAAATATATGTTTTGTTTTAGGAGCGGGATGTTGGGTTATTAGGGGATAAGGGTGGGTAGTGTTTTAAAAATACTAGGATAAAATTTACATATTAATAAAATTTATTTAAAATTAGAAATTATTTACAAAAACGAAATTTAGATAAAAAATATAAAAAATATGTTTTCTTTTAGGAGTGTGATGTTGGGTTAATAGGGGATAAGGGTGGGTAGTGTTTTTAAAATATTAGTATAAAATTTATATATGAAATTAAAATTTCGAATTTTAGAAATAATTTAAAATATGAAATTTGAAAATATTTTTTTGTTTTTAGAGTGGGATATTGTGTTATTAGGGGAGAAGGTTGGGGAGTGTTTTAAAATTAGTTATATGAATTTATATATTTAAATAAAAAAGTTTAAATAGCAAATTTTTAAAAATTAGAAAGTGAAATTATAAAAAGGAAATATATTTTGTTTTTTAGAAGTGTGATGTGTTATTAGGGGATAAGGGTGGGGAGTGTTATTTAAATATTATTCTAAAATTAATTATTAAATTAAAAATTAAAAATTTGGAATTAATTTGAAGAAATAAAGTTAATTAAAAATAGAAATTATAGGTTTTTTAGTACTGGGATGTTGGGTTATTAGGGGAAAATGGTGAGGTTGTTCAAATAGTAAAATATATATATTTAGTGTCCTGAAGTTTCCCTGACTTAATAATTACTGTAGTGGGAATAGTAATTTTATATGTTTAGTGTCCAGCATCTTCCCTGACTTAATACTGACTGGAGTGGGAATAGTAATTTTTATGTGTTTAATGTCCAGCACCTTCCCAGACTTAATACTGACTGCAGTGGGAATAGTTATTTATATATGTTTAATGTCCAGCACCTTCCCAGACTTGGGGGCCGATTATGATGGCGGGCGGACTTAGTCCGCCCGCCATCGCCCCGTGAAATGGGACCGCCCGCTATGTGTGCGGCGGTCCCGCACATGTGATTAGGATGCCACTGCCACGGTGGCGGTGGCATCCCGCATTTTTAACATTGCGGCGGGCGGTGCTGCCAGCAGCACCCACCGCAAAGTTAAAAATGCAAGTTGTGCATTTGAATGCACAACGTGACAGGCACCGCGCGGTGCCTGCCATGTTGTATATGCAAATGCAGGGGGGTACCATAGGTACCCCCCATGTGCACCCCCCACCCCCCAAAATACCTGGGGGCCTGCTACGGGCCCCCAATGTCAGGGTCCGCGAGCTTTTCCATGGCGGCGACGCCGCCATGGAAAGGCTCATCACCGCCGGCATCATAATGTGGATGGCGGTGTCTTGCAGACACCACCACCATATTAATCCCTTTTCCGCCCGGTCGACTGATCGGCCGGGTGGAAAACATGCGGACGGTCTTTCCGTCCGCCGGGGTCCCCTCCGCCATGGTAATATGGCGGGGGGAATTTGGTGGCCGACGGACGAAAATGGCGGGCGGATCGCCACCGCCATGTGGGCGGTGGCGATCCGCCCGACATTGTAATTGACCCCTTAATACTGACTGGAGTGGGAATAGTGATTTACATATGTTTAATGTCCAGCACCTTCCCTGACTTAATACTGACTGTAGTGGGAATAGTAATTTATATATGTTTAATGTCCAGCACCTTCCCTGACTTAATTTTGACTGGAGTGGGAATAGTAATTTTATATGTTTAGTGTCCAGCATCTTCCCTGACTTAATACTGACTGGAGTGGGAATAGTAATTATTATGGGGTCGATTCCGATTCAGGCCGGAAAAAGCACCGACCGACTCGGAGCCGGAATTAATTCCGACCGACACGTACCTGTGGCGCCCGACACGCCAAGTACGATGCAAGGCGTGCAAAATCCGACCGACACGTACTGAACCCAAGCTGAACGACCAAGCCGCACGGAAAACAGCAATCCGGCCGGAAAAACACGCGAATCGAACCGACCGACACGCACCCGGAACAAATCCAACCGAAACGTACACGCAAACTCCAAACCGCAAAGTACGATGCAAGGCGCGAAAACCACGACCGAGTCGTACGGAGGACAAGCCGTACGACCGACACGCATACAAAACCGAGCCGAAGTAACACAAAACACCGCGACCGACGCGTACGCAGCATAGAAAACTGCACAAACACAGCGTGAACGAAACGGAGAAGACCGTACGAGACAACTGCAGGGTCCGACTCGGTCACAAGAACGTTTCCAACATGCACAGAAAGTACTAAGGAAAAATACACAAAAAAAGGCCAAACAAGCAATTACAAAGCCAATAAATACTGGGGGGGTGGGGACAGAGAACAAAGACACACCCACAACTCCACCCATATAAAGGACACAAATCCCAACCATGATCCTTTGCAAATGCTATTCTACTGCCAGCACTCAACAGACAGCAACCACACACCCACAGCTCATCCCTCACACAAGCCACACACCATCAGCACACCAACAAATAGCTACCTCACATACACCCAGCAAAACACACACTCACACACCCTCACCTGCACACCAACACACACATCACTCACAATCACCACCCGTCACCATGCCCCCAAAGAAGAATCACAAGTTCCTAGATTGTGAATTGGAAGTCCTGGTAGACGAGATCCTCAGGGTAGAGCCACAGCTGTTTGGCACACTAGTCCAACAGACACCCATCTCCCAGAAAACCAAGATGTGGGAGAGGATCATCAACAGGGTGAACACACAATCACCATGTCTGCGCACAAAGACTGACATCCAGAACAGGTGGTATGACGTGCGCAGGAGGGTACGGGAGCTGCTCAAGAAGGACTACCTCCTGAGCCAATACACCGGCAGTGGCCCTCCTGCCAAGCCAGTATACCTCAGGCCCTGGGAGGAGAAGGTGCGGGCCATCCTTCCGCCAGTGAGCGTCTATGGACTAGAGAACATCCCAGAGCCTGGTGAGTACACAACAAATGTACACAATATTCTGCCACAATACACACACACATCACTGTCAAGGGCAGAGTCAAACCTTGCACTCATAGCAATTACACAGCAACCAGAACAGAATCATCCCAAAATGTGTATGTCAGTCAGATAAACAAAACACATGCCATCTCAAAGTTACATTTAACCGTGTCATCACATGTACAAACACAACTACAACTACAGCTAGGCAGTGGCACAAATATAACTAACAAACACATCCAGACATGTAGCCACCACTACAACACCAACACACAGTGAAGACCACTGAAAGAAAGGAATTCTGTGTATGCTGGGCAAGTCAGTGTAGCCAATAGCATCATGGGAGTCATAGTCACAGATATTGCTCACCCCCACAACTGTCCCATCAACACCACCATGAACCATGCGCACATCACAGGGAGTGGAAAAGGACTCACAAGATGGCTGACACTGGCTACTGCTGTGGGGAGCACAAGGCCCTGCTGGCAACTGTGCAACAACCAACAGCAGGACACCACTGACTGACATCCTGAGAGACAACTTCCACTCCCTGCAATGCAAGCACGTTCCATGGTGGGATATCTGGCTGGGTGGGAAGGAGGACTTGCAGCACTGACCATAGTCACAAGCACCTCCCCTCACACACCCCCTCAACACATACTCCACATAACCCACCTGGGAGAATGCAATGCCTCACATCCTAACTCAAGATCCCACAAAGAACCTCCACCCTGGGTTATGTTGTGTGAAGCACAGGGACACTCTTGGGACTTTTAGCCAAACAACTGCCAGGACAACACTCCCAGCCATCCTGTCAGCACAGGCAGCCCCCCCCACAGGGAAGCAGAGTCAAAAGGAAGGAAGGATGGGCATGCTGGGAAGGGGGTGGAGGCAATAGCATGATGGGAGTCGTAGTCACAGCTCTACATCCCCCACCACATGGCCCAGCAAGCTCACACTCACGCATGCACATCCCACAGAGAGTGGAAAGGCCCATCAAAGATGTCTGACACTGTTGCTGTGTCGTGGGGAGCACAAGGGCATGCTGGGAACTGCACACCAACCAACAGCAGGACACCACTGTCAGCCATCTTGCCATTGCTCTCACACCCACACACAGGGCCGGCGCTAGGCATGGACAGTGTGGGCAGCTGCCCAGGGCCTCGCGCTCAGCTAAAAAACAGGGGGCCCCGCTTCCGTGTGAAAGGCCACACTTTCACAGTTATCCCAACTGCTCCTCCAGGGCCCCCTGCCCCACACAATCCCATTACAAATGCGAGATGTCTTGACCTTGCTGGTCAGGGCTGGTGGCATTCCTGGGGGTGCAGGGGTGGGAGGAAGGAAAAACAGATTGGGGCCTCTGTTAAGTAACCGGCCATTCAAGGCATTTTGTTGCTAGGTGACAGAATGCCCCTTTGTTTCCAGGACCAGCCGGACACAGTGAAGGAGAGGTGGGTGAGGGGTGGAGGGAGCAGCCAGATCAACTAGCTTTTGTTAACCTTTACATCACCCATGTGAATCTGCATTTCAAATGTATGTAGAACTGCCGGTGGTAGGGCAGTGTTTTCCTAAAGGCCTCCTTACTGCTTCGAGGCCCAGGGGAGGGGCCCAGCTGCAAGGTCCAGGTGTGGGAGGCCCCCTTCCCTGGGATTTGTGTCCAATACTCCCTCTTTCCTCTCCTTTTGTTTATTTGTTCCTCCGTGGAATTGACCCAAAAAAGAAAAACACTTTTGCTGGAAATGTCTTTGGTAGACATTTTTTATTCCAAAGTGCAACCTCAGGATGAAGAGAAATAAAAATAACTAAATAAAGCAAGATAGAGTGGGTCGCAAAGTGGCCAGGTTGATTTTATTCACACCCAAAACACATTAGCGCCACTTTCCAGAGGTTGCCAGTGAAGCACTACTTTTGTTACCTCGTCTTTCTATGAACAACATTATTTCCCCGGGTAGGGAAGTGCACCATTCCTGGATGTACTGCAATACCTGGGTGATGGGTTGATTGGAAAATGAAAGGCGTACCGTGGCTCTGTGTTCACGAATGCGATCTTTTTAAACCATACTGCTTACGTTTTGTAAGGATATAAGTAATGGACATTGAAACGGGTCCCTTCTGGGCCCTGTAGTCATGTCCTTAACTTTTCAGGCAAAAGCACTCACTGATTTCTGAATAATAAGTGCAAAAGCATTAAAGTAACCATGTTATTCCTTCTAACATTTAACATGTGTTACTTAATCTTGCATTCCCTTGAGTGTTTGCTTTTTCCAGGATGTTGTTACTTTTTTTTTTAGGCATCATTCTACTCTTGTCTAGTACGTAATTTGAACTGAGTCACATCCAGGTGTTTATAGCGGGCACAATTGGGTTGTATTTGAAGGCAGTGCAAGTTTCTCCCAGTAGGATGTGGCACCATTGTCAGAGCTGACGAATTTGGGACTGGGGAACCAGGATCAGCCCACCTGACTACTCTTCTGAGGGAGCACATTCCCATGCTAGACCTTAGAAAGCCCCGCAAGACTTTAGAAGCCCTTGTGTCTTAGCACCAGCAGGTGGACCCTAGTGGTGGCAAGTGTGGGTTAACCTTGAAGGCCTGTCCACCACAATCCATACTGAAGTTCACCTCCAGTCTTGCGGGCTGGCCTATGAAGCAGCACACCCTAGAGCGACAGTGACTCTGTCACTGCGGGCACAGGACCCTTGAACAGGGAGGTTCTAGGGTGGTGCGACCGGTGAGATTGCACCGAGCGCTGACTGGGCGTCATGATTGCAAGCATATTATGTTTTTTAAAGCATTTGTTGCCTCCTTCCTGGCCTCCAGCAATTTTCGCCAACAATAAAAATGTCATGGTAACTACAGTAATTGATGTTCTTCCTAGAAAGAGATGGAGTTTGTCAGGTAGAAGTTTTGACTCGTGAAAAGGTAGCGCACAGGGTTAATGTGCCTGCTGCAAAGGACATGTACCATGCAGATCACAAAGTGCACATAATGTAAATAGGTCAGTGGGTTAATGATTTTGTCAGTGAGATCCTTTTGTTACTTACAGTTTATAAGTCAAAATCCTAACATGGAACAGTGAGCTGATAACTGTCATCTTAGAGCTGCATGCAAACTGCAAGGTATAAATTAGAGCATTATGCTTTTGTCCCCAGTCTTTGATTAACCTAATGTTGCAAAAAGGGTTCTTTTAAATAGAAATCAATTCTGGTTATTAAAGAGAACCCCCAACCATGGTATTACGTTCTAAATTCAGAGTTTGTGTTTCTCCAGACCAATCACTATTAAACTATACTGCCTACTAGTATGATTGTCATGTGACTCCTACACATTGTAGTCCTTTGTCATATGTAAAAATTCCTATACAGTGATTTACACAGGTATGATTGCTTGTTTCTGTGTAATGTGTGTGATATAAAGTGCTCTGACACCCTACACTGGTATGAGCGGTGCTGTAAATCAAATTAAATGCATCTGAGAGAGAGTGTAGTTATGGAGACTTGAGGGGCACTGTTAAAGAGTGGTAGTGAGGGAATCTGTGGCAGAGGTGGACATTGGGGGCACCAACAAACATTGTCGCACAGGACTCCACCCGCGCTAAAGCCGGTCGCTACCACTTCCTACAGTTCTAACACCAAATCAAAAACGTTGTTTTGAAAAACCCTTGAATCTGCAGCATACCTTCAAGTCAATGTATGATTTAGTAGTGGTCTCCGTTGTTCCAAGTCTTTTTTTTATTTATGTACAATCTTTATTTTTTGCAATGGTGTCTTGTATTTTTGTATTATATGTGTTGTGTTTTTGCACTGAACATATTTCTGGCGAGTAAAGAGCCCACACACAAAAAAGATTGTCCTACGAGTCTTAGCATGTGAGTGTGGAATACTGGTGAGAGGATTTACGTTAAAACAAATGACTAAGGGGCTCATTACGATGGCGGGCGGAAGCACAACCGCCGTGCTGGCGGATGCAAAAACCACCAGTTACCGCCGGCACGCAGCAGTCCACACGCCCGTCCAATTACGATGCGTAAAGTAGGCCAAACACCGCCGGCAAGCCAGCAACACCGTCCGCCATCAAAGTGCGCCCGTACACGTAGCGGCGCAGCACAACTGACACACACCGTCCGACGAAACACGTCCCGCCCGGCGTATAAATTACGATGCCGCAAACAAACGGCTCCCACGGCTAAGAGACACCGCACGTGAAAGAGAGGCGGTAACACGGACGCAGAGCACGGAAAACGAAGAAGCGGCATCCCGAGCATGAATCCAGCACTGCAGGCCCTCCCCATGCTTCTGCTGATGCACCACCAAGGACGCAACGCACCGCGGAGACGCAGGTAGGCACACACACAACAAGTGCACGCAAACAGCGCACACAGTGCAAGGGCGGAAAAAGCGGACAACCCCCACCAGCGCGTGCACACTACACATCCACCATTGCATCCACATATGACACACAGGCCAAATCCTAACATCGCAGAACACATGTGTACACACCACCTGGGACTAGGAACCAACCACCCCGTCACGGCCCCAAAGCGCCGATGACGCCGCCACACATGCGCACAACGCAGAGGCCAACCGCAGCGCCATGCATGCGTCGCACACAGACACAGGGACACAACCAAGCAGCACACACATCAGCCCCACCCCGAACGCACATGACACGTGACAGGCCGGCCACAGACATGTCCCCAACGCCCAATTCACGGACAACACCCAACGCCACACAACCGACGCACACATGTCAGTGAAGTCACGCAACAGCAGGACACACCCCAGTGTAACAAACATGGCGAAGCACACAGCGGCGGCAACACCAACTAGGAGAAGCAGGGCCCCTTCGGGAAGAGGAACGCCAGTACCACACTGAAAAACCCATACCACCCTGCACATATGAACAAGACACATGAAACGGAACACCAAAGAGCCCGGGGACCGACAACAGGTGGCCCAAGAATTACATCCACACACAAGGCACAACGCAGAGCGGAAAGGCAGCCTGCCGCCCACACAAGGGAGAGCAGACAGCACTGAATGACCTTCCATTCCAACACCGAAACCACAGCCCTACGACAGAAGCCGGTGAATACAGCCATTGTCCAAGAATAGACCAACACAGGCATGCCGAGGAGACCGACCACACGGCAGATAGCGCATATCACAGAAGCACACAACGGACGGGGAAGAAAGAAGAAAACACTCCCCCATGTCGGCCACATGCAAGTTAATTGGAAGGAGTCACACAGCACTGACCTTGAACTGTCTGAGAAGCATGTGGGAAGAGGGCCCGTGTCCTCCAAACAAGCCAACAGAACACAAGTCCTGTCTCCCCACGACTACACAGAGCTCACAGCAACCCCGGAGCGTGCACATTGCAGACTGCACACACAGCCGGAGCACGCCACCTCTACGAACCGCTGCGAAATGGCAACCGCAACACACCTACCCACCTACGCCGAACAGCTCAAGCTGTACCAAACCAACACGATACATACATTGGGATGCGATCTCCTGTCCCTGCTGAACGTAAGTTACCGACTGACTTACCGCATCACATTGTTCAGCTGCGTCATGCCCGTCTTCTACTGTCGGAGGTGTCCCTACCAGCATCCCGTCGAGATATGCCTCTCCAACCCGGCATGTCTGAAGGCGGACCTGCTACCACTACTCCTCCCCTGGACGCACACGACAGGGCCTGCTCTGCCTATGGGGGCATGGCGTATGTGGCCAACATCGCACGCGCACTGAAATGGAACCACTGTGCCTCCACACGACGGATCATCGAGAACAGCTACATCGAATGTCACCCAGCATGCCCCATCATGGTCCTCCAAGGGACAACCTACGAACAACACCTTGACAGCCACCATCCGCTTCATTGGCTGGCAAACATGTACACCACCAATGACATGGAAGCCCTGCTGGACGGCATCGCATACCTGACAACCTGTAAATACGTCGGACCACAACGCAGGTTCCCCGAGTGACCTATGAAGTCCAACCCCGCACCCATGCTCAGCTTCCGCACAGACTGGCCAGTCACCACCACAACAGCCATACCAAACGACCGGCAACTGTAACCACACCATCAACGACATCGCCATGACATCGGATATGACCGGGACATGCACACTGTTCCCCATCACATCCAGGAACACCGCATGCATCGTGGGAGGCAGTGGCATGGGCTCTGTGCATCGCACCCACATGGACGGAACTGCACGAACAACCAGGACACGACATGGATCCAGCGCACATGGACACACACACCGCTCAGTGGACATGAATAGGTCGCCTGGAGTCTGTGGGTGCTGCACCCCTCCCACCCCCGCCCCGGGAATCCCATACCAGGACCTTTGCATGGACGACAAGTGCATACAACAACAACACGACCCCAGTGACTGTGACATGTCCAGTAACCACCACATTGCAACAACAAGTGGCACGCCGCTGCATGCACGCAAGCACATGCCCTGATGTCATCTCACATGCACGCGTGGATGAGGAACAACCGCAGCAAACCTGTCACATGGAACTGAGATGGACTGTGCCCATGATGCCGAGCGGTCTGGTAGGCTACATGTATACCGTCTGTGTCAAAGTCCGCAGCTCCGCAGCTATACGTAAATGTACATTAGCACAGCCTTGGCCAAGCAGATGTAACCCCACACCCTATCCCATTTGTAATCATGCTCAGTATATCCTCAACATGTATTCCGCTGCCAGTAGTGTCCACTATACTGCATCACAGAGGACAGAAGACTCAATATAATGTTTGAAACCAAAACTGTCTCCGCTGACTCATTTCACAAGTACGAATGAGAGAGGATGAGAGTATGTGAAGTACACGGCAGTCGTGACATGACCATGTAGTCCACTGGTATTGGATGTCAACGCAAATGAGTAGCACTACTGTGGAAGACACACATGTGTCGTGTGAAGTCGTATGGACGCAGTGCTCAGGTGGGTGGGTGTGACGGGTAGATGCGCACATGCCAAGTTGGAGCACGCCGTGTTGGGAGGGGTCATGAACAGTACACCACCGCTTCCCTGGGCATTGTGAGAGGACACCTGTCGGGGGGGAGTGAACACGTGTGTGCACAGCAGCCGGGCACACGTACAAGGCGGTACCAGGCGCACCTCAGCCCACCCTCTGTGGACAAGCTGGATCCTGTTGTGCGCCCGCCATGCCCCTTGACAAGGCACACACAGCCCCAGTCGACCAGGTGTAACCCCAACATAGTCAATCCGCACAGGCGATACAGGGCACGGGATGGCAGTGGAGCATGGTGTGTGAGAGGTCTCCTCGCGCTCCTCCTGGTCATGTCACGCAGGCAATAGAACCTCAACGTCTAGCATGGCACAAGTCAAATGGAAGTGTAGGGGGACGCACCACAGCACGAGCAGCACTGACGTCACGGGAGGTGGCTCGCACCATCCCATCCATTGCCCATCATACCAACCACGACACATGCCATTGCGACTAAGTGCAAGCGCGTGCGCCACCACCCCCGAGCCCTCCCCAGAGAGGCCAAAGAGTGAATGTGTGGGCCATCAGCCACAGACGGACGCGGCCTGGCCGCAAGGGCAGCCACAGCCACTGGGTGTCGCAGGTGGCGGATCCGGAAGGCGAAGACTGTGATGCATAGTCCATGCAGGCCGGGTCTCCATTTGGGGCACCACGCAGGTGGACGGCGTCCCGCCACACATCATACCCTGAGACAGCCCACTCGTGCAACTGGACCCACACATACACTCCTTGCCCTCTCTGGTGCGAGCTTGGGGCTGCCTGTGCAAGCGCTAGCCTCGCAGGTGAGCATGCATATTGGGGGGCGAGGGGAGGACATGAGGGCTGGGGCGAAGATGACTGTATCACTGTCAGTTAGTACAAGGGATGACCCAGATGTGGAAAGGAAGAGACGTGTCCCGTGTGTACTGCAACTAGTCGCCAATCCAACTACCCCCCATGTCCGGAATGTAAGCCCGCACCTAGGCCCGCCCATCCGCCACATCGAACATACCACCAGCACGACAACCTTCCCATTCGAAACACTGACTGGGGGTGGCGACCAGTGAACAATCATGTGTAGCCTACCCACGCGTACATGTGGGCCCTCCATGATCCATGTCACCTGCGGCAAAGACATGACATGCGCAATGAGGGAAGTGAGGAGAGCTGTCCGCCCCACGCGCAGAAGGTGCATCAGCTCCACAGACCCAGCAGCGAGTCCAGCAGGGGTCACATGTGCAGGGGCAGCTGTGCCTGGTGTGAAGGCACATGCATATAGACAGCACATCGACCAATGTGTAGTCTGCCCACATCCACAGTCCATCATCATGCGGACATAGGAATTGAACACAGGGCAACACATCTTAGTTGGTGCACCCACCGTGACCAACAATGCGCAATCATCGACGTACCCGCCCTGTGCATGGCCCCCCACCCAACGGAGGCACATCCAGTGCCACCATCCCACACACACAAGCCTTCCACGGAACATGCTGTGTCCAATGGTCAGTACAGAGTCAGCGCCCATCTGGTGGATCCTGAACAGGAGACACATGCACACACATGCCAGCTCCCACTATGTACGTCTGCCACCTGGCACGTGCAATGTAACCTCTCACCTGTGACGTGTGACTGCAAGCACACAGCCGTCTTGGCATGGGGCTGTCAATGTGGACACCAGTCAATGTTTCGGGAGCTGTGATCCGTACAGTGCTGTACATAGGGTGCAGTGCTGACACCTACTACTGTCTCATATCCCCTCGTGCCACAGGTCCCACTTGTATTGGCCGCTCAGCCCGTGCCCACATCGTCGTCGTCGTGTGCCATACTCATCCAGCCTCGGAAGCAGTTCCATGCTCAGCAGACACTCATGTTGCCGTGGCGTTGCCGCTTGACGAATATGCAGTCAGTCCCCATCAGCACGCCCCGCAAGTCATTGGGGCCTAGATCCCCATGTGCATGCACATGGCAGTGGTATGTCTCACTTGCCATTGCCATTGTTGGGAGACCTGTGTAAGTGTATTGTGGCCGTGCCGTCCCAGCTTGACAGCTGGGCTGTGGCTCATGTGCTTGCTCAGTCATGTCAGTGATGTGTATGCGAAATTGCTATGTGTCGTGTTGCTTTGACATGTGTCCTCTGCCATTTTCCCCAGGCGGAGACCGAACATTGACCGCCCATACCAATTGCTGGCGGACATGGACGATACAGAGGTGATCAGGAAGTTTCGGCTGGACAGGCCAACCCTGCATCGACTGTGTGCCATGTTAGAGCCCCATCTCCGTCCCCGCAGGGTGTATCCGACTGCTGTCACCCCCACGGCTAAGGTGATGGCCGCCATGCATTTCTTCGCCACTGGGTCATTCCAGCACACAGTGGGCAGTGGAGGAGGGATGTCCCAGCCCATGTTCAGCAAGGTGCTGAGGGATGTACTGGCAGCCATGATGCTGTACCGGAACAGGTACATCAGATTCCCCAGGGCTCGTGAATTGGCGGCAGTGAAGGGTGCATTCTATGCCCTTGGCAGAATCCCACACGTCGTGGGAGCCATTGACTGCACACATGTTGGCCTTGTTCCACCACAGGCCACTGAGCACCTGTACCGCAACAGGAAGCACACGCACTCCCTGAATGTGCAAGTGGTGTGCCTTGCGGACATGGTGATCACCCACGTGTGTGCCAAGTTTCCAGGCTCGGCACATGACGCACACATAATGCGCAACAGCATCTTGCCACGACTGATGGCCAATCTGCAACAGGATCGTGGCTGTATTGTCGGTGAGTATGTGGAGTGGTGTAGCGTGCTGGTTGTGCGATGCTGTCCCCTGTCCAGTTGGAATAGCAACGGTTCTCTGTGTCCCTCACACCCAGGTGACTCTGCGTATCCGAATGGGGCATGGCTGCTCAGTCCATTGAGGAATCCTCGCACCCCAGCAGACGATCGCTACAATGAGGCACATGGGAGGACCAGACGTGTGGTCGAGCGTACCTTTGGCCTCCTCAAGTCCAGGTTCAGGTGCCTGGACCGCACCGGGAGTGCACTGGCGTACTCCCCACAGAAGGTGTGCCAGATAGTGGTGGCGTGCTGCATGCTGCACAATCTGGCCATTCGGAAGCAGATCCCCCTCATTGTGGATGACGGAGATCAACCAGGGCCCCAGCCCGCAGACCAGGACAGCTCGAGTGAGGTGGACAGCGGAGAGGAGGAAGCTGGGAATGTGCGCCAGCAGCTCATCGCCCGCTACTTCACTTGACGGTGAGTGTCCATGTACGACGGATGATGTGTCTGTATCTGTGCAGGTGTGTGTGTGCTGTGTCAGGGTGGCCGTATGTTCACTGCGTGCAGTGTGTCAACGCTCCATGGCCAGGGTAGTATGCCACTGTTGGTGACTGTGGCATTGTGCCCTATTGCTCTGTGCGATGTGTGTACATTGCTTGTAGTTGTTGACATGTACTGTGTGATGGGTGTGTGACACACTCATTGAATGTGCTCCTGTTCTGTCTCCCACCCCTAGGTCCCTACAGGCCCTCCGGATTCCATTGCCATGCCACGCATCAGGTGCCTTTCCGCCCAAGGTGGCCGTTGTATTCCGTACAAATAATACACAGGGCACAAACAGCAGTTAGTGAAAAAGGTGCATTTATTCCAAACTGTGACATGTGATTGTGTGTAAGGTGATGACAAAAGTGGTGCGTGCAGTGACAATGAGCTGTCGGTCATGGCTGCGTGAAGCTCAGGGTGTACCCACTGGTTCTATGTCCATAGTCCAACACACACATGCCATCCAGCTGGCTGTGTGGAGTGGGATCGTAGAGCAAGTCAATGCAGTGGCTGGTCAAGGCAGGCTGGCGGAAGGCTGGCTGGCTGCCTCACTTGCGACTGGTGCGTGCGAAGTCCTCCCGGGAGACCTGTTTCCTCTTCGGACGGCCCCTTCCACGTTTGGGAGGGGGTGTGTGGTGGCGACCTGCTGGTGGTGGGTGAGGTGTGCTCACTGGCTGTGGTCGCAGGGGATGTGGACACTGCTGGCCGACCCTGCGCCCTAGCAGGTGGTGGCGGAGGTGGTGTTGCTGGCTTTGCCTGTGACCCCACCGCCACCACCAGCTGGCCCATGAGGTCCACGAGTTGGTCCATACGGGACACGATTTGGCCCATATGGGCGTCCATGGACCTCAGCACCCCCAGCACCTCCCGCGTGTCTGTGGCAGACCTGACCCATTGTTCTTGGGCCTCCTCATAGGCCCCAAGGACTCTGGCCATTTGAGGCAGGGCATGGCTCCCAGGGGAGGATGGCGTTTCCCTGACCCTGCTCCTCCTACCAGTCCTGCTGCCACCGGCCCGCCCACTAGCCACATTGCTCACCACGGTCCTCGCTGTGGCTCCCAGGGTGGATCCAGTCGGCCGGGCCACCACCTGCGCTGGGGCTGGTGCCAGCGAAGACGTGGTGGTGGTGGTGGCGGTGGTGGTCGGTGCGGCGATGGTGGCGGTTGCGGCAGTGGTAGTGGCCGCAATGACCGTGGGTGTGGCCGCAATGACCGTGGGAGTGGCCGCAACGACAGTGGCAGCAGGGGACTGGGACTGTTCAGCATCCCTGGATGATGGGTTGGTGGGTAGGAGGGGTCCTGGGGAGCGGCTGGGCCCTGCCACGCCAGATGGGCCAGCTTGGTGGTCCGTGTCCGAAGAGGTGGACAGATCCTCCAGATCCGTGTGTCCTCGTTGGGGGCTTGTAGGCTGGCTGTGCTGGCTGCTGTCTCCATCCCCAGCGTCCAGCAGTTCGTCACCTGTGGAGAGAATGAGATTTGTTATTGTGTTGCACCTGGCGAAGTATGTATTAGTCGTCTGACATTGGCAGTTCGTGCAATCTCGTACATGGGTTTCCCGGAGGCGAGTGTGTGGCTGTGGCATCTGTAGTTGTGTGTGCTAGGCAATGGGACTGTGTGCTGTGCACATGTGGCATGGGACGGATTGGCCATGCCGATGGGTGTGTTGCTTTGCCCCTACTCATTGTGACTCTGGTGTATGCGGGCTCCTGGCCCATCCTGGGTCTGGTTTTTACTTTGCTTTTGGAGTTCATATGGAACGCTTAGGAACGCATATGGCAACATGGGGGCCATGCCCCAGATTCGCATTTGGGAGGGGATATGCTTTAGGGGTACATGCTGTGAGCCATGGGTGCCGAACGTGACATGTGCTGTGGCAGCATGACAGTGCATGGTCTGAGGTGTGTGCATGCCTGACATGCCCTGCATATTTGCTGTCTGTTGTGGTTACTGGACATGGCATTGGACGCATCGTTATGAGTGAGTGATAGTTGTGTGCCAGCCAACGTATTGCAGTTGTCCCATCTCCTTGGTGTGCGTGCTGCCCTGTGCCATGTGCATCACTGCAGTGCTCGGGGGGTGTGGCCCATGTTGTGTGTTGTTGCTCACAGTGTGGCGTGCGCTTAATTGACTTCTGGCACATGGTTGGTCATGGGCATGTGTCTTAGCGTGACTGCTGTATGTGTGGCAGCTGTGCGGATGACATGCCTTTCATGAGACTGGGGCTGACGGATGGGATGGATGGTATGTTGTTTGTGCATGGTGTGTCTGTGTGTTTGATGGGTTCAGTGGTGTTCGTGTGCATTTCTGTTGTTCCGCTCTGTTGCGTCTAGTGTTGTTTGTCTTACATAGGCGTAGTTGGGGGTGTGTGGTTGACAGGCAGTAGGGGCTACATGAACTGGACTTCAATGGTGTTTCGGTTGTGTGTGATGGGTTGCACAGTGGCTGCCGTGTGGTACTATGTTCAGTGTGGCTTGTGCATGCAGACGTGGCTCCTTGGGTGTTGCTGTGTTTGTGATGGGTCATGTGGGGTGTGAGTCTGTGGTTCATGTCCGTGTGCACATTGTTCACTTGTTCGTGATGGTGGGCGGTGCTGCGTGTTCGTCTGCTACGTGACATGTCCCATGTGTTGGTCGTGTTACGGCCCTCATGCCTCCAGTGATCCAGCCCTGTCCAGTTTCCCACCTGCAAGTTGTTCGGGCGTGCACTGTACTGGATGCCACATGGTTCTAAGCGGGGGGTGCTCCATGTTGCAGGTCTGTGGGGGTGAGGGGGTGTTGTGGGTCGTAGTGGTGGCTGGACACCCACTGATACCGATTGCTGTGGACCGTGATGTCTACCTTTCGGCTGTCGTTGTGCACTGCGGTGGCTGACACGTGGCTGTGGGGTGTGGGGGATGCTCCTCCTTGCTGTACTGTGGGACTAGGGGCCTGGTGTGTTTTGTACTTGGGCTGTCCACCCTCCCACCCACTGCACTTTGTGTTCCTGCCACTTAACTGTTACTTGTCGGTTAGTGCAGCTATGGCGGACACATGGGTGTGGTGGGTGCTCGTTGTGGCGCTTCTGGCATATTTGTGGACCTGTTGGTGGTTACGTGGCTGGCTGAGTGTACACATGTCCCCACGCATCTTACAGTTGTTCGGTTTGGGCTGTGTGTGGTGGTGTCTGTTGTATGTGTGTGTGATGTGTTGTGTATTGTGTGCTGGACATGGGGGTGTTTGTCCCTGGGAGCTGTGGCATGGTGGTAGTGCATGTGAGTACATAGCGGTGTGCTGGTATACATTAGTTTGTACTTACCAGCCTCCACTCCCCCTGCTAATCCGGCGAGGATCTCGGGATGTATGATGACTCGCACCTTCTCCTCCCACGCTTTGAAGGTCTTGAAGAGCGCGGGATTCCCTCCGCCAGTGACTGCAGCCAGCTCTCTGTTTTTGCCCTCCTTCTTCTTGACCAGGCTCTTGACGTCATTCCACCGTTTGTTTATTTCGACTCTGTTCCTGGGCAGGGTCCCGACTGCATTGACCTGGTCTACGATCCGGTTCCACATTCTGTTTCTGGTGGCTAGTGGTGTGTGCTGGACCATGTTCCCATAGATTTGTGGGTGCACCTTGATGATCTCGTCGACCATGACCGTCAGCTCCATGGGCGTGAACTTGGGCATTCTTTGTGGTGCCATGGTGTTTGTGGTGCTGGTGCGGTGTGTGTTGTGTAATGTGCAGGGGGTTTGTGGTGCCGGTGTTTGGTGATGGTGGTGGTTGTGATGTGTGCGTTTCTGTGGTGTGCTGCTGTCCTTGCTGTGTCACTGTGTCCTCTCCTCTCCTCTCTGGTTTGCAATGTTGCAAGGGGTTGTGGTCTGTGGGAGTTCTGCTTTTGTACTTACCTATGTGGGTGTGTCCTCATGGTCTGTTGTTTTCAGGTGTGTTGTGTCTGGGGTTCTGGCCTTTGTATTTTTTGTTTGTCCGGGGGGTGTTTTCGGGATGTGTACTGTGCTTGTGTATTTGTGCGTGCCTTGCTGTGTGGAGTTATTGGCCATGTTGTGTGCTATTGGTTTTGTGAGCGGATGGTTTCTGTGCAGGGACGTGGGCGCCATGGTTTCTGCCGTGTCGATTGGCATCGGCGTTGTTTGCGCTGGCGGGCGGTATATTTGTGGTTTTCCCGCGCTCATGGCGGTGCGATCGTAATTTCACGTGCGGTGTGTCGGCCGTGAGGGCGGGCGGTTTTGTGTTGTCGGGCGTGTTTCCGTCCGTGGCGGGCGGTTTGACTCCGACTCGGACGATGGCGGGCGGTATTTTGTGTGATTTTCCGCCGATGGCGGTTTTCGGTTTGTGTTATCATAATGGCGTGGTCGGTGTTCAGACGGTGTATGCGGGCGGTATTTTGCCGATTCCATGCCTGGCGGATTTTTTTACGCCGGGTATCGTAATGGGCCTTTTAGATACATAACTGTGGAAATATTTTTGAATAGTATTGTCGTGAACTGAATTAAAACTCTTTTCAAACTTCACCATTACCTACTGTAAAGAAGAAGAAAAAAATTGTTATATAATCTAATGCATTACAGAAATTAAAATATTACACTTTCCAGAACACAACATAATTTTAGAATTACATAACATTTTTAGTTTCTCTTTTTTGCTGTTTTCAGATTCTACTGAACTTCACCATACACAGTGATTTCAACAAAGTATAATCATACAACAGCGGGGAAAAAAAACAATCAACGAGATTGTAAAAAAAAAACAAATCAGCGTTGAGCATTATTTAGAATATGTGTACCTATGTGTTTACCTATCTACACTTTCTTAATTACATTCTTCAAGTATATTAAGGGGCACATGCATCATTGAAAATAGCGGTCGCAAAGGGGCAGATTCGCAGAATCTGCCCCATTGCGACCGCTATTTTTGCATTTGGGATGCATTATCCCAAATGCAAAAATCGCTACTTAAGTAATCGCTAAATTTGCGATTACTTAAATTGCGATTACATTTAGGGAATCGCAAATTGCATTCCCTAAATGCAATGCAACAACTAAAAAAAAAAATCGATTTCGCAATTCAGAAACGCAAATTACCATCAATTCAAAGTTGATGGCAATTTGCGAGAACTTTGAAAAATGAACAAAAGTGCATTTTTCAAAGTTCTATGTTGCACACATACATGCCCTTGGGGCTTGTGTGTGTGCAACATGTGTTGACATTGCAATTTCAGGGGTGCATCAGGGTGTTCTTTTGGCACCCTTGCACCCTTGAAATTGCATGCGCAATTTGCGAGTACCTATTTGGTACTCGCAAGTTGCGCATTCAATTCCCATTGATTCCTTTGGGCCTCATGGCCCATAGGAATGAATGGGAAGCAATTCCTTATTTGCGATTCGCAATTTGCGAGACACAAATAAGGAATGTGTAGGAATCGCAAATTGTTTTGCGATTCCTACTTGCATAAGAGTTTGCAATTCCTAAATTGCGATTTCTTAAAAATCGCAATTTAGGAATCGCAAATGCACATTTTGATGCATGTGGGGGAAAGTCTTTTATTTCTCTCAAGTACATTTTGAAAAATGTACACTCTCATTTACATCTTGTATAACATAGACAACAAATATATAAACTATTTGTTTCTAAACACAATTTTCCAAATACAATATCAATTAGCACAAACAATAATCCAAACACTTAGGGGCCGATTCCAATCTCGGCCGGTAGGGCACCTAACAGTATTCGTCCGAAAAAAAAACCAGCCAAATGCGTGTTTCCCGACCGATTCGAACACTCGTCCGAACGAACAAGTACGATGCGCATACCAGCCCAGATTCCGAACGAGCCGTACTTACCCATATCAGCTCCTGTTCCCCGCCCGAGCCGGATCCGTAAACGCCGATTCGAGTCGTACGGAAGCAAATACACAGCACCTTCCGCCCGGACGAGTACGATGCGCCTTCCGTACGCGCCGAACCCGTCGCTACGTCCGGCACGTTTGAGCATCCGGGCGAGCCGTACATAAGCTCCGTTTCGCGCCACAAGACGATCCACGGCTACGAGACGAACAAGCCTGCGACGAGTACGAGTCGAAGACACGAGAAACACGAACGAGACGACCCAACCATGAATCCCATCGTGCAGGTCCTACCAATACTCTACATCTATTACCGGGACCGGCACGGATGCGTACGGCACAGACGGTAAGTCAAACACCCACAACACAAACAAACGACACGTACCCGAAATATGTCACACACACATAGGGATGCACAAATGACGTACACTAGCAACAGCAGAACCATAGGGGCGGGATGGCCATCACCAATGCCATACACACCCATAGGGGGATGGATGCCTACCACTACCACCACCCCTACTCAGGGGGGCCTGGATGCCTATCACTACCACCACCCCTACTCATCGGGGGCTAGATGCCTGCCACTACCACCACCCCTACTAATGGGGGGCTGGATGCCTGCCACTACCACCACCCCATCTCAGGTGGGCCTGGATGCCTACCACTACCACCACCCCTACTCATGGGGGGCTAGATGCCTGCCACTACCACAACCCCTACTAATGGGGGCCTGGATGCCTGCCACTACCACCACCCCTACTCAGGGAGGCCTGGATGCCTGTCACTACCATCACCCCTACTAATGGGGGCCTGGATGCCTACCACTACCACCACCCCTACTCAGGGGGGCCTGGATGCTTACCACTACCACCACCCCTACTCATGGGGGGCTGGATGCCTGCCACTACCACCACCACTACTCATGGGGGACTAGATGCCTGCCACTACCACCACCCCTACTAATGGGGGCCTGGATGCCTGCCACTACTACCACCCCTACTCAGGTGGGCCTGGATGCCTACCACTACCACCACCCCTACTAATGGGGGCCTGGATGCCTGCCACTACCACCACCCCTACTCAGGGGGGCCTGGATGCCTGTCACTACCACCACCCCTACTCATGGGGGCCTGGATGCCTGTCACTACCACCACCCCTACTAATGGGGGCCTGGATGCCTACCACTCACCACTCAACCCCACTCAGGTGGGCCCCTGGATGCCTGCCACTACCACCACCCCCACTCATGGTGGGCCTGGATGCCTCGCCACCACCACCACCCCTACTAATGGGGGCCTGGATGCTCTGCCACTACCACCACCCCGACTCAGGGGGCCTGGATGTCTGTCACTACCACCACCCCTACTAATGGGTGCCTGGATGCCTACCACTACCACTCACCCCCTACTAATGGGGACTAGGATGCCTGTCCACTGCCACTCGCCTCCTACTCATGGGGGCCTGGATGCCTGGCCACGCGCTCACCATCCCCTACTCATAGGGCTGGATGCCTCACCACCACCACTCACACCCCTACTCATGGGGGCCAGATGCCCTGCCACTACCACCACCCCTACTAATGGGGGCCCGGATGCCCGCCACCACCACCACCCCTACTCAGGGGGGCCTGCGATGGCCTACCACCACCACTCACCCCCACTCATGGGTGGCCAGGGGATGCCTGGCCACTCGCCACCATCCCCTACTCATAGGGGGCTGGACGCCCGGCCACCACCACCACTCCCCACTCATGGTGGGCCGGCCTGATGCCTCGCCATCAGCCACCACCCCCACTCATGGGGGGTGCCAGATGCCCGCCGCTACCACTCACCCCTACTCATGGGGGCCTGACGCCTGCCACTACCACCATCCCCTACTCATAGGGAGGCCTGGATTGCCTGCCACTACCACCTCACCCCTACTCATGGGGGGCTGGATGCCTCGCCACTACCACCACTAACCCCTACCAATGGGGGCCTGGATGCCTGCCACCACCACCACCCACCACTGGGGGCCCGGGATGCTCCCCACTCACCACCACCCCCACTCAGGGGGCCTGGATGCCTGCCACTACCAACCACCCCCACTCATGGGGGACCTGATGCCTGCCACTACCACCACCCCTACTAATGGGGGCCTGGATGCCTGCCACTACTACCACCCCTACTCAGGTGGGCCTGGATGCCTACCACTACCACCACCCCTACTAATGGGGGCCTGGATGCCTGCCACTACCACCACCCCTACTCAGGGGGGCCTGGATGCCTGTCACTACCACCACCCCTACTCATGGGGGCCTGGATGCCTGTCACTACCACCACCCCTACTAATGGGGGCCTGGATGCCTACCACTACCACCACCCCTACTCAGGTGGGCCTGGATGCCTGCCACTACCACCACCCCTATT